>JAKMXF010000317.1:0-246193 GCA_024704765.1 Oopsacas minuta | reverse complement strand
AAAAGACAGCCACTACCATAAAATAACAGGAAAATTTAGGAAATACATAAAAATCGTTGACTTGTAGATGGAAAAAAAACTGGACGTGCTGGAAAGAATCTGAAAGCAGATTTGAATTCAGCGTAAAAAACTAGCTTAGAAAATGTCAATCTAATACTTGATGAGAAAATGAAGTTAAATTTTGTTGACCTGTGTAATTCATGTGAATCGCAAGAATAATATTGTAATTGTAAAATAGAGTAATTTATGTTAAAAAGCGCTATAAAACATTTTGCTATTCTCTCCTAAGGTAAATCCTAGGCACGAAGTGCTCGAGCATACATCATTCACAGCTACCAAGCGGGCTAGTTACATACGAAATAAAATAGAAATGAACTCACTCAATAAGTTGTTGATACAAACAAGGATCACTTTATAGAGAGTTGTTGCAAGGTGTTGCTGTTGTTATTGTTGAAGATTCGAAATAGTTTTCAAGTAGTAAATTCAATTATATACAGAACGTTTACTGTTCTATCTATTCCTGTTGAATCCTTTTTACTGTATGGGTGTATAATATATTTTGAAAGTTTCAATTACACTCTACAACACAAAAAGTATATAGAATTATATCCAGAGAATATCTCAAATTACATCTGTATCTAATACGTAGATAATTCATAGATGAATGCAATAGGAATTTGAATTACTGTGTATTTATGAGAAGCAAGGTACAACCTCGTGTCGCTATTAACTTTAGTCCCTCAATAACATATGCCCATACCATCAATACGTTATGGAATAATCTGGCGATTGAATTTGCTGTTATTACTTGCAAAATTCTGAAAAATGTTGAAAATCAACCATTTATTGCAATCCCTATGTCTAAACAAAGAAACAACTTATGATATACATGTTAGTCTTATCCATAGTCCCGTAATATATTGTAAAATTGTTTAATCTCAATTGTTGTTTGTTTGTCTGTTTGTTTGTCCGTTGTCAAGGAAAGGATTTACGGTATGCAATTTTGAAATTGTAGCACAACTATGTATTTATCGTGTTTATCAAGGAAGTAAATAGAATTCAATAAAACTTCACAAAATATATCGAACATGCTTAAGTACTTTAACAATAACAACATGTATCAAGTCATTTGTTACAGAGGCTGTAACAAAATGATCATATAAATAGTAGTCATTTTGTTACGAAACAGACCTATACAGAGAGATATCAAACCTCTACAATTAAATGAATTAAATAGAATACAGTATATTCCGCTAATCTCTCTGTACAGGTATTTGTGTTGATTTGTGTTTATAATTAGAGTTCATTACTTATACTCATAATAGATAAGTTATATTATTTGAATTATTTCATTATTCTAGTTACAGAGCTGAGCTAATGGCTACAGCTAATCCTATAGAGAGAATATTCTCTGTAGACTATAAGAGCAAGATACAACCTATAGTCAGTGTTTGTAAAATGAGGAGAGGGGCTAGAAAATCTTATCGGACCTAGAGGAATAACTATTGATAATTCTACAGGAGATATCTATGTAGCAGATTGTTGGAATAATTGTGTGAAAAGTATTCGATTGTAATGGTAAGATTATGTATAAATTTGGAGATGAGGAAGGAGAAGGAAAGATGTGTCGTCCAATTGGGTTAGTTATATGTAGAGATAGAATTCTAATTTCACAAAGTAGCGACTGTATTCTGAATTATCAAGTTACTGGGAAGTTAATTTCTATAATAGGGGATCCTGAGAAAGGAGAATTGGATTTTGGGATCCTAATAGTCTGATATTCGATGAATCTAATGGAGAAATATTCAAATGTGATTCTGGTAATAATCGTATTCAGATACTGTCCAAGGAACTTACCTACAAGACACAGTTTGGACAAGATAACCTCAAAAGCCCTGTTGAGGTTAAACTTACAAAAGAATTTATTTATATTCTCGATCAATCTAATCCTTGTCTTCATCTGTACAACTATAATCTCATTTTACATAAGAGTATAATTTCTAAATTTCTAGATGGTGGCGCTGATTTAGTTCGAATTTTAAGGTTGTCATTAGTTAGAATTTTCTGAATTGTAACAAGTTCGAATTGAATTCAGACTGTTGTAACAAGTCAGAACCTACTTTTCCGAGATATTGTGTGGCAAAACGAGGCGCGGAAAAACTTTTACTGTAGTAATTATAAACCCGTACCATTGGGAGGGGATTAGGGATTTAGTTCACTACCTTATGGATCTGGGTGTTTTCATTTGTAATCGTTATTAGGCTACCTAGGGACGGGGATGTGGACTTCATGGTAATTTTGTGTTTGGATGGACTTTTGTTGGACTAATTATTAGTAAAGTCTGCAGAATGGCGGACCATGGTTATTTGTTTATAAACTTGTGACCATAGTCTGAAAATCCATTCTGATTTGTGACATCAGTCGGAAAATCGATTCTAACTTGTTACAATAAACTAATAATCGATTCTAACTTGTTACAATAAAGAAAATTCTAACTAATGACAACCTTAAAATTCGGACTAATGCATGCATGTCTTCTAGATAAATTACAGGTGATGCATCCATGGTTCTTTTGTATCGACAATTCTAACAATATTTTTATTACAGATTATTCTTATATCTTTCCTAATAACTCTATTTATATTTTCAACTCCCAATTTGATTTTATTTGATAAACAAGAAATCTATATCTTATCCTACCGGTATTACAGTAGATAACGGAGGAAGAATTAGTGTTGTTAGTAATCGAGGTCTACATAACTCAATATATTTTGATAATTTTCTATTTTACTGATATATTCATAATACTATTGAGGGTTGATATGTATATAACGGATTGCTACAGGCAATAGTAAATTTTAAACCTGGAATGAAACTTGGGAGACAGAATTATAATTATCGTATATCGTAGTGCACGAAACGTTGGAGTTGTACATGGACTAAGAAAGTGGAGGTAGCCAATGCAAAATTCAAAGGCGATAATCTAGAATTAATAATATATGAACATAAAACAGGGAAACTAAAACCAGCTGTATTTTTAGAAAAATTAGTATCACAAGCTTTCCGAAATTTTGTAAATAACATAATCTCCATCATGGATAAGGTATATTGTTATTTCCGAAAATGGGAATAGTATGACTCATGCAGCGGTTTCAAATAGTCTAGTCACACAAACTAGATTGAAACAAGAGCGGGAGTAGCAAAATGGATAAGAGAGACAAAGGGGATGAGAATATATAAAAGAGCAGGGGCTGAGGGGGCCATTGCCTCCACTGAGATTTTTTTAGTGAATTGAGAGTTTTGATTTTCCAATCTGATTAGATTTTCTGGCTCAAAATGAATAACAAATAAGATAAAGTAACTTAAATTGTTCCTCCATAAATGGTATAAATAGCTGTAGCGGTATTTCTGGGTATAACATTAAAAATGTAAAATTGGACATATAGTTAGGGGATAATTGGACAATTAGAATGGGTAATTATATATATGAAAAGGAGTATTGGGTATATAAGCAGGACAATTGAACGATAGACAGGATAATTGGAAAAAGACCTTGTATAATTGCAAATATATACAGGATAAGTGGACAAATACATTGGTATTGCATTGTGCATGAAATATTTCTCAGGTCCAGGGACAAAACATCAGTCGTGATCTGGTACATTGCGGTATCTACATGACGCCCAAGGGGTGCCGTGCTCCAAAGAACGGAAACAAATATGCATTCAATCAAAAATCAAAAATGCTATTGTCTTTCTAAATTGCAAATTGATAAATTTCAATGAAACTTTTTCGAATATTTAGTCATACAAGATGTGTGGAAAAAAATTGAACAATCTATAAATATGATTTAGGAAGTAATTTTGCACAGAACTGAGATGGCGAAGCTCTCACTTTGAAAAAGCTTTATGCTATGGCAATTACTGCAAAATGAGGCTCATAAAGGCCCAAAATGATTGCCTCATGAAACAGCAATATTCAAGATTACTCTATTGTAACCGATTACTGTCGAAGTAATGTAGGTATATTTATTGATGATAATGCGAAATGATTGGTAAAAATGAAATAGAATTAGTATATTATAATACAGTAAACTCCAGTTATAACCAAGTCGGATAAAACGAAACTTCAGTTATAACGAAGTGAGTCTTTACCCGTATAGCTAGAAAGTAATTTATTTACTCAGGTTATATTTCTTTTACGAAATATGACTTGAGTCTCGAGCACTTCGTTATAATGAGAGTTTACTGTACATTCTAGTTTCTATCTAAATACACATTTTGATAATTAGAGTTCAATTTTCGAAAGATATGCTCTATAATTATGTAAATATCAAACCTCAAGCATTCCTCCCACTTTCTCTAAAAGACCCAGCTTTTTGGTCCAATCTCTCGCCAAAAAAGGCTACGTATAATACTTCTACCTTATCTTTCGAAAGTTTAATTCCAATACAGATAATAATCACATATTGTATTAATCTGCTATGAAACAACATTAAAATACAAGATTGTAATTAAAGCAACCTAAACGAAGAATTTGAAGTAATCGAAAATAATTATTCATTAAAATTATCAGCTGATTATTCATATTGCATTATAAACAATAAATATACACAAAATAGATTCTGTAAAAACAAATATACAAATAAAAGAAGCTAACACTTCAATTCAAGTTATATATTATTCTATTTCAAATTAGCATACGTAGAAGGTATCTGATTATCAGATAATGGAGCCATGGGTGTGTAGTGAGACTCTGAGGATTGATGGATAGGAGAAGATAATATCATTTGATTATCTATAACCTCATAGTTGTGTATTGATTGTTTATCTGTTGTATTATCTGTTAGAATAAATAAATACAGTAAATTGCATAACGTGTATGTGATAATTCGTTGAATTGTTTACAGCTTACTTCTCTTCTTCATTATACAGCATATGTATAACATAATGAATACTAGTACTATGAATAATATCAGTAGTATACCTCCAATAGCTCCTACTACTCCTATTATTATAGCTACAGACAGACGGATATACAGATAATAGTGATAGAATCATTTCTTACATTACAAAGAATATATAATTGTTAACAAACAAAAGACTTACGAAGAAGAATCGGCTCCTCAGTAGTAGTAGTAACTAAGATTAGAGAGATTACAGTAGAATCTGCTTAATAGAGTCACCGGTTAATCGGGTTAAATAGTATAACCCTGATATGACACTATTAAGCTGAGTATACTTTATTGAAAGGTTTGTAATTTGATAATTCTACACATGAGTTATATCATATATTACATTATCCACTCACTTGTAGTTGTATTAACATTAATAGACGCACCAGTAGTGTTAATGGGAGTAGAGGGATTAGTAGGTGGTATAGAAGGATTCTCTAAAGAGAATATACCATGGATAGTAAACAAGAAAATGCAAAAGTATTTGGCCCTAATTACTATAATGATGAATATTGATAATATTACAAATATCACACCTGAGTTAAAGAACACACATATAGTCTGTTCATTGAATACTCCACACTGTTGTATTAATTGTATACAAGCTGTAATGTTAGTTATTACTCCATCATCTGTAGTGAAGTTATGTGGAGTTATGTATATCGAGTAAATAGATTCATTAGAGAGTAATAGGAATGTAGTAGAGTTAGAGAACTGATGAGTAATGTCTGATTGTGTGTGATTATAAACCAAATCTAATGAATACTCTAGTATAAGAGAAAGAGGTGTCATAACCGGAAGTAGAGTCTAGAGATAATATAAATAGAATATTAAGTTATTCAACAGCTGATATACAATATTAATTACCCAATCAATAGTGAGAAGACTGGTAGCGTTATCATAGCTGAGGAACAGCTGAGGAGAGTTGTTTATAGAATAACCTACATGGTAAACAAATAAAGAAATAAATACAGAATCAGAATATTTATACAACAAATATTATCTCCTAAACTAACAGTATTAACACCAGGAGTAGAGTCACCAGCACAGCTGATAGCTGTAACAGAGTACTCATATATTGTATTGATAGTCAGTTGATTAGTATCTGTGTAATTATTATCTGTTGTAGTAATTAAGAATGTATTATTACGATACATAGAGTATTCTATAATATCTCTATCACTATCAGGAGTAGTCCAGCTGATTATAATGTTAGTACATTTATTATTAGACTCAGAGAGTGTTACAGGAGGAGAGGAAGGAGGAACTAGAAAGTTTTGTCGTTAATCAGTTGTCAGCGAAAGGATTTATATTATGCTCTTGTCAAATTTCACACTAATCCCACTATTATCGATCAATAAAGTTAACCAAAAATTCAAAAAAACTTTCAAAGTGTATATAACTAGCGCGCTTCGCTTGCTGCCTCCAATTTAGCTTATGTATGAAAAATCTATATTTCCTGATACTTTTGGGCGGCAGTGGGATATACTCAACACTACGTGCATCGAGTGTAACAAACAGAGGAGAATTTAAATCATATTATCCATCCATTATTAACTCCCCCATCATATCTAGTTTGATACTACATTCGAATCTCAGAATATGAGAACTTATTCCTAGATGTATCTCACACACCAGACATATACCAAATTTACAATTCGTAGCTCTTATCAGTTCCTTAATCAATTCTGCACACACAAAACTATAGGGATAATCAGTCAGTTAAACTAACCAGCTAATCTCTGAGGGCTACCAGATATTAAAGCATCAGAAAAAACAAGGCCGGTATAGATTCTATGACATCCAAACACAATATCACCATCAGTAGCTTGATAGTCAGATATAGTCTTACTCCTGGTCTGCCAATACTACTATTCAGTCCAGCTGTATCAGCTGTGTATCTGGTAGTGTCTACACCGACAAGTACGTTATTGTTTATCGAACTAGGTTTCAAATTTCAAATTTTGGCCTAAGTTTGAGACTTTGGTTAGATATGTTATAAAATCATCAAATAACTAATAATAGAATATTTCTAGGTTTGAAATAGTGTAGAATCGAATGTACATATTCATTTTGGACAATAACGAGGTCCAATTTTCACTTATTACCGCATATTTCCACATTGTGTAATGTCTGTTAGTAGGCTTAGGTTAGCTATAAGTAGGAGCAGTTATACTATCAGAATGTGTGTCTAATTAGTTTGTTATTTCTATATACTATTTACTCAGTATTGCTTTAGCATTATGCTATAGTCTTGAACAACCCCCAGGTGCGAACATTTGAAAGGTTGGAAAAATTGTAACAACTCTAAGGAATAGAAAGGTATTAGTATTACTGTTTTGTAACTTAGAATTATCCCGACCTGTTACTAAGGCACCATAGATTCTAACCACTTTTGATCAGTTGAGAATATCCCATTTAGGAACGGTACAGCAACAGCAATCTCTCCAAACTTAACTGTTTCATTTCAACATCCAATATTGCTAATTGAACTAACTTATTAAGGCAAGGCCCATCAACACTCTTTCTTAAAGCTGGATGACTTTCAATTATAAGAAATATATCATACGTTATACTGACAGATTGGTAGACACATTCGGACGGTTTTTAAGCGAACCTCTATCCAGCATATCGATTAATGAAAAACCTGTGTAATTGAAAACTATATTGTCTTTGGGAGAAGTTAAAATGATTGACAGTCTGAACATTCCATTGATTGTTATAAATAAGAGAATATGACATAACCTGCTATAAATAAGAGTCTATCTGTTAACTTTAAAAGACAAATTTTGCGATTCCTTCCATCTCATTTAGATAGTAATCAAAATCAGCATGGATATTGTTTTCGTCAGTATTGTCCTCTACAAACACTTTCAAATATTCTGTAAGAGGTATGGATTTGCCTATTCAGGGCATTGTTGTTTGTTGTAAAAACTTAAGATAATTTGATATCTCAAACCAAGGTCACTTTCAAAAATTTGACAATATATGATATTGTGAACCAGACATTTGTCGATAGAGCACAAAGTGGTGTTCTAAATTGTCAATATGAATTCGCGATGTCAATAAATACTCAAAACCACACTACAGTGGAACCTCGAGAACTGGGGCACCCGCGTAATGGGGCACCTCCCGAAGTGGGGCGCTTTGTTTTGATAATATTTTTTGTTTTTATGCTCTCTCTTTCTCTCTGTGATTGTATGTGAGTATGTGTGTGTGTCGTCATCATCTCAACTTTTCAACACAATCTTTTCGATTTTTTTTCTCCAAAAACTAGAACTAAGGTTTGAGCACTGCGGGATGTTTGTTTCAAGAAATGAACATACATCTTCATTATACGATGTAGTTCATATTCATTTTGTAACATGAATTGAATAATGCACGCATTCGACGTCTCCTCGGTATTTTTTTATTAGTCATTCTATATCACCTGTATGTCTTCCTCATCCAAACCACATCTTAATCTCGAACAGCGTTCGAAGATCCTCAAACTGTCCGAGGAAGGCTTGGCCGAACGAGCGATAGCCAGAGAGATGGGAACTAGCAAAGGGACCGTCGGCAGTTGAAGCGGCAGCAGAAGGATGATATCGAGAAGCCCAGGAACGAACAAGACGAAATACCAGATTACCTCAAGAAAAGGAAGATCGTACAGATCAACCCGCAGTATGAAGACATCGAAAATGCTGTGGTGAGCTTCAGTGAGTGGGCGAGGAAGAGGGGTATGTCGATCATTGGTCCCATGTTGATGGAGTTAGGCAAGCGAGAAGCGACTAAACATGGCATCAACAACTTCAAAGCTTCAGAAGGCTGGCTTGATAAGGTGAAGAAGAGACACGGGATTGTGGAAAAGAACTTGAGTGGAGAGGCAGTTGCTGTGGACAAGATTTTGGTTAAGAACCGGATGGAGGAATTGCCTGATATATTGAATAAATATGGGATGAAGACGTTTTAAATTCGACACGACCAGCCTAATCTTCAAGCAAGCCACGAAGATAATCTCTGGTCATGGCTGGGGACAGTGGTCACGGGAAGAAGGGTCTGAAAGAATGGCTGACTGTTCTTATCTGCTGCTCATGGATGGGGGAGAAGAAAAAGCTTTTTGATGATCGGAAAGGCAGTGAACCCGAGAGCTCTCAAAGGCGCCAATATTGGAAAGTTGCCTGTAATTTACCAGTCACAGAAATCTGCATGGATGACTGGTCGCATATTCGAGGAGTGGCTTCGAGACTTCAACTGTAAGATGAACGCTCAGGGCCGAAACGTGCTGCTCACCATGGACAATGCAGGGGTACATAATATGCGTGATATTCCGCTAAATGCAGTCAAGCTCGTGTACCTCCCCAAGAATACTAAGTCGTGCACTCAGCCATGTGACGCAGGGATATTTCAAGCTCTAAAACTGAAGTACAGAGAGCAGCTCCATCCATATACTCGGCAGCCTATCTAGCGAGCAGACCGCTGATGACGACCCCCTCAAGGCCATCAACATCGCATTGGTCATGGTGTGGGTTTTTTGGGCCTGGAAAAAAGTCGAGAAACGTACAATTTCGAAGTGCTTCGCCAACCGCGGATTTTTTAAGGTTGGTGTAGTGGCCGATCCCGCTACTGCGATGAAGTTCGGGTTATGCGATGAGTTGGAACAGGAGGAACTGGACATGCAGGTCCGGGAGGATGATGATAAGGTTTTATTCCTTCTCCAAGAGACTCCGGAGGCTCTATTCGACTGGCTGTGCTTGATAACTCTACAGTTGAGGACTTCGGAGAAGACAAAATGGATCTCAGCGATATCGGAGAAGTGGAAGAAACCGCCCCTGATGCCCCAAGGAACTCCGAGGCTCTCGCTGCCATCAGGTCACTACAAATGTACACCATGTTTCGTGGAGATGAAACGCCATCGGTGATACTATTGACCTGCAGTGGTACAGCCAACTCATCACAGACCGAATGGCCTCTGAGCTTCGTCAGACGAGCATCACTGAGTTCTTCAACGATTCTGAACAATGATATTAACTTGACTGGTGATTGACTGTAACTGTGAATGCTTAATGTGAACTGTATATCTACCACCTATGCGTTGCGTTTGGAAATGTGGGACATTTTAAAGACTCTCGCGAATTAGGGCACTCTCCCGAACTGGGGCATTTTTTGGGGCTACTGGTTGTGCCCCAGTTCTCGAGGTTCCACTGTATTCAGTTAGTCTTGTAAGTGGTATGGAGAGAGCATTACAGTTATGATTACAACTAGAACAATGTTTCTGGTGTCAGTTTGCCCCTCGAAATCGGTAATACCCTCCAACGATCTAACCAGTATACAAATTTTCCAAAAGGAAATTTGCATACTAATTAGTTTGTTTGAAATTACCGATTACTGGTTAGATCATTGGAGTCATCATAAAAAGTAGCGGTGCCATATCTTCGTTGTTAAAACGTACACTTTTTCATACTCAATTAAGGTTCAAAGTTCCAAATTATTTTAATTAAACTTAGGTATACGACTGTTTGATGATTATCTTATGCTCAATGGTATAACTTAATAGTCCTGCAGCTGTCGATTCAAGAAAAACTTTGAGAGCCAAGCTTACGTTATAACGCTCCAATTTTTATGGTCAGCAGGCTTTGGAAGTCAATTTGGAGCTCTCTTAAGGACTGGTTTGGCTTGTACATGTTTCCAAGATCTTCATATACAGAAAACAAATAGGAGGGTATTTTGAATTAGCCATTCCCGAGGATTCAAATGTGATTTTGCTAACGAGTATGGATATAATTAACTGGCTACAGGCTGGAGCTGGATTCATATCATTATTTAGTGTTTGGTAGCAATTGTCAAATTGATGAAAATAAAGGTCTATAATAGTCTTTCAATTTAAGCCAGTTGTTACGAATGCTTTGAATAATATGAACAATGTCAAAATTAAATATAATATTTCGATTTGGATTACATGGGCGATCAACTTTAGTAAATGATGTTTTAATATCCTGGGAAAATTTAAACTAACTAACATCCAAGGGGTATTTGCCAGTTCAAATTGTTCTACGAATAAATTACAACTTCGATATCAATAATCGTGATTTACCAATTGGATAAAGTTCCTTGGCCGAAAAAGAACCCAAAGGAATTAGGCGTACTATTCTCATCAAACTTGAAATTATCATTGCAAGTACAGTTTTGTACAATCTTTCTAATTAATAGGCTTATTTACCCAGTTTCCCAGCCGCATATGAACGGATCCAACTTAGTGATTTAGGCTGTAATGCGAGTATAAACGCGTTTACTGTTATAGGTACCTTTGAATCTATACGCTAGTGATATAGGAACGGGATTAGTGACATGTATGCTCCTGGGTGTGGGAGGATGTGAAATAAACAAATGAATAGTTGCAGTGGGACTTTATATGCATTGTTTTTGTTCGTTTACATGTAAACTGTCAGCAAATAGTTACCACATCGTTGAACTAGTTCTTCAGTTTGTTGTTGTCAAAAGTAGACACAGAGCAGGATAGATTTGAACTCTCCAAATTATATCATGAGACAATTTGTTTTAAGAGTAAAAGTATTTGGAAACAGTTTGTGTGCAAACGAAAGGAAAGTGAAATATTGAGTGGAGATTCCTTAGAGAAACAGTTATAGGTAAACAAACCGAAACACAAATAGGGGGGTAGTCCAAATACAAAAACTCAAATTGTGGATAAACTCCAGACAATACTCAAGAGCAAGCTTTACTCCAATCCAAACAAATCATGTCCACGGTAAGAATAGACCAAAAAGTATGTCCCCAGCAAGAATAGTGAACAAATTCGAAATACAACCATAGATGGCTTAGAATTACTAATACATAATATGAACAAGTGTTCATTTGCATATTAGTACAATTGTTGTGTTATTTGCAGTGGCGTATCCAGGATTATGGTGAGGGGAGTGTTCTGGACCAAGCGACGCTAAGGGGGGTCGGTGGAAGCCCCCCAGAAAACTTTTTTTGAATCTTAGATGCTCAAACATCGATGTACAGCTATTCTTGTCACATAGTAGGAGGAGCTTAATATTAGTTGTACCAAAGTTTTTCGATATTTATGTTTAGAGTTTGTTACGAAATTTTATTAATACTATTTAGTGAATATACAATTAGTCTGCTAATACATTAGTTATCTGGAGTTTTCTGGGATATCGTCTGGAAAATTCATCAGTAACTTCAGAAATATCTACAGAAATTTCATAGTGTATGAGCATAAGAGCTAATTAAGTGAGGCGATTCGTCCCCATCGATAATCGTAAGAAGCTTTGTATTCGTTTCAAAGAATTAAAAGATCTCTCTGCCGTACAACTGGAAACGGGCAATGTGAAAAGAATACAGAGCACGTTCGAATGTTGGGAACATAGTACTAGCATGTCGAAGGGCATAACTTAGAGTGCTTGGTAGACATGCTTGTCCATGTACTTCGAGTTCTTTCATCCACTTCATCCACTAGCAGTGTATCTCGGCTCCAGGACAAACAAGTGATTGAAGGTCTTCTTAATACATCTCAGCCAGTTGAAACCAGGTGTGAGGGGGTGTTTGAACACCCAAATCCCCTCCCTGGATATGCCACTTATTTGTAATACCCCATCCCAATGTTTATCTCTGGGGTAATTCTCAATCACTGGTTTGCCAACGGAAGTTGCCATTGTGCTGTTAACAGCAAACAACCAAATTTCACGTTCACAACATTATTTATCACATGACTTCTAATAATAGCAGAGGTGATTATATATTTCAAGCCACCTTAGGTGGCAATCTTTCGAGGGAATACTAACATGTATTTAGATTACTCCGTTTGTGAATGTTACCAGTTTCAATATCCTTAGAAGTGCTTATGCTAACATTTAGCAAGTCTGTGATGTAGTGAATATAATTTAACCATCACTAACAAAGTAATACTATAACTACTTAGTATTTACACCTAAATTACACAACAGTATACATTTCTCTGATGCTCTTCACGATGCTGTTTCGGATGTTTCCTTTATTCCTTCTTCTCCACAGGACTCGATAAGGTGGGATTCTTGCAAATTTGGATTTGTTGTTTGGCCTCTTCTTCGTCTTTTCTTGACGACTCCTCCACCAAGGACTTTCTAACCAATGTGTATGGGTACCGTCAATTGGATTCACAAAATTCTCAGAGTGGCTCACAATGTGATGTTCATAGCCTGAGCTGGGACAACAATATTTGCAGCCCATTCGTCTGAGTGGATGGTAGTTCCAGGTCATACATATCACAGAATGATGGGAAGTAGGTTTGTACCTGAGCCATTGGGAACTAGAATCATCAGAACGCTATCGTGCCTTGTTCAAATATAGCGAAAACCCATTGACCAGTGAGTAATCTACCACGATTATATTATTATCCCCAAATTTCGATTCATCAATCTTCACCATTGTTTCAGGTCCGCTTATTGTCCCCTGATTAATTATTGGATCCTCAATGCAATCATCTCTCATAAAACTTTTCCAGTCCACAAAAGTATTGGGGCCATTCAACTGTTTCTCAAGAAATTCGCGAGGTTGTATATCTTCACTCCAATAATACAAGGACTGTAATAGAGAGGGAAGAGATAGAATTGAAGCCTTGAATAAGGTTGCATAATGGAGTGAGCATGTTGTCTTACACACTCTACATCTCCATTTCAAATTGTCCTTTGATTCGGTGACTGCACCTAAATACATTATTTAGCTGCATTTGCACTGGACTATGCGTGTTAATAAGTCATAATACTTAAGCCAAACAATAGTATTTTCCAGAGATGTCAACTTAACGAGGTCGGAGAGTACAGGGTGGCTGCTAAGTTCTGATACAAAGGATTTCTCCATTATATTTTTACAACTTGGAATATAATGTTAATATTGCATATACGACTATTTACTACTGTTATGATTCAATTACTAAATTAGTTATTCTATATATTCTCCTTTTTTGGAAATTTCAGCCTTGAGTCTGGTAGGGAAACTTTCCACTGCGGCACGCAGGGTTTCCTGGGGTATTTTCTCCCATTCGCTACACAAAGACTTTTTCAGGGACTTTATAGTGCTGCGTGAAACTGAACAAGCCCTATTCTCCAAGATGGACCAAAGAGAATAGTCCATTGGATTTAAATCAGGACTATATGGATGCCATTATTCTTTTCGGATAAAATCGGGGATTTTGCCATCTAACCAGTCCTGTGTGGTAATCGCCGTATGAGCAGGAGCACCATCTTGTTGGAAAACAAATGGCTGTCCGAAAAACATTGTCTGGCTCAGATCTTTTACAACAGGTTCTAGGATCAAGTCCTTGTAAGTTTTCGCGTTGATTTTCACTCCAGCAGGTACGAAAATCAATGGCGTGCGGCCAACAGCAGAGACACGAGCCCAAATCATCACTGAGAGAAGTTTCATTTTCCGACTGATGTACCTAAACATATCAGGGATCTCTGAGATAACTGTAGAGATCACACGATCATTTTGAACATTCGTAGCCTCAGCTATAATGAAAATCTTTTCATCTGTAAAGATGATATTTTCGAGTCCGCCGGTAGCGTGTCTTGCAAGTAATGCCTTGCTTCTCAACAATAGTTTTGTCTTGACTAACTCTGAGAGGAAGTGTATTTCTTTCTTTTAAAACAGCGCATTTCAAGTCACAGTGTACCACTTTTTGGACAGCTTGACGTGCAAATTTCAACTCCTTGGCCATTTTCTCATGGATAACCGTGGATTTCGCCGAATTCGTTCTCTCACCCTCTTCTTGAGGGCTGCGGTTCTCACAGAACAAGGACGACCAGATCTTGGTTTGTCGTTCGTGTCCCCAGTTTCATTGTAACGTTTTATTGTCCTGTAGATGAATGCTCTCCGTCCTTTAGCAATATTTAACATTTTTAAAATCTCAGGAGGGCTTTTTCCCGCCTTTGTATAGTTCAACAATTATTGACCTCTCATGACTTATGTCAATAGTATAAATTTTTGTGAAAAATGTAAGCTAAATCGAATTTGAATGCATTAAGAAGGTTACATGAAAAGTCTTACACTGCCTGGCCAAAAGTATTGGAACACCCTGCCACAATTAATACCTGAAACAAAGGGTATGCTGCCATAGTTGTATAAGCTAAAGATGATTTCAATAAATGTTGAACATAAATATCGTAAAACGAATGATAACAAGTTATTGTTCTACTTTCTGCAATATCCATAGAATCTTTCAACATATTCTCATCTAATGCCACTTGTGCCAAGTTGTAAACAGTGTTCCAATACTTTTGGCCAGGCAGTGTAGATAGTCAAAATACTGTAAATACATTACGATCAAGGTTATATCGTAATTGAATTTTTGTATCAGAACTTAGCAGCCACCCTGTAGAGAACTTGCTGAGATGTCAGGTATAATCAAGGGTTCAAGAGCAATATTGTGTGGTCCATTGTGGTTTGAATGATAGTAGTATATTATAAGCTAATCTACGAACAGCCTTCATATACAAACATACATTACAACACATCACTTTTTTTGGATTGCGTTTTAGTCAAGCGACACAATTAGATCTTAGATTATGAGTTTGTTTGTGGTTAACTTTTTATTGCAATGTAACTTGAGTGCAATTTGTTCAAAAGAGTGTAGATATTATTAGTGACAGAAATTATAGTGGTATCAAGTTACTATCAACAATAAACTATACTAGAAGTACAATCAAATTCATATAGTATGAAAATGACTATTGGGAACTTGAGCCAAATTATTCGCAGGTACAATATAGCCTAAGATTTATTCACGAATAAAAAAAAGCAGGATAGAGTCTTAGGTCGAGAAGCCTTAAATTAACACTTATCTACAGAAAGAAAAATTCATCCTAGAATTAACATAGAATTCCTACACATTTAACGACAATTCCAAACTGTCTCATATTCTAAGCAACTTATATGGTACAATGAATATGCATGAAACACAAAAGATTTTACAACATTTGTATTCATAAACGAAGTGGCGCACACATATATGATATATGGCACTTCTGCAACATGTTGTACAAATGTGAAAATGAGAATAAGTCAACAAGATTTTATCTAAAGCAGTGGTCGTCAAGTGGACCGTAGAGCTGCCAAGGGGGCATTAGAAGCATATTGGGGGCTGCGATAGACTTGGGGGGGGGGCCACTGAGTTTTTATGATATACCAAGATCGAACAATTAGTTGTAACAGGATATTCGTAAATGAAAATCTTGTAGTCAAGATAATAAACAATTTATTAAAGTAAAAAGATGTGCGTGTCGACAGTATAGAGCTAATTATATCAAACACGGGTTTGTGAAATCTTCATTTATAATCAAGGGATGGCGAAAATGCAAATAAGGATGTTGAATCTTCAAAAAATTGCGAGACAATAGCTAAACGATGGTCGGGATCTTTGGAAAAGTGGACAAACAAAATATGGATAGCTTGTTACGTCATATAACATCTCGCTATTAATTGCTGAAACTGGTAAGCCACATACTATTGCGGGAAGAATTAGTTCTCACTCATTATTCCCGAAATTCAAGACGTAGTGACTACTGTCATGGACGGAAATGGTCGAAGTGTAATACAGTCAATTCTTTTTAGCAATTATACGGTTGCGAAGTGAATAAATATGAGTATTTATGTCAAAATTCACTTTGTGAGATAAGTAGAACGAGGGAATTTTCACTACAAATTGACTAATCTACTCTTCCAGGACACGAAGGGTTACTTTTTGCATATGCCCGATCATAGCATTCTATATACTGAGGCAATGGCACTCTATTCAAATTCTAGACCATGGCAGATAAACCCTGGGACTTTTCGAAACATATCAGGATGAATTACAGTAATTCATCATCATAAGAGTAAATATGATAATTTAATATTCTCCTTAAATACAAGTACTTACAATATATTTTACAAAACTTTTAGAAAAATGATAAACTCCATTTTCTGAGATATTTGCATTATGAAAATTTCACTGAAAATTATCAAAATTCATCGCCTACAATGCTAAGATATTGATTATGAGGAAATTGTGCTTAACATGGTCTAATAATATCCTGTCGAAGAGGCTTAGCAATTATAATGTCATTTGGAACAATATCAAATAATAACTGTGTATAATATTCTCAAATAAACTACTTCTAACTGGTTTGAGCCCATGGCTGGTTCAACTGTTTGAACAACTAGAATTATTTTGATTTTCATGTAAATATCTAGCAACTATGAAAAACTAGTAATTAGCATGCAAGAGATTGTATCTAAGTAACAGTATATTGGTTTCTTATTTCTATTATTAAGTTGTGAAATGGATTGTCACCATATTTCTTTCTCCAGCAATATTCAGCGAGGTATGTATCCAGGAGCTCGGGGTTGGTGGTCATGGAATTTCTCATCTTTTTCTTGGCTTGGCCCCAAGTGCTTTCTATTGTTTGTGTGAATCTCTGTTCCAGGGACCACAAACTGGATACTGTGATTAACAGTCAAATGGGTGAACGTAGCTGGTGGAATAAGATTGTATGAAGCCCATTCATCGCTTAGAATAATAGTACCCGGTGTGATATATTGTTCTATAATGGGAATCAATGTAGAAGCTGATCTATCTTCAACTGTGACCATGAAAGCTTCTTTGGTCACTCTATCAATCCCACCAAACACCCATTTTCCTGATAGTTGCCTTCCTCGATGGTACTTTCTTTCCCAAATTTGCTTTCATTGATCTCAACGATGTGCCCATGTCCCCCGATTGGTTCGGGATTAGAGAGGTACTTCCCCACACAGATATCCCTCAATAAATTTTTCCAATCGTGATGGTGTTTGGAGACCACTTGAGATTCAGGGTTAAGAAATGTGTACTTTGAAGTCCTTCTGCCCAAAAATACAAAAATTCCACCAACTGAGTAAGAGGAATATTGGATCTCTCAAAGAATGATCCTACTCGTAGGGATACAAATTTCTTGCAACCCTTTTCAGGACATCTCCAACCTCTCCCTTCGTGCGCCTTAGAAAATACGCCTTCCGACATGTTTGCCCCGCATTTACATCTCATACATCTTGCTAATAATCCGTGAACCCTCAACCAATCGATACAATTGTCACGATTGATGGTTATCCTTATGAATAATTACTTCAATCCAATCTCATCGACGAACGGAAAAGATGTATGCATAATTACAGGTCTAAATACGGGAGTAGCCATGAAAATTCCAACAATCGTGAAAAATATAAGTTTGAAATGATATGCAGTTGTATTTCTGATATCGAAATAAAATGCTTAAATGTATAGAGATTGCTTAGATCTGTATACTTGGAGATGATCCACACTATTGATTTGCTTTTATCACTGAGATAGAAAATCAATTCTTACGTTTTCAACCATGAACCAGCATACTACATTAATATGCAAGAAAAGTATACACAATCCATTTAAAAATATTTAAAACTATACAAATGCAAATAATTCGCATGACGAACAATATAATTCATCAACAGCCCATTATAATTCATTCTTTTTATGATGTTATGAGTTTGTTCCAACACGCATGGCAGATAACTATCTCTAACTTGTAAAGGAATACTTAGAATATGCTAAAAGCGGTTCGTTTTTATTTATTATAATTCACTGAAGGGTATATTCACTCATTCATGTAGGTTCTTTGTCTTTCCTATTGATTATAATATTGAATTTAACATTTTGTATTGCTCTACGTATATTTTGAAACATGACTAAGTCCGAAAATTATTCTTACTCTAATAGCAAACAGCCGTATAACCAAGTGAAAGCCTCCTTGTCCTACAGTTCAGGGGATCCAGTAGCAAGCAGCCCCCTGAACTGTAAGACGCAGAAGCTTTAACGGACTTTGTTATAAGGCTGCTTGTTACTGGAGTAATGAATAATTTTCGTCCAAATTCCAGTTTTCCTATATGGGAATTTTGCTCGAATTTTTGGCCTTAATCAGTGAACCCAATACTGTATGTTACTAATAAAATTTGAATTGATTCACAAAGAAACTTTTGCACTAGTTATTCCAAAAGTTGCTAGATAGAGTATCCCACAACCCCATGCAAAATAAAGTCATTAGTTCTTGTAAGTTCTCAATCAATTCCAGACAAAACCAAAAATATGCATACCGTGAAATACAGTTTCAGGCAACACGGTTGCAATAGAAGTTTCATGCAAGTGTAAAAGGTGTCCTGTGTTATAGTATGATTTGATAAATTTCTAAAATTTCATTGAAAGCTTTGTTTAAGGCCCCTACGCATGCAACAATATTTATGTGCAACATTTTGGCATGCAACGGTCAATACACAAGATGCAAAAAATTTGTGTATACCATCCTATAATACACGGTACAACATAGTTGCATTGTGGATAGTGGGCTTTACATTAATCAAACGAAAAAGAATCGCAAGAGATTATTAGAAGATGTGATACAGGAGAAATAGAACTAACAACTATCTCCATGTAAAGTTCAAATAGCTACTAAATAATCTCTTGATATGTAGTTAATTACCTGAATATCATTATTTCAGATTGTATGCTTACTAAATATGTCTATTTACTTGGAGATTTAAGAGAATGATTAATAGATAACAGAAATTATTTAGACATAGTAATGCTAATTGGGTATGTTGTAGTATTATATGCACACTACTATGCTATTTGCACCTCTACTATTGTAATATATTTGGCTTCAATGAAGTTGCAATTTTACCCATAGACTTTGGCTTATAAGCTAGAATTGCTGTAACTCTTTTGTTTCTTGACCGGTTTTAGAAATCTCTAGCTCACTCTTCATCTCTCAAAATGCTCTATAACGGCTCATATAGCGATTTTTACCATCTGGCAAAAAGTTGGGGAGTGTAACTTTCAATAAGTGCACCCAAAGTTCTACTAAAATGTCTACAGTCGAAATTTGAGAGAAAAATTGTAGAATTTGATCGAAAATGGAGAAAAAACAACAAAAAAATCCAACGATACGCCATTATACAAAGATTAGCAACAATCAATCCAACAAAACTCCATCCAATCATAAAATTAGCATAAATTTCACACTCATTTTATATTTTATTAGTTAGAAAGAGTACCATTGGGAGGGGATTAGGGATTTATTTCGCTACCTTATGGCTCTGGGAGTATTTATTTGTGTTCGTTATTAGCTACTAAAGGACGGGAGTGTGGAATTTATGCTAATTTTATGATTGGATGGAGTTTTTTGGATTGATTATTACTAATCTTTGTAAAATGGCGTATCGTTGGACTTTTTTGTTGTATTTCTCCATTTTCGATCAAAGTTCTACAATTTTTGATCAAAATTCTACAAATTTTGGTTAAAGTTCGATTGGAGAATTTTAGTAGATCTTTGTTCAAAATTTCCCTTTTTCATCATTTGATTAAAGTTCTACAAAAATTTCGAACTAAATATACAGATCCGAAAGAATGAGTTCTCAATTTGTTAGTGTTATATATCAGCTATCCCTATTTATTGATGAAATTGAATAACAATACGTATACTGAATTTAATTCTCCATTGGATACTTCATAAAATGATACTATTGAATTAAAAATACAGAAATTCTGAAACGTTATAACAAAAATTAATATTTTTCAAAAATACATTCATCCGAATCCCTGTGCAAATCACGAATAATATACAATCAGTATAGCTTTATATTATTGTATTGCTATCATTGTTCTTTCGTTATTTGTAACTTCACTCATATCAAGGTTGGTAACATGATTACATTAAAATATTATATACAATATTAGAACTAAAAATATTTACAAAAGCATTGAACAAATCTTCACTTCAAGTTAGAATACTGATGACTAGTAGAAGTGTCCTGAAGTGTAGATTGTGTTCCTGTAGGGGACATAGGGATGTAGTAAGGGTCCTCTTGTCTAGGAGTAGATCCAGGTGTTAATTTATTCATATCAATATATTGATAGAGATGTGGTGGTTCTGTAGGTTTACCAGTAGACTTAATACTCTGTATCTTCCAGTACATTATCACTATAACTATACTCATAGCAGATATTACAGATATTGATATTATTGATATTATTAATATTATTATTATTATTATTATTATTATTATTATTATTAAGATTACTACAGCTGCTATAAGTGATACCGGAGAATCTAGAAATATAGAATATAATATTTTAAAGTGTTAAAACATAAAACAAACAATAATACAAATAACAATAATACCTGCAACTGTTGGGAGAATTTCTAAGTAGAAAATAGAAAAGTTTTGATAAATTATTGAAACAGAATTACAAATAAATATAGAATCAATATACTACCTGATTCATAATAATCACACATTCTTATTCCAGATAAAGGTTGTCCACATTGTCTTGTTATTTGTATACAAGCTGTAATGTGTGCATCTACATTACCTGTAGTAAAGTTATGAGGAGTTATAGCTTGAGTATAGTTAGTGTCAGTAGATAGCTGTGAGAATGAATATGTATGTGTGAAATAAGATGTCGTTTCGTTTTGAGAATAGGAATAGGTCAGATCAAGTGAGTAGTTAAGGTAGATAGTTATGTTCTCATTATTTGAGCTGAGAGTCCAATTAAAATATATTTCACTAGCTGTCTCGTTATAGTTATAAAAGAGAGATTGAGAATCCACAGATAGCAAATAACCTAAATAATTGAATAATTAAATTATGTAATAAAGTGATGACAGAATATATGTAATCTTTCTACAGTAATGTCCTTAACTCCAGGTGAATATCCAGCATAGCTAGTAGCTCTAACTGAGTACTCATATAATGTACTGATATTAAGAACAGTAGTATATGTATACTCAACAGCTGTTATAGTAGCTAACTCAAAGTTATCATGTAACACAGTGTGTGAGGTTATAGCTCTATCACTATCAGGAGTATCCCAGCTGATTAGAATGTTAGTACAGTCATTATTAGGAGGAGAGGAAGGAACTAAATCAAAATGATTAAAAGATGTTAATTACGTTAACAATAAATAACAAACCTCTATAAAAGAATGGATCAGCTCTTGCTTCAGTAGAGTTACCAGCACAACTCATAGCAACTACAGAATAAATGTATTCTGTATCTCTCGGTATAGTAATAGCATCAGAATATGAGTTAATAACAGAACTGATACTATGTACCAGAACTCTATTCAAATACAGGTAATACATCTGTATAGGTCTGTCACTAGATCCAGGTATCCATGATAGCTCTACAGTACCAGAACAAGTTGTAGAGTCAAATACAGCTGTTAGAGAGACAGGAGGGGATGGAGGAGCTAGAAGGAAGCATATTTTGTTAAATAGGATAATAAGAGTTAATGACATCCTCAACTAACCAGCTTGTTGAATATGCAGGGAAAGTTATGAAATATGAAGGACCAAAAATATGGCAAAAAATATTCGTAGAAAATATTGGGAAAGAAGGCTCTCCATTCGAAAATTCTATATTTAGCTATATATTGCGAATATTTCCTGAATAATCACATCTACTAGCCTCAATAGTCTATATTTGTTGAAATCTATATAATGGATGATAGCAAGAAACTCCGCCAAAATATGACGCAATCTCAAGGATATACGTAGGACTGTGGCGGTCAAACTCGATACGGAGGGGGATAGGTACAAAATTTTTCCTTGGGGGCACTAAATATCTTGGGAAATACGTATGGTAGAGGCAGTAAGTTTTTATAACAGCTTCTATATATAATATTGAATAGTTAAATGCATTAATAGATATTTCATCAATTTTTGCAAAATTTCTACAATTTTCTGTGTAGTTACTCCTCATAGAATCCGACGTCTCCATACATTTATCTAGTTTCCTTCTGTAATCGAAAATATTTGAGATATAGAACCAAATTTTCCCACAGCTTCGGACAGTTCAACACTTGAATAATGCCAAAAAATGGGCTTAGTGTAACATTCATGCAGAACGGGCCATCTCCACCGAACTCACCAATTAATGGCACCCTTAACATCTATATTTTTGGATATTTTTTGTTTCAAATCCTGATTTCGCCTTATCCCAAGTTCAATTTGGGGATCGATTTGCAAAATGGTTTCTTCTTATAACAAATCATACAAGAGGCAAAACTCTAGTTAAAGTGGAAGATTATATTTAATAACATACAGTTAATTGTTCGATATGCATTGGCCATAAAATGTACTTTGGAATGTTCAGCAAGTCTCCTTGATTCAGAGGAACAGTTTCAAGTGAGTTTTAGTCTTACTAAGCTAGCTACATCTAAGAGAGCATCGCTAATAACTTATAGTATTGTATAATATGCAAGTAATAGTTTAGCTGATTGTTCACTTCAGTTTCATTATTTGGTACCTAGATTATTAATACTTGAATTCGATTTACGAGGCGACATGCTTTTGTAGTATGGGCATCATCTGCCTCTAAATAACCCTATATGACAATTTGAAGAGCAAGTTAAGCAATTGTATTGATCATCAAAATTTATCTCCACTACATACGAAGCTCAGTTGTAGGTAGATGGCACAGGTTTATAGGTTACCCAATCCTCGAATATATCTGGATTTTAGCAATTCCCTGGTGTATGTTTTATTAATGAGTGTTATCTTTTCAGTAACATCATAACAGGTGCTTGTAAAATTGCTTTGTTAAGTGTAGTCCACTTTTAGTTTTGTGCTCTGTTATGACAGAACCTGGTCATAGTTTAGTTTACCTAATGTTTGGTAAAAATGTAAGTGGAGAGTTATTAAACCTTTCATTAGTTGAGTATTAGAACAAAGAAAGTAATTCTATACTAATTGTATTACAATCTTACAATTTTTTATACTAAATAACTTGTCCACTTTGAAAGTTTAGTTAAGGAACCTATTCCCCTTCCCAGGTTCACTGTCCTAAGTGTTATGTGTAAGCTGAAAAAGTGATAGATACGTGCGAGCATAGTGTAAATTTCCTAATTGCAGATCAGAATTATTTTGGGTCTTATTCCTACTTCAAATTAGCCCCGGCGCCCGTTGACATACTCCAGCAAATTACGTCCCAATTATATCATCCGCGGTAAGGATTACCTAGTTCAATTGTCAATAATATACTAATGGATTATCCTATCACTTTAGAAGACAAAATATTATGCAAAACTGGTCCATGAAAACAAATTACAAATTCCTTTATACATACTTTATGGATACTATGAGATCTTTCGAAGCATAAGTACCAAAGACAACTTAATAACACTGAGGTTGTTGTATGGGCATCTCCCATCACGTATCTCCTAGCAGGGGAAGTATTCTACGATAGAAAAGTGATTCTTACAAAATATATGTTGATAGCATAATATCTAAATATTACAATGAAGTGATAATAATTTTTTATATGTGATAGATAGATGGAAATATCACAAATTAATCAGCACTGTTAAAAGACAAAAGAGAACCACCAGATTCCAGAAAAAATGAATCTACTATATCATTAGTCACAGAAGCAAGAGTACTTGGCTTCCATTTGGGCATTTTATCCTTTTCCAATAGGACAGCTCGGACACCCTCATAAAAATCATTAGTTCGAAGAAAACGATTACTAATATTGCATTCCATTCGTAAACAGTTCTTTAGTGTGAGTTTTGCACCTGTATTGAGAGATTTATGAGTAACCTTAAGTGCAATAGGCGACATTAGAATCAATAATTTTCGGATACTATTTGCCCATTTATCATTTTGGATAGAAAGTCTTTCAATAATCTGTTCTACAGTATCTGCACTAAATGCATAATTGATTAACTGCAATCGTGCATTGATAATGCATCTTTCATCAAGAGGCGAAATATTTAGAACTTCTAATATAGATGAAACCTGAAAGAAAAATAAAGAAAATTGGGTATAACATATAATGTTAAATAATTATAATATATTTTTCAAATTTATTAACATCCTATTGAAGGAATACCGACAATTCGCACCTAAATTGATTGGTCAATTGATTTGATAATTATTTCAATTTAGATTATAAGGAAATAATGAAATGGATCACAAGTCATAACTGTGGCGTAACTAACTACTATTGTAAACTACTAATTCCCGGAACGCGTTACATTTCGTTAAAAGCTGAATTCATTATAGCAGAATAAGATAATATAATTGCAGTTAAAAGTTATATTAAATTACTTCTTTTTAGGTGCAATTTTGTTATATGACTAATATCCGATTTGTTTACAACGAGAGTCCACGGTATTAGTGGCTCGACTTCCACCCAAAGTTCTCCGAGCGGTTCGAACATAGAGTTTAGAGGGAAATTGGTACAAGTCAAATCAATGTCATATTCCAAGGGTTCCCCATGACTCTATTGTGGGATAACAGCGCAACCTAGCCCCAGATCCCTTCCTAGAACCAGGGCCGGATTAAGGCATAGGGCCCCATATTTCGAGGGGTAAATTTTACTATGGGAATGGATGAATCGAATCCAGTATTTTTTTAATTTCCCTGTTAGGCCATGTAAAATATATTACATGTTTCTTAGCCCGAATTTCTTCGAAAACTAGGATGGCCGATGATGTTTATATTGAGTTAATTTGTAAGATATTTTATAACCCTTAGATGATCTCATCAAGTTCTCTCTGGAATTATATTATACATTTAAACTCTATTCTTTTGATTGTTAAGTATGGATTGCACAATCTGTGACCAAAGAATTTATTCATACATTTGGAAAATATAAAGAAAATGTATCCCGTCCTCCGTTAGCGAGGTAATCTGTAGTGATATATAAGCAAGGGAGTCCCAGGATAGCGCACACCACATAGTGGGCGAGAGTTTGCAGACAGCATCAGAGGGTACTGCTGCTAAACTACCCAAACTGGACAGCCTGAAGCGGACGATACAACGCTAACGTGCTAGTGTACTTGCCGCTCCAGCACAGCCTACCACTCTAGCAGAGCTAGCTCTACCAGCAGTCTACCAGCAGACAGCCAAGGGAGAGCAGTTCTTACTCTACGACTCTGGTAAGGATGATGTACACAGATTCCTCATCTTCGGCACACAACGCAACCTCAGGATGCTGCGGCAAAGCAAGATCTCGCTAGCTGATGGCACCTTCAAGACGGCACCTCCTCTCTTTGCCCAGGTGTATGTGATGCATGGACTCCCTGGAGATGACGCTATGAAGACAGGTCATCTGTTGCCGAGCCTGTTCGTGCTACTGCCCAACAAAACAGAGGATACCTACCGGAGGATGTGGGAGCAGATCCGCCTACTCTGTCCTCTTGCCCAGCCTGAAAAGATACTCCTGGGCTTTGAGAAAGGCGCAATTAACAGCTTTGAGCATGTCTGGCCTAACATAGTGGTGAAGTGCTGCTTCTTCCACCTTACACATGACGAAGAGCTGGCTATTCGCATCCGGAAGATATCAGCCCTTGCATTCGCCCTACCAGCCGACGTACCCAATCTGTTTGGCCAAGTGGCATTCTTCCATATTATCTTCCATATTATCTAGCCCTCAAATATATTTGATTTGAGATAATACTTTAGATTAACATGTTAATCCGCTCCCAGACTGAAATGATGTACTACACCCTACAAGAACTCCATCTTAGTACGGTTTGGTGGATAATATTCCTCAACTAGAGTCTTCAACGCATCCTCACTCTGCTGAGACTTCCTCCGCTTGGTTGGTGTCTTCCCAGCAAGGTGGTTAGTCTACCGCACCTCCACTAGGCCTTGCTCACGCTTGAGGGCGAAGATGAACTTCCATATGGTGGGGTGATTGCAGCCGACAGTGGCATTGAGGCTGCGGTGCCATGCCTCTACGGCCTTGTTTGTACGGGAGAGTCTGAAGGGCGTGCTGAAGTGGTAGTTCCACAGGTCGATGGGAAACGTCGCGGCTATATGGCATCCGCTGGCTAGTGTGTGCCCTATATATGTCCTCTCGAAGTAGTCGAGTACATCGGCTATCTCAGGCGTAAGGGGGAGGTCCATTGCCACTTGGCCAAACAGATTGGGTACGTCGGCTGGTAGGGCGAATGCAAGGGCTGATATCTTCCGGATGCGAATAGCCAGCTCTTCGTCATGTGTAAGGTGGAAGAAGCAGCACTTCACCACTATGTTAGGCCAGACATGCTCAAAGCTGTTAATTGCGCCTTTCTCAAAGCCCAGGAGTATCTTTTCAGGCTGGGCAAGAGGACAGAGTAGGCGGATCTGCTCCCACATCCTCCGGTAGGTATCCTCTGTTTTGTTGGGCAGTAGCACGAACAGGCTCGGCAACAGATGACCTGTCTTCATAGCGTCATCTCCAGGGAGTCCATGCATCACATACACCTGGGCAAAGAGAGGAGGTGCCGTCTTGAAGGTGCCATCAGCTAGCGAGATCTTGCTTTGCCGCAGCATCCTGAGGTTGCGTTGTGTGCCGAAGATGAGGAATCTGTGTACATCATCCTTACCAGAGTCGTAGAGTAAGAACTGCTCTCCCTTGGCTGTCTGCTGGTAGACTGCTGGTAGAGCTAGCTCTGCTAGAGTGGTAGGCTGTGCTGGAGCGGCAAGTACACTAGCACGTTAGCGTTGTATCGTCCGCTTCAGGCTGTCCAGTTTGGGTAGTTTAGCAGCAGTACCCTCTGATGCTGTCTGCAAACTCTCGCCCACTATGTGGTGTGCGCTATCCTGGGACTCCCTTGCTTATATATCACTACAGATTACCTCGCTAACGGAGGACGGGATACATTTTCTTTATAATTGCACGTATTGATAAAAAATTCTGAAGAAAATTTGTATTTGTTATCTAATGCTATAAAAATACCTGGAATTTTGCAATTCACTTATACATGATATATTGATGGGTGTTTTCATTTCATTAATATCATCGCAGGTGCTTATAGCAAAAGCATTGTCGAGTATAGCACACTGTTAGTTGTGTTTAGTTGTGACATAACCCAGTCATAGTTTAGTTCATCAAATGTTGGGTAAAATATATCTGTTTAAGTGGAGATATTTTGTGCTATTTCATTAGTTGGGCATTGGAACCAAGAAAGGAATTCGATACTAATGATATTACCAGCTTACAAAAAGTTTATTCTGAATACCTTGTTCGTGTTGAATGTTTAGTTAAGGAACCAATTCCCCTTCCCCAGGTTCACAATCGTAAGAGTAATGTAGAAAGTGAACAAGTTGTCGATAAGTTTTAGAGGTCAGCTCTGGAGGTTTGAGATTGAAAGCATGGAATTGTGTGAAATTTATCTCGAAATCACAGAAAGGGCTAATTTGTGTATTACTAATTCAAACCATTGAATGTCATTAGTAGGTAATTGGACGAATGTATTTTCTTCTAAGTTTCATGATGTAAGTAATATGTGTGTTTTGAAGTTTGAATATTATCGGTTGAAAAGATTCTGACAAATCAGGAGGATTTTGTTATGGCAATTTAACTTATTGAACATCGGCGGAATGGTTAAAGAAAGTTAAATCAGAAATTAAATCTGCTAGTAAGTCTCTAATTCTTACATGGAAGATATGGCTGCTATTCAGCAGTACTCCCGTTATCTGATTCCACAATTCCAGGTTATGTTCAGTACTTTGTGCAAGATCCATTTGTTATACATATGTATACTTCTAAACATATAGAATTCTTAAAATTGTTCAAGAGTCAGTTTGTTGTCAAAAATTTCGATGCTACTGGGTCCCTAATTAGTAAACCACTTCCATGCTCTAAAAAATTGTATATTATGCTTTGACAATCCAACATCTTGAAAATTCTACTAGTCCAATACCGGTAGAGAAATAATCAGTAGTGATCATGAGACAACTGAAATTTCACATTTTTGAATAATTGGTGTTAAATTCAAAATTTGTCATTAATAGAAACTTTAAAATAAATAAAGTAGAAATGGATTATAGCTGGGCTATGATACTTAGTTGTTGTTTAGGATTTAATGGATTTACTATTAGGAATTACCTTCAAAAATATTTGGAGGCTTGTATCTAATAGTGAAAATTTAAATTTATATACCGTTTTACATCTGTGTACAGCTATGTAATCCACAGGATCAGTTACAATATAGACACTAGATAATAATGGATAAAGATCAAGCTCAAGAGAATAGTCACATGTTTTTGGTCAGATCTTAAAATATAAAAATTGGTATGAATTGACCATCTTGTTGAATTAATATGTTATATTTTAGGTTTTGAAACGATCCAATGATCATTATAATAAATTTGCCGAATTAGAGATGTGAGTTAGATGTGAGATAGAAGTTAGTAATAAATATCCGAGGAATATGAAGGTGAAGCAACTGTAGAATGTAATGCTTTAACTTACAGGCATATGTCTCCATTTGGTAGGCATTTCGAAAAAAAAAGCCATAATCAAGGATAATTAGAATAATCTTGACATTGCAGTTAGTACTTCTCAAGTAAAAGAATTAATGTAAATTATTATCTTGGAATAATTGATTTTCTATCGACATAATATATGCCATTATTACCTTAATGGAGTGGAAGAATTTTGTTTACAATAATTACACTAGGTAGTGTTTCAAAAGACAGCAACGCTAGTGTTGAAAACTGGTTTAGCATAGTGAAGTACAGCATTTATACTTCTGAAACAAGAAAGAGAGCAGCTGATTTCATTAGGTCTATTCATGTAAATATAGAAGATAGGATTGCTGGATTTAAATATTCTTTTATGCCTTTGCAAACAAAATATTTAAAGAAAAGAAAAAATTAGATCATTAGGCAGTATACAAAAGCCGTTAGCAAATACAGAAATAAAAGTACCATTCAAGTCTGTGTGTAATTAGGTTAAATATCCAGAGAAGTTAAACATATTAGTTGACCAGGTAAGAAAGTAGAAATAATTTTCGATTTAGATATTACAGAGTTGAGTTTACTAGATTATAAATTTCTTAAGTTCCAACGCATTACTTATAAGGGAACGAAATGTAATTGTGAAAAGGTTTTACTTAAAACTGATTAATCACTAGTTTCTTCTAGAATCATACACCACAAAATTCAAATTGACTCGAATACTAACTGATTATATTATCAAAACGAATAAGCGTTAGAACACAACTTCGGGAACTGAAGTGGAATATTTGCGGTAGCTTCGGTATTGGAAAAAATTGTTTGGATTTTTACTGCAACTATGGGAAACAAATGGATGGTCTTTTCGGGTAAAAGGACTAAAGTAATTCATGTCTTAGAATCGCATACAGAAAATCCTGAAGGCTCAATATATTTAAATCATAATTGAATTCATAATGAACTAATTTTAGAGGTAAATAAAGCTGTTTTTGCCTAAGACAATACACCACTGTGGAAAAGCCTTACTTAAATATATATTCAAATTTACTTGAACCAATGATTTCATATATTACACATTTACCATTAATCCAGTGATAAAGTGCCTCCTAAAATTAGGATTCATATTAGGATCATAGATCATGAAAGGGATAATGTGCACCCTTATTACATCTAATGAGGTTCAGAATATTGAAGTTCTACAACTAAACATGTGAAAACACATAGAATTTCCGATTCTGATATTCTGACCATCATTAAATGTACACCTGGTAAAATCAATCTCACGGAACCCATGATCCGAATATAATAGTGCATTATTTTCTATGGGAAGTTTGAATAGAGAGAGCTGGTGTTATCGATAAACACTACATCGAAGAATGTAATTGTTATCCCATAATTTAACCGATTACGGCTGAAGTTTTACGTTCGCAACGAAAGGAACAGTATAATTTTACCACTTCGTTTTACCAATTCCAGGACCCACTCCGAGATTTCAGCACGTTTTTGAGGTTATAAAGTGACACATTTTCCCTGCAGTATTCGGTCAATAGAGAAAGCAAAGACAAAGTTTCTGCTATGTTTTTTTCCAAAGAAATGTAATATGAAATCGGTCAAAGGCCTATTTTTCCCAGTGAACGGGAAAATTTGGACTTTTTTCATTGAAATGGGCTGGAAATTTGCCAAAATTCTATTCTCATTGTGTTCTAATTTTATTAGAAATATATTGTTGATGATTGTCACTGAAACTGTGCTCATTGATAAAATGATGTTTCTAAAACTCCCGAACATAATTTGGCTCAGGGGAAGGATTTGCAGGATATCAGGATCGGAGGAGGAAATTTTACATTTTCTGTATATGTTATCGAATAATGAAGTAAGTAAGTGAGTATCCTCCGGCTTGACAGCAGAGACGTCGCCAGGATTTTTTACCTAGGGTGGGCACGAAGTTTCGAAGGGGCAGGACGATGGGCAAGGCGTTTCACGGGTTTAGCAGGAGCATGCACAGCGGCGGATCAATAAATTTTTAGTTGGTTAATACCATCCAGCTGGGCAGTTGCGTCGTGTGGCTTTGATATATGGGGGGGCACAAATTCAATCTGATTGTCAACCAGTTCTAGATGTTTCCTACCAGATTGAATTTGTGCACCCCAGATTTAAAAGCCTATGGCCGCTGTAAACAATCAGTAAGGTCATAACGTATAGTCTACAATTGCCCCAGAAAGTTATTTTTCTGGTCGAGTAATGATGTGTTGCTCGGAGAATATTTGGGCGGGCCCCAGTCAGCTGGGTCGGGGTCCTGTAGGTCTTCCAATCGTGACGGGGCGTAGCTCTTGGTCAATAAGCTATAATAGCTATTACATTAATTACCTGTGTTTTGCCTTGTAGGTTTGAATCTTGAAACAATTTCTCAGTTATATTTTAGGAATAAATAGTGAATCTTTAAACAAACAACGAGAAGTTATCAAGAATTATTATATCAATTGAGGCATCGACCGGAAAATCATACGATAATCCTTTATATTATAACTTGTATGGTCAATTCTACTTTTTACTGATCTTTTTATGGTAGCGATTAATCAGTGTATTAGAAAGTTGAAATTGATGATGACTATTATGTTCTTACATTGTTTTTAGCTAAATTTGAGCTACATTAAATAGCGGAATATAGAAGTAAAATTACAGACGGATATGGTAGAAACAATCCTAAAATGATCATACCTCATTATAATCACGAATTTGAGAAAGTTGGTATTCCAATCTTGAGATCTCATCTAAGTGCATATAGTGAGTTGCAATTCCTGAGTGACAGATATCACGACCTTTAAGTCTATAACCACTAAGAGCCAAGAACATACCTAAATGGCCAGAAAGTCTAGGTAGGAAAAATGAACCTCCAACATCAGGATGAAATCCAATAGCTGTTTCGGGCATTGCAAATGTACTAACATTTGTTGCAATACGATATCTACCGTGGACAGAGATCCCTACACCACCACCCATAGTAATTCCATTGTAAATAGAAATGTAAGGAGTTTTAAGAATAGATATTAAGTGATCTAAAAGATAAATCTATATAACAAAAAATCGATTGCAGTGGTCAATTTGTTCGTTATCAAGAAAGGATACAAAGATATCATCATCCTAAAATTCCGATAATTGAATCAGGTAATAGGACGTGTATTCGAGCATGTGTTTCATATTATACTTAATGAACCTATTTGACCATGTTAGTTAACATCGTTTACGCTAAATCTTTCAATATTTGTCCCATTAAATATTTTCTAAAAACACCTAGCTAATAAAATACTTATGGACCTAATCAAATATCGAATTCTTTCTGGCACTAATGTCAATTGAGATGGAGCAATTCTGATCCTATTTTGCAATCTATTCTTCGAAAGGTTAAGTGGTACACCATTAAAACGCATACGGACACGGACAATGGATATTAATTACTAATTATTCGTATATAAGGGGGCGGGTTGTTAGTCCTACTACATGTAGGCGTTTTTCTAATTCTAATTTGTAGACGTTAGTGCTAGCTCTAAAATTCGGATTTTCTCATTTTCAGGAGTAGACTTTAGTCCTCTCAAAATAATGGCATTTTTCCTACTCTGTTCATGAGTGGACGTTGATCCTGCCCTAAATACTTGTATTAGTCCTACTCTTTTCAGTAGATGTTACTGGCATTTGTTTCTGTTTCATTACTACTTCATATGGATAAAATATTTTTACCAATAGAAAAATTGTATTTGCTTAAAGTGTTCATTGTTCAGGGATTCAGATCACAATTATGAATTTGGTACGTACAACTTGGGAGTGTTTTTAATAAAATCTACCTACAGGACAAGTATAAAGAAGTATCGCATCAACCTTGGCGAAGTATTTAATTATGTTACAAGACATAACCTTCAGCTCATAAAGTTACTTTTAGTGGATGCGAATCTCTGATGTTTATATCAAGAAGAATATCACAATAGACTATTCCCAAGGATGCAAAATAATTTTGTGGACCATTATCCTCAACAAATTTCCAATAAAATTAAAGGCTAAAGTCATGTTAGATGAAAGAATAGCTGTGATATTTTTCTCGGAAAAATCCACAACATGATGGACGGCATTAGTGATATTCAGTTTATTGTCACGTTATATGTAGTACCTAAAATGTTCTATCAATTTTTCACCATATTTATTTAGATCGGAACACACATAATCCCACCAATTCATTGTTTGATGACTCATAAAGACGAGAAACTCTCTAACTCAGTTGTCCCAAAAATAAAACTTCTCTTAACGCAATTACAACCAGCAAATATAACCTACGATTGAGAAAGAGGACCTATTCAAAGATTGGGAAAGTTTGCGGTTTACGTGTTTTTGGACATTTTCAAATAGTGATACATGTTCTTACAATTCAGTTGCAGAAATGCGTCATACATTGCAAAGATAATTACAATATTAATGCCTCTAATATATCTTAATGAACAAACACAATGTTTAGCATAATCACCTATAATTAAGTCTACGTATTTATGATAATTTTTATGGTTAAGCCTATTTATTTCAGCAGCTACTATGTATACTTTGTTTCGTCCTAATGTCTGTCCTTGATTTTATCATTGTACAAAACATGCCATGAGTTTCTAAACGCTGGAGGAAACGGCAAGATATTTTATATCACTGACGTGCAGCGGAAGCACCAGGTCAGGAAGGATGAAACAAATGATGAGCGCACTCTCCGCCTGCAGATGCGTGATCGCAGATTGTCGCAGGTCCAAGTTCAGACCCCTAAATCAAAAGGAAAGGGTCTCCAAGAGCAGAATGAGCGTAATAGGCTGCGCTTGAACAAGGTGACCCCAACCAAGAGAAAAGCCAGACTCAAACATATAATTGATCGGCAAGATTCTCGGTTGAAGGCTGAAACTCCTAGAAAGAGAGTTGTGCGATGCCTCGATATGAGTAAATGTCAGGCTACTCGGGTGAATACTGAGACTGATGAAGACCGAGAGCTTCGACTTCATGATATGAGTGAACGTCCGGTTACTCAGCTATCTATGGAGACGAGTAATGACCATGTTGTCCGTCTTCATGACATGAGGGAACGTCAAGCACTCAGCAATCTATGGAGACGATTGAAGAGCGTGATGTACGTCTTCACGATAAGCGAGAGCGTCAGGACTCTTTGACGGTGAATCAGGTCTTGAAAGGAAAGTTCAGTGAAATGAGTTGTATTCTAATAAGTGAAAATCCCGAATATCCCAAAATTTTGCCAGATCACTAATTGCCTGTGGTGTTACAGATAGTTATGTGGATGAATATTCATGTAGCACAGTTTTAGTTTAAGCTGCTCTGTATGTCTGGCAAAATTCTGGGAGAGGGGAGAAGCTTTCGGGTAGTACTAAGTTATGTATCAAGTTACCGCTTTGCTGTGGGAACGGGAAGGTAGTTCTATCCCCTTTAGCTTCAATCCCTGCCCTGTTGATGGACCTCCTGATTGCACCTGACCCACGTGCAAGAGCTTTTCGAGAGAAAATCCGGCGTACAATTGTGCACTAACGTTTGCTTCTCTTGGAGCTAATATAGATAAGGGTCTGGCAAATGCTTAGGAGGGAGTATACACATTTCGTATACACAGTGTAGTATACCATAACATTGGACAATTGTTGCCTAATGATAATGAGGCATCCAAATACGCGCAAATCTATATTCACGATCGTACTGCTGATGCTTAGGCGGAGAACCGTCTCTTCATGAGAGACGGTTCTCCAAAATACTTTAACAGATGCTGCATGAGAATAACCCTTACATTTCTTTCTTTAGACATGGTGTAGAGGTGATGCGCGCAGAAGGGCTTAATGACGTGAGAATGGATATCCGTTCAGAGGGGACTCCTGACTCTTGAATGTATAATACGCCCACTGCCCCATAAGTACTGTCATTATGTCAAATGTCAGCTATGGAGAGGAGGCAGCCAGCAGAGACAGTATTGCACCCGTGTTCAGGTGGTCTGACCAGGATAACTGAAACCCGCCAAGGTAATGATGCATTACATTATGTTCTTCTCTTTCCCTCAGGTGATGATTGTTGCCAGCTAAGTATTCCTCACCAGAAAGGGAAGAGAAATGTCACCGCTATGAAGTACTATTCATAGCCCCTGATGGTTAGGAACAGTCAGAGTCAACTGCACCTCAGTGGGAGACTGTTCTATCAACACGCTGTGGATATGTGGGCAAAGATAGTACAGCGACTGAATTTCATCATTCACAATCAAAATAAGATTCGAGCTGATCTTTACATTGGTTTTTCTGATGCAGGTGCAGCGGGTGACGCAGTCTCTTGAGACTGTGGAAGTCGAGTTATGCTCGCTTCCTCCCACGCTGGTAGCCCTCGTCAAATGTTTGAGTTATATCAGGATGCGATGAGTATATCAGGAATATGGTAGCCTGACTTTTTCATTACATTTACATGTAATCTGCATTGTGACGAGACTACGCCGCTGATTCTGTTTACGATAACCTAGCATCTACGTACCTAACAAAGTTTTTGAATTCTTTGAGTCCTTATGATATGCACCCTCATCGACTGATCCTTAAACAGTACGCGTCGATCATTCCCTTGCGTAATCTTAATCCTAATCAGGGTTGGTGTAATGGTACTCGCTTAATCATAAGATATGCTACCAAACGTCTTATTGATGCGAGGTAGTTACAGGTAGTCAGGTGGGAGAGTATTAATTCCTCGCATACCACTCCCACTTCGGACGATTCTGGCTTCCCGTTTAAATCGAAGCGGAGAAAGTTCGGCCTGCTTCTCGCAGGATAAACCGATAATTTCATCTCATTCTGTACCCACCTTCTCCCTGGCAAGAGAGTAAAGTGTCCAAGATCTTTGAGTTCGGTAGTAGTAGAGATGTCGTTGCGATAGAAACTCCAAAAGAGCACAATCTCAACAGCAGTGACGTTTCATCCGGATCCTCTGGTAGTCTCTAACATGAGCTTATTAGAAGCCCAAGAACTACCCTTGAACCCTCGGGAATTGCTTCGATACATAACCTTACTCTCGAGATGAGGCATTATCTGGCTCATTTTATTGGGTTAGATTCTGAAGCGATTTTGCCGATTCGGGGAAGATCTTTTGCGTGGAACATCTTTGCGTTATTACACATCACTCACCGATAAACTGTTTAATACTTTTGGTGCTTGATTTAATATATTTCCAGTTCATGGTGATTGTACTCCTTATACCGAGCTCTATCTCATGTCATTTTGGTAGTGAGGGCCCTTTTAATAGCCTTAAACCGTGTTCGGTCAGGAAATTTTTAACAAAACCAGAGAATTTTTTTAATATAATCCTGGTATTTGATTCAAATTTTAATTTTAATTTTAATTCATTCTTATAATTCAGATTCACATGCATCCATTTAACCTGTTTGCTCGAGGATAAATATTTACAATTACATTAGAGCTGAAATTCAAACCAAAAATTGTGTATTTTCGCAATGTCAATAGTACTAACTTGAAAAGTTGTATAATCAAAATATAACAGCAATAATTATAATCCAAGATGTTTCCTGAGGTATACAAGTATTTTGAATTCAAATATTCTCAATACAAAGAACTTCGAGTCCATGAAATTTCATTCTATTTCCAGATATTGTGTCACTTTGGCTATACAACATATTCTTCTAAAAGGAAATCTTGCATATTGACTTTCACACAACCTACGTAACTATAGCCTCTTCGCGGTATTGAACTATAGATTACTTCAAGTCTTAAATCCAAAATATCAACAATAGCGATACATGATGAAATGACATTAATTAGTCTGCTTTGATTTATTATACAATCGAGGTGGATAGTGGTGATGATTATTTACCACTATAACTACTACAATAACTATAAACAAACTATATATGAAATTATGAATACAATACACATATGTACTAGAAAATACAAGCACTATTCAGACTGTAACTTATATTACAGTCTGAATAGTGCTTGTATTTTCTGTAGTTTCCTTAGTTTCCACTTTAATTCACTGCTGATTTTCCAAGTTCTTTTCGAGTTTAGATTGCGAACTTAATTCTTCAATAAACAATTGCTGGTTGAAGATAGCATTTGCTGAAAGAACAATGGAATGGTGTTTGACAACTATGGCACTCAAATCTCTATAAATCAACATTCTCAAATTTTATCCTCGAAATTGAGTTGAATAAGAATAGTTTTACTAGTACCAGCAAGAAATTGTCTCTTCAGCCGATTGTCCTGTTTGATTTCATATAGGATTTTCTACTTAGTTAATACTGCATTGACAACTTTATCTGAAGGATATTTAAGCCCTCTTCGGTCAGCTAAGTGTATTAGATTCAAGTCAGAATCTTCACTCTCCAGGCAAAGGTTCATTGTATGTGAGCAAAGATACACAAATATTACATAATGAAGTGGTGGAATTGTAAATAGCTTTCTTTGAATACAATTTGGATTTGCAAATACCGTGTATAGCATATCCAGCAATGAAAGCCGAGGACGGGCGAACTTCTGTCATCGGTGAAAAATCAAAGTTCTGATGGAGAAGAGAAGAGTATATGCTCAGGTTTGTTTGGAGTGTTTCAGTATTATCAGGTTCATTGTTACATGAGAAAGTCTTACCAAATCCTTTTACCGAATCCTCAAATTTGCTGTCTTGAGCTCTGAATAACTTTAAGATGTTAGATAGTAAAATTCTACGTTCACTCTCAAGTATTTGGCATACCGAAAGGTTGTGATTATAGCCAGGCATTAATCTGTAAACCCGAAAGTGTTTTTCAAGAGAATCGTTTGGTAGAAATCCTGTCAAAACGTAAGAAAATTCACAATCACTGCTTATTAAATGGCTAATGATTCTTGGTATAATTTGACAAGTGTGAATTATGCTGGTAAATGTTTATGAACAAATTTTTCCAGCTCTACTACTACAACTATAGATCTTCCAATCCTGAAGCCAAGATACAAACTTTGAAAAGAACACAAAACGATCATCTTCAAGCTGGAAAACCTTTGAATCAGGGCCGCGTAGTCGAATATCTTCCCCTGGACTATGAATGTTACACATCTTCCAAAATCTGGTAGTGAGCGAAATAAATTGAAGTCGATTGAAGATTTTCATGCTCTGGGGATCTTCTTCACAAGTTCTAAATTTCTATGGTAGATCTAACTGAAGAATTGCAGTATTGATATCTTCATGTGTGTCAAGCTTTTGAGTTAATTGATAAATTTGACGAATATCAGAAAGGCGAGTGATTATGGATGGAAGTTCAACTTCATTTACAAACACCTCACATGTAAAGCATCATCAATACAGAACTGATGAAATATAGTCAATAGTGATCCAGTAGTATCTTCTTGAAAATATGTAATGCACCCTGACTTGAGTGAATATAAGTCCATTTTTTCAGTTAAGTTAATTGTCGTATACTTTAGCTGGATATCATCAATATTAAAAACAGAAGAGCTATCGTTTTCTAAATTATGTTAAGCACAATTCAACTCAGAGCATGACGAAAAGTCGGATACCAATTTCATTTCGGTCCAAACGATCAGGTTGTTTAGAAGACCCTTGTAAATAAGAAGGGAAGTTATGTAGATTGACGAGGTTGGCATTTTACATATGACCAGGCTTTCCTGAAACTTTCTGCACTGCACCATCACCCATAGGAATATCGAAGTGAAGTAGCACGTCATCGTCATTGAAATATTTCGAACAGATGAACATTTTTACCAATTCCCATGCATCATCTCTATGAAGAAATCTTCGCCATTCATCCTGCAATTCTTTTGACCAATGATTCGCCATTTCAAACACTGGAGTATAATTAGCTCCAGTCATAATTGGAGGAGAAGTTGGCGAACTACACCTATTAGACATATTGCTAAGGAGTAAGGAAATATCGGTAAATAATAATTGAACTACTGAAAAATGGGTCAGAGGATGTATAGCGAGTTGGTAATTGATACAAACATAGGTTGTGTTGTGGCATACAGTCGTGTGTATCAATATGAGATTCCATATATATAGCTGAGCTATAGTATAGTACAGTTTTTGTAATGCAAATAGCGCCTACCTTCACTCGAAAGGGTGACTTTCATTAATCTGAAAAATGACCTTTCCTCGAACATAGAAGAGCTAATACCCAAAACTGTACTATAGTATAGCTGAACTATAAATGGGTTATTTGTATCATTATAAACAGGTGAATAATAATTATACTTCTATAAAATTTCTGTATCAAAATGATATTAATAATATTGTATTTGAACATTATGGATCAATAATAAAATAGACTTGAAGTAATCCATGGTTATGAAAATATGAGAGCGTGAAAAGGCAATAGTTACGTAGGCTGTGTGACTTTCACGAATATTTAGCTTGATACAAGCCAAAATTCCGGTATTGGAGATATCTTGAAATCCGGAATCCCGAATGAATAATTACTATATATATATGTGCACGGTTTGGAATGGGGGTACAGGAGGTAAGTGCCTCACAACCAAGGATTAATTTTGAAGAAAAATTGATAAAATATACAAATTTGGAATACTTTGGAACGAGGGTGTTTATTAGTTTTTCACCGTATGCAACATTAAATCCCGAATATTTAGAACAATATTAGAGTAAGAACTTCAAATTGTTAATAGCTCTAGCTAGTCAAATAGAGGTAAATAAGGCGGGCGTCGTTAGTCCAAATTCGTATGTATGCATTAGTCCAAATTTCATAAGTTTACGTTAGCCCAAATATCAAAATCGGCATTAGTCCAATTTTTGGTGATGTTTGCGTGAGTTGTATCTGGAGTAGGCTGTGAGATGCTGTGAGTGTCTAGAACTCACGTTGGAAGGTGCTAGAATTTGCAATTTTCATGGATTTCTAGCTAGATTGACTTGAGCTGAGAAGATGAGCATTTCAGTAGACAATTTGGATAACTGGCGTGGTGTTTGATTGGATTCGAGTTGGATCTGGACTGTGAGTTGCTGAGAGTATTTAGTCTCAAAACAACAAAAGTAAATGACTATATTTCCTTGCGACGAAATTTCTCCGTGAATGCATGCATTCCACCCTCAAAATTGAACTAATGCCGATTTTGATATTTGGACTACTACATGCGCCCGTAAATTACAATAAAGATAATACGAAATGTTGTTGAATAATGGCACTTTTCACGTAAACTCACCCATTAAACAAGCAGAATTAGCACAAAATGGATAATGGCGAATATAGGTTTGCAAATAAATGATCTATCAAATGACATTGTAACACAGGCCTTTCAGAATTCGGGAGTTGAGCGGCTGGGGTAACCTCCCCAATCCACTTTATAGAGAGATTTTGATAGTCTCATTACTCCTATAATCAGAAACCGGTTCTTGAGCCCACCTGACATATTGCAGTTCCATAGAAGTAATACAGAATATTTATATTTGCCTGAGTCTGCCTCACCATTTCATGAATTTCCTCAGGAACGCTCAAGTTGTCAGAAAGTTCAGCACCCCTGGCATTAAGATAGCAGTGCTGCCCTACTACGTAATTATCACAAAGCTGTCCACTTTACTTGCGCAACCCGAAAACCTTAATTATGCATGTCCACGTACCAAATAAGGATGTGTATTCCAAGTCAGGCAATCCAGGTTACGTTACTATAAATGTGTATCCTCATTTTATAATATAAAAGGAAAAGTAATAACTAACTGAGTGAATATTCTTCGGTAAAAAATTCTTTGTGTATGCTCCCTCCATTTTTGGCCGACTTTGTAATACTTACTATATCTCCACCTGAACAAAAAGCCTTCCCTCCACCACCTTTTACAAGAATAACTTTAACTCTGGGATTATTTTCCCATTCAATAAGTTTCTCCTTAAAAGATCGTATCAAATCAAGCGTAAGAGAATTCAATGCTTTAGGTCGATCAAGAGTTATAGTGGCAAGAGAGTCACGAGTTTCAAACAATAAACCTTCTCCATGAGATTTAAATGAAACCCACATAATGTTGGTTCTGTGTAAGGTGAGAAATTGACGGAATAAATTCCGATTACAGATCATAATATTATGGTAGAAATAAAAGTTATGTCTATAAAAAGAAAATATCAAATGTTGGAAAGAGTTGTAACAAGAAAATAGAAAATCAGGAGTGTCAAGCTCGAGGTATCGATAAGCGGGAGAATAACCCAAAAGTTGTGATATTTAGAAATTTGACTACATTAGCGTATATCTTTCGGAAAGATAAAAATCCAATAACAGTCCTTCTATAAACGATCGCCCGACACGGACCTGCACATAAGGAATGCAAAAGGCCCAGCCTACAGACTGGTAGTGTAGCTTAGGGTTACAGGGTGGCCAATAAGTTCTGTCCCCTCTCTAAATAGTTATAACTATTTATGTAGCCATTCTTATAGACAATTACTTGGCATATATCTAATAGATATGTGTAGCAATACGATATAGTGAAAAGTCGAGTGCGATTGCGCATTCATTTAATATAAGCTTATCAGAATACTTATAAACACAACAAATTTTCAATAATTACCTACTATTTGGCCATGAGTGTGAAGTTGGCAGCGAAATAAATCAAGCACACTTTAACAATTATGTGACCAGTGAAGTTAGAGAGATGCCATTTGGATTATATCAATACTAGCCTGGGAGGTTTATGTCATATATACTATATATATTATATGTGATGTAATAGTTCAGTTTTCTTGCCTACAATCACACTAGTAATCTAATAGAGATAGAGTTACCACTAGTACCTTACTACCACATAATCTTGTCTACACAATCTAGTATACGTATATCTAATAGATCTAACTAAATTTTGCTGTAATTCGCTACTTGAATCTAATCTCCATACTTAACTATTTCTTTTCGTTATTTGAATATCATTGTGCTGAATCAATGTCATCAACATAACTATCGGTTATCAGGCTCTCCATTGTATTTACTTTTGTAACTGGTTGAAAGTGAATGAAATATAAACGCAAATACAACCTCTTGTCAATTAATGGATGCACATTGTGTCTGTCGTTGAATCCATAGCCTGGAAATTGTTCCAACAACGATCAATATCTTTAAATAAGAATATGTCGGTTTTGAGAAGTTGGCTGCCAGAAACAGTTCTAGTTCAGTTCCCCACGACCCTACTCGATCCATCAACCTACCGATATATAATAATCTATTGTATTACAATTATGCTCAGGAAGCAAATCATAATGTGATGTGCAATAGTTGGTGCATTAGGTTCGATATTCATTTTTCATATTTGTTATTAACAACTCTCGAATTTCTTTATGGTAATGGTCTGAACCCGTAATCATGTAGGATAGTGAACTAAAGAGACAATTTCCATCAAGAGAAATTCATTTTTCCTTTGATGGTGGAAACTTACGAATTTGTGAAGTTTTATCAAAACCTCCATTTTAATAAATCACTCCTCTTACATATGTAAACATGAATGTTTTTTGTTTTTCATGTTACCAATCAGAATCAACAGGAGTAAATTTCCATGATCATAAAATACAACATCTTCTGATGATTGATCCCAAATACAGTCCTCACTATGTACATCATGTGGAATAGTCTTTGATTTATGTTTATTTTCAACTTTTTCCCCTCATTACTTTCTACCTTTCCTTAAGTTTAAGCACCCTTTTCATTTTTCTAGCTCTTGTTTCATTATAATTAGACTTAGACAATTGACATTTGTTGAAATAACTCCCACCTTTTCCTTCGTCTTTCCCAAATTTCTTCTATTTGTGTGTTATCACTTTCCCTATCTATTTTAGATCTCTTTAGCACTTTACTACTAACAGGCGTAAAGGCAAATCAAATGCTTTAATTCGACCAGAAATTCCTTCATATATTCTCCTTAAAAGTCACCAAGTCTTAATTTCGTTTCTTTTTTTAGTATATTGTATTTAACAATTTTCTACATTTGAATTTGTAAAGATTACTTCTGACTTTCCCGGAAATAGAGTCGGGTCAATAATCAGCTAATTGGCTTCTGGTAAAATCAAACATATGAATTTCAAATTTATATGTTTGATTTTACCAGAAGCCAATTATACTTGAAACCACTACAATACAACTTTCATTTTAATACACACATGAATTCCAATTGGCTAGTAATAATTGATAACTATGTTTTCTGAATATCTTTACATATTAAGTAGCTCTGCAAAATACTTGTAAACAGTCTAAATTTCAACTAAAGAATATCCCCCAATGCTCATGCGCACTCGACTTTTCAATACCTCACAATACATAAACAAATCCTACTCTATGTAGCCACGTTTGTTCTCGACTACACTTCTTTGTAGCGTCGGAAAGGACTCCACTGCGGTTCGCAGTACCTCCTGAGGAATATTTCCAACTCTTTGACCAATGATCTCTTCAAAGAGCCCGAATTGTTGTGAGACTTTGCACAAACCTTTGCCTCCAATATGACCCAGATCGAGAAGTCCATTGGGTTCAAATCTGGACTTGAGGCCATTCCTCCTTTGAAATAAATCCTGATATATTCTCATGTAACCATTTTTGAGTGACATTGGCGGTGTGAGCCGAGCACCGTCTTGTTGAAAGACAAATGGTTGATTTCTAAATAGATTTCTGCTCGAGTGTTTAATTACTGGTTCAAGGATCAACTAACGATAGATTACAGCATTTATCTTAACCCCTTCAGGTCTTCAGGTACAAATATTAGTGGAGTCCGTCCATTCGCCGAAATACCGGCCCATAGCATAATAGATCGGGGTTTTGGTGTCCTAGGTACACACAAAACATCCTCAGGGGTGCTTGAATAGTTTGGAGCTAATATTCTGGTATTCTGTTTGTTAGTAGCCTGCTCTATACTGAAAAATTTTCATCGGAGAACAGAAACCGATCAAGATTTTCAATTTCGAGCCGAATAAGAAGGCCTAGCTTCTCGAGAGCCTCTTCAGCTTAATATTCTCCGAAAGGAAATGAACTGTCTTCCTTTTATGCGACCTGAAATCCAATTCATCATGACCAGATTTTGCATGGATCCTTTGGATATGTTGACCTCAGCTGCCATTCTTCTCATAGATCGTAGAGGATTTCTCCTTATTCGGTCCCTAACGAACTTCTTCATCCTAGGGGTAGTGACAGATTTGGACGACCACTTCTGGGCATATCCTGAATGCTTCCCATCTTCTGATAACGTAGGATAGTTCTATATTCGAACTTTCTCCTTGAGGATTTAAAATTTCGCCTTGTGATTTTCCTTTAAAAAATAATTCAACAATCGCAGCCCTTTCACAATCCATAGAATATTGTATAAGATTAGTTGAAAAACAGTGTATAGCTATAAAATATATAGTGTATTGTTTCTTGAAGTGATTTTATTGTACTAATCTTGTGGTAGCCTAATGAGTATAAATGACTGATTTTTGGCAACTGTGTATGAGAATTTTTCAGGTTAATACCTACGAGGGGCACTCGGAAAGTTTTTAGCCACATAAAAGTATTCAAGATATTGAACTCAAATTTTTATATGTTCTCAAAGGATTCACCTCTAGCTTCTATACACTTTTCATCCTTTCAAACCACTTTTCTATCATGTCACACCACTGTGATTTGGTTTGGGTATCAAGGTGTTCTTTATAGACGTCGACAACTTCACTAGGAGATGAAAAACAGGAACCAGGCATAAGACCTTTGACCTTTGCAAACACAAAGAAGTCCAAGGTGCAAGGTCAGGAGAATGTGGCGGATGGCCAAGCATTTGAATGGGTTTGTCGGCAAGAAAGTCTCGGATTGCACTGGCTGTGTGAAAGCTGGCATTATCGTGATGCAAAATAACCCTCTAAGTCCTGACTTCCGACCCTGTTCACAGAAGTTATTATAGACTTCTGGAAGGCAAACTGTACAATACCATCTAGCAGTTACTGTTCTTTGTTCTGTCAACAGTACAGTGGCTACATGACCTCTTTACCAACAAAAGTGGCAACCATTTGTTTTCCAGTTGCACTTGCACGCACCACCTTCGTTGGGGCATCCTCGTCAGGAAACACCTAAAGCCGAGAATGTGTCTTTTCTCAGGCTCATATGAATATATCCAAGTCTCATCGCTTGTAACTACAGTAGAACTCGGATAAGACGTACTCGGCTTAAGACGTACACTCGGTTAAGACGTACTATTTCTTATATCCCAAAATATCAGTCATCATTATTTGTAATGCAAACATATTCGGATAAGACGTACACTCGGTTAAGACGTACTAATTTCTGTTTCCCGAGGGGGTACGTCTTATCCGAGTTCTACTGTATCTGAGAAATTCTACTAGACTTCCCCATATCGAATTTAACTAGCATAGATTTACACCAATCAATCCTGTCTTGGTTTTGGGAATCAGTCAAGAGATGTAGGATCCACCAACTGTCCAGCTTATGTAGACCAAGATCTTCATGCAATATCTTGCTCACTGCCCATGCTGAAATCCCTAGCGTGCTCTGGATCATATTATACGTGATCTGTCGATCTTCAACCACTAAACTTCGTACCATTTCTATATGATCAGTTGTTGTCGCAGTTTGCGGTCTACCAGTTCTTGGGGCATCTCCAAGCGATTCCCTTTTTCGTGAAAATTCACGATACCAGTTGGTAACAGTTGGAAATGATGGAGAAGATGATGGGAATGCCTGAGTCAAACGTTCATGACAATCGCGATGAGTTAAACCAATCTTAAAATCGTAGAATATCACAGCGTGGAAATGTTCTCGAAAAATCCATAGTGTATTTCTCAAAAATGGTAAACACTAAACACTTGAAGAGAAGTATATGTATAATGGATTATCGTATTGACTTGAAATTTGGGTTACTAACATATGATCAATAGAAGAATACATAAAAACAGTCGAAAGAATTAATTGCTATGAATTGAATGAGTGAATAAAAAATTTCCGAGTGCCACTCGTACACCCTTATATTTTATGTAATCGAATTACATCTTCCCTGGCTTCTTTCATGTTGAGAATGATAAATAGAAATTCTCCAACCCACGGGTATATGAAATCTTGATCTCGGTCAAAACATTCTGATGAAATTGACAGGTTGGACACCGAATTTTAAGCAGATTTCGAAATTGTATTGAAAAAACAATTTCAATCAAAACATTTTTGCAGGTGTGATTATAAAATTTGTTGTCATATCTAAATTAGCTGTCAACTCTTTTAGTTCCGATTTCAGCAGTTTTGAATTTGAAACCTTTCATTATAACTAAATAGTGTTTTTAGTCAATAATTTATTAGTATACGGTAAAGGATGTGGTCTTAGTCATTTTTTGCAACAAAAGACAATTACTAACCAATTACTACACTAGTTCATGCACATTATGATGCTATTTGTGGTCAATTCCAAATACTAACTATAAACATGCAACACATTGCATCGCTAACATAAAGTTCAAAACAATATTAACCTTACCAATTAGGTAAACATATTTCACTTAATTATGGATGCGCATGTAGCAGCAAAATTAAAGGTTTATCGTTGGTGCTGTGCCAAGGTTGGCAATATTAAGCTCATTTCGCATCAGTTATCCAAGGAACCAGCTGATGAGTTAACAAAATAGGGTGAACAATACACGAAAGTATTTGAACCCGTAACTATAGATCAAAATTGTCTTCAGCCAAATGTATATTATGTACAACCTGTAAACTTTATTTGACAAAGGTTTGGGGTAGTGATGCCCATCAGGAACAGCCGATTCGGTTTAATAGGCCCAATCTCTTGCATCAAACCCGTTCAACATGTACTCCTGGTAATCAATACCCCATATGTGAGGAAGAAGACTTTCTCTTGCTAAATCGAAATTTCACATGAACATCCAAGAAGACCGATGATAAATTCTCTAGCAAAGGTTGTTTGACATTGTAACAAACAATTGAGCTAAATTTCACAAGGTACATCGCATCAATGCACTAAAAGGTCTCTGATTGACAATAACCACCAGCATTTATATAGAGAAATGCACTCGATCACTATGGTTGTCATAACATGTTAGAACGTTTTCAAGAAGGAGAGAACATTGCATTAAGTTTCCAACTCCAACGACAGGAACGGGGTGTCCTCTATTTGTCAGCGCTTTACACTCTACATATTTTCCACCTAATTTAGAATCTAAGAAGCAACGAATGGAGTTCGGCAAGATCATGCAGCTTAAATCAACTAGTGAGATATCGAACAATCAATTTAAAACGGGGTCTTCAGTATTGCCTGACCCTGGAATTCGTTGTCCGACAATGGGATATTACTATGAGAAGAAGAAATAATTCTGCATAGATTTAATAGAGTGCATTTCCGTTAGTCTTGATGTCAGTACAGCATGTCCCGAAAGTCTTTTCCTATCAGAAAATTATTCATCGCAGCCATACGAAATGGAATATAGGTTTCATTATTTTCCAATATTACCGCCATTCAAATCTATGCACTTTCTCATCCTAGCTGGCATTCCATCCATCAACCTCTTGAGTAGGTCAGGGCTGATGTCAGCCCACACATTTTTGAGTTGATTTTTCAGCAAGTCTAAATTTGAAGCAGCTGGTAGCTCAGAAAGTTCATTTTTCACATACGCCCACAAGTTCTCAATTGGAGATAAATCAGGAGAGTTGCCTGGCCACACTTCTTTCGCCCAGTAGTTTGGAAGATTTAGTTGGCACCACTGCTGACTTAATTTTGAAGTATGAGCGGGAGCTCCATCCTGTTGGAAAACAGAATTGGACATGTTTTGGCAAAGTCTTCGCTGTAGAATTGTACCAGTAATCTTTTGCGAGCAAACGAATCTTGACAAGGTCCAGCTAGTATCTCATCAACATAGTACTTGGCATTTACAGTGCATTTGGGTGACAGAATGTGTAATTCTGATACAGCACGAGCCGACATAGCCCCCCAAACCATAAGATGAGAAGGAAACTTAATAGTGAGGACCGGCGGGACATTTTTGGCATCAGAACTCCAGACGCGATCGGCTTATGGGTTGGAAGGCTGAAATAGATAAAACGGAGCTTCATCGGAGAAAATAACATTGCTCCATTGTTCAGCCGACCAAAATGGCCTTTGTTTACAGAAATTTAGGCGATGATCTTTCTGTTTTTCGGTCAATTTTGGCTGATGTGGCCGTTTGTAGCTCTTAAGACCAAGATTTTCTCTCAAATAGCGATGCACCGCTGATTTGGAAGTCGGGTGTCCACGAACGGTTAGTCTCTTTGCCAATTTTCGTGTAGATTGGTGCCTCTTACCAACAGATTTGGAAATAACTATTTTCGCTGTCCTTGTGAGCGATAAAGGCCTTCCTGACCTCGGTTTATCGCTGAGACTCTGGTCCAATTTATTTCGTTTCCACCAATTGCTGATGGTACGTGTGGTCTTTCCAAGGGCTTGGGACACCTGTTTCTGCGTAACTCCGGCCTCTAACATTCCAATAGCCTTTGCACGAAATAAATTCTGAGAGGAATGTAACGATTCGGACATTATTTTGTGAATGAATATTCGAGATCAAATAAATGCTGCTAAAGAAGTCTCTGAAGTTGATAAGCCTATATCACTTGATCTAATGTGTTCACAATTGTTTGAATATTCAATAAATTGAGTTCAGAATATTCGAATTCAATTAATCAAGTTTTGGTAGTCTAATATATCTAAAATTACTATAGGAAAAGACTTTCGGGACATACTGTAAAGAAAAGTATCAAACTGATATTAAGAAAACTTTTGTGGTAAGATGTGATGACATCAATACATTACTAGAGCGATTTTATGGTAAACATATGGCGATAATCTTCAACGATTGAATTATAAACTTTTCTTAAACTCGTACTCAGCTTAAGGAATGAGAATTATGTAGATAAGCTTATATATCTTTGGGTTAGCAAGCTTCCTGAAAATTGTTATAATTTTTAGTGGATTTTCAGTACAATCAAATAAGCATTTTTCAGACAAACTATGATGTCACACTTACCGTTGACTTCAAAGCTGGATGTATATTGATCAGTTTAATGGCAGGGCGGTATCCATGCATCTGGTGTACTTGGGATAGTCGTCCAGGTGTAAACGAGACCCAGACTACATACAGGTATCTCAGCTTTCAATCATTAAATTATATTCAGTAATTATTACTGTAAAAGTTTAATTTCTAATTACAAAACTTTGCAATATTAACATTTTGTCTTGAGTGAAATGCTTTGTCATTGAGCATGAAGAGAATAGGTCATTGTCTCATCTTCAGTTCTAAAATTATATTCAGAAATTATTACTGTGAAACGCCTTCTCTTCTATATTCAACGATGATCGACAAACTTTCTACAATCTACAGTGGTGATCCAAAATGACACGCAATTGATTGTATGGGCGTGGAAGATCTCCCTCCAATAGGAATATCGATGTCTAATACAATGGATAGATTCAATATTCCAGAGTTACATTTGATGTTAGGAGTGTGACAAAATGTACGATGCCATACTAACAACAATGTCTGAGGAAGAGAAATTCAAGCACGAATCTCTACTAAGAGATAATAACATTAAACGTAGCACAGACCATGGAAATGCATTCGAAGGAATGCAATACGTAAACTGTTCACTATGTGTAATGGACTTGCCTTTCCTCCTTCAAACTTTGCCTTCATTGCCCTGAAGAGATTTAGTGATGTGGTTGCATCTTGCTTCGGGATAAATATTGAAAGTGAATACATTGATCAGATTCATCAATTCGAAGATGCATTTAATAATACAGGGCTACCATGTTCAACCAAAGTCCACGTTGTTTGGCGCCACAATGTACCTTTTGTTTAAAACTATCTTCCTTCGGGAAAGGGTCTGGGGTTTCTCTCAGAACAAGCTGTTGAAGCATCTCACTCTCGCTTTTTGAAGGTATGGAATAGTCACAAATGCAATTAAGATTTTGGAAGTTTCCCATATTTAAGAAACAATTTTGGAATATAAAGTTCTGACACCTTATTTTAAAATCACACTTGCAAAAATTTCGTAATAGAAATATTTTTTCAAAGAGTTTCGTAATCTACATAATATTCTGTGCCCAACTCAATTCTATTACTCCACATATACGATAGTGAGGGAAGACATTGATGGAATCAACTTATGGAAGTGGGTTCTTATCAAATGTCAGGGTTGCCAGGACAAAATCTGGGGCATAACTAGAGGTCCCAGAGCGAGGAGGCAACGATGGATATTTTCCTCAATATAATGGCGATAACAATAGGGAGATGAGGCAACTGCCTCCTCTTCCTTTATACTAGCTACGGCCTAAAAATTTAAAATATTTCTGAAATATCTAAGATAGAGCTCCAAATGTACCAAGATTGGACGGATTTAAAACTCTTCAAAAATAAACATTCTGGGGGGCCAAAATGGGTGTCTCAACTTTAAATTTACGCTATTGTCATATATATATGCCAGTTAATCATGGGGAGCAGGTTATGATGCGTACTATGCACTAACCGATAAAGTTTATAGCCAATAAACTCTTGAATAAATTTGTTTTCAATAATTACTGATAAACAATTAACTCGATAACTTGATTAATCGATAATTAGATATATATGACAATTAGAAATATATGACAATTATCTGTATATATATATACTATAATGCATGAATGTACACTATATAAATATATATAATTAATAAAGGTGCATCTGACATTGAGCTAGAAGTGATTGGCACTTCTGAAGCCTAGGGAGTATACGGGAGCGGTACTGTCTTTTACAGGTTTCCCAGATCTCGTATTTCCGACGGACTTGATAGTAAATTATGCTTGTACTGTAATAAAAGTGTAATTAACACATTGTATTTACTTGCTATAAATTGTCGCAATACCTCAACGAGTCCTCGTTGGCTCATTTTTCGAAAAAATCGTAAAGATCTTGACCGTATTGCGAGAGGTTTTAAGCCGGAGGATATTAAATTCACTTGACTCAAACGCCTACTTAAGAAAGCATTTCCTGAAAAGGTCGAGGAAGTTAGAGAACAGCCGTTATTCGAACAGTATATACGCGGACTTCCCAAGTCGGTGTATGACAATATACGTACCTCTCCGGACGTACGAACATCCAATGAAGCCATAAAACGAGCTCAAATATTGATACGTTTGCAAGGAAAACAACAACATCCGAGTTCCGAATACGTTGCTACCGTTGATTCAAATACAGAACTAAAAAGCAAAGGCACTAAGATACTGCCATTAAGGATACTTCGATACCTAAAGAAGGAATCCAGGAAGCAGTTGAAGCTATCAAGGAACAATTGGGAATGTAAGGCAATTCTGAAAGTTATGATTACCCGTGTGCTGTGCAAAGAAGAAATAGTATCGTGACACTGTGTAAACCAATTAAACAAATGCACTTGTTAAGTCAAATAGAGGGCTTCAACTACAGAGCTATTTTGTCAGTCTAATTTCAAACACTATTATTAACAGATTTAGAGGGATCAAATAGCACCAGGGAGCAACTATTGCTAACCGCTTCTAGAAAAAGAATAAACTCTGTGGGGGAAGTAAAATTAGAAATTCAGATTGGTAAATTACGAACTTCCCAGAAGTTTAAAATTACTTCTCCACTAATTACAGATTATATTCTCGGCACTGATTTCTTAACGAGTCATCGGATCAACCTTAACTTTGCTAAAAGGGGGGCACAGGGGCCTACTATTCGTACTATTAACTTTGCAGACATTGTAGAGAATTAAATATATGCCAGCTCGTGTCCAGTAGATGAAGAATTTCAATTTCAACCAGAATCATATTTGCAAGTAGCGTCAATAAATTAAGATGATGAAGGGGATTGGGAGTGTTTAGAAACAGTTCGTAGATACGATATTAAAAAGAAGTTTAAAATATTTACAGATGAAAGTCGCACTGGATTGGGGGCAATGCTGGAACAATAGAATCAGGTGATACCATATTATAGTAGACGGCTAAGAAATTACGATACCGTGGCATTGGAATATCTTGCAATTGTGGAGGCAGTAAAACGCTTCCGACATTATCTACTGGGAAGAAATTTTGTCATTTTCACAGATCATAAGCCTTTGGGGTGGTTAGTAAGGCAGAAGAGTATAGGGCGGCTGTGGAGTTTGGTACTCATGTTACCGGAATATGTTTTCGTAATACAGTATAGGCCAGGAAATACCAATGATAACGCGGATGCATCATCTCGTATATCAATAACGGAAAAGACAGATTCAAACCTGAATTCCTGTCATAAGGAATCCCAATGTGAGCTTATAGGACTATCGCGCTTTCCTGCGATGAAAGAAATCCGAAGTAAACAGCTCAATCTTCCGGTATTAGGAAAGATGCTGTATGAATCAGAGATGATTCCGTATTCTCAACGTTTTTCGACTCCTCAGTGGAATCGATCAGAGCTGAAACGAAATAAACAGATTGGGTCTCAGTTGCAACTGGTTGATGGGGCAGTTATTCGCAATTATAAAACGATTCCTTTTTCTGATTTACTAACCGTTATTGTGGCACCTGAAATTATGCGTCGTGATTTACTCTAGCAGGCTGATGATGATGCTGGCCATCAAGATGAGGAACGTACTTTAATTCTCTTAAAAGATTTAGCTTATTGGGTTAATACGAATACAGAATACACCTATTGGACATGCCATGCAACTACTTCAGGTAGATGTCTTAGAGCAGGGGTACTCAAACTTTTAAACCTACGGGCCACAAATCATAGATCGCCTTTGGCTTTAGTTTAATCAATTTTCAAGCTATATTATTTGGCCTCATATTGCTTTAACAATGGATTCTACTTGTAAATTCAGGTTATTGACTTAAATTATAATCTTTTAAATGGATTCGAATCATTTGATGTCTCTTTTGAACTCAGCTTGTGTTCTAGAAAGTGGGCAATAGGACTAAACCTAGATTTGGGGTACTATGTATTGTTCATAGTAGAATAACATCGCAGAAAAATCTACCTAAACTACGAAATTTTGCTAATGAGAGTGATGATATTGCTTGGATTTAACTAATAAATCAATATCCTACGACCTACGTTATACTTGTTAAGCTCTGATAATTGATGGAATTCTTAAATTCAAACTATAGTTACCAAATACTGTATTATACTAGGAACATTAAAGCATTCGTAGAGTATCTATAATTATTTCTATATAGTATTTAGAAAAAACAATTATTATCTGACGATTGAAGCAGGTCAATCTATTGTATATATATGAATAATGAAAATAAGATAATTATCCGCGGGCGACAGCGAATGGTCTCGCGGGCCACCGTTTGAGCACCCTTGTCTTAGAGATTCCTGTCAGTAGTAAGGAAAATCAGTATCTCTAAGTTTTAGAGGACGAATTTACAAAGTGGTTGGAATGTTACCCTATGTCTAATAAAATTCAGGGACAACAACGGAAATTCTGGTGTGGTATTTTCTATGTATGGAATTCCTGAGTTCTTTCATTCCGATCAAGGACGAAATTTTGAATCAACGCTCTTGAAAGAAACATGCAACGCATTAGGAATCCGAAAAACTCATTCAACACCTTACCACCCTCAGGGCAATGGTTCGGTAGAAAGAAGTAATAGAACAGTCCTCCAAATGTTCTGATGCTATACTGAGAAGAATGAGAACTGGGAAAAATACTTACAATTGGTACTATTGCATATCGCACTTCGAAACACACTATAGAAAGAGATATCACCTTTTCAAATCATGTATGGACGAGAGAGTCCCATAACAAGTTATTTACGACCACTTCCTGGATATAACCAGACTTCATATGAACACTTTTGCGTCGGAAATTTACTGAAATTAGAGAATTCGTGGAAGGACAACTGATTCAAGCGCAGAGGAAGCACAAGGAGTATTATGATAGTAGTGAAAATTTAGAAAAACATACATTCCACCAACAATTTCAAAATTCTGGGACTAAAAAGTTCGAACCTTGTGTACTATTTGTGTATAAGGTAGCGAGTTCTTTTAATATATCTTGTTAATAATTATTGGTATAAGGAAATGATTCTCTAAACTTAGCCTGCTCTTAACAAAGGTCTGTAATTCGCTTAAATCTGACTGACAAAATTTTGTTTGTGGTAAAATATTTTGAATAATTTCCACAAAATAAGTACAGTAAATGCCAGATATATGAAAACAGGTTTGGAACAGACTAGTATAAAATAAACATCCTCTGGAATGAGGTTCTCATGTATTTATGTATAACATATCCGACAAGACGATAATTTCAGTTATAAGAACATTTTTTGCTAATCCTAAGTGTGTTCCTATAAGCGATATCCATGGTATACGACATACCGGTCATAAGTACATTGCGGATATAAGAACATTATATGCAATTCCCGACGATGTTTTTATAACCTACATACACTGTATTAATCAGAGGCCATAATCATCAGCCTATTTTTCATTTATTTTAATATATTTCGGAAATACAGCTGAATTTTTAGACACACTATAATTCTAGAATGGATTCAGGGGGTTTTTAGGAGAATTTTTCAGGGGGGGGCTAATCTATATTTCATGAATTTAGAGGGAGGTATAGTTTGGAACTAAAGTGTATGACATGACCACAGCTCAGGAGGGGCAAAACGATTTCCAGGGGGAGATTTTGCCCCCCTCAAATCATTTAGAAAAAAACCCTGGGATTACTAATGAAATAATGATAGCTATGAAAGAACGAGATAGATATACAAGGATGGGTGATAAGAAAATTATGTACTAATAAAATACTGAGAAGTCCAAAAGGACAGATTTCAAAATCTGATTACCTCTAATAAGATGGATTGTGGTCAATCATTAGTGGTCTTTCATAAAGTTATCATAATTTAGAGCATTTAAAGGACGATATTCAATTATGTTATGACCCAGATTGTACTGAAACGCTTATTATAATCAAACAAACCGGAAAGTGATCACTAAGATCACATTTAGCTACTTTAACAGTTCTCAGAAAATCAGGATTAGAGGGTATTATGTGGTGGTCAATTAACGTTGCTGAATTCTTTGTAACCCTAGTTGGCTCACTAAGCACTTGCGCTAGTCCCAGATCATGCATTACATCAGTCCATCTTATACTCATAGGATCATTGATGGATAAAATATCAAAACTAAATTTTCCAAATTACTATAGCTTCCTTGTTTTAGAGAGAGCACTCTCGAGCATGACATCAAGTGTTTATCCAATGTACAGTACTATTAGGAGGTCTATACGTAACGAAGAGGAGAATTGAGGAAATTTTGGTTGAAACAACCCCAATTGCTATAGATTCAATATCGGGGCTTGTTAAGTCATCTGACATTTATGTTTGAATCAATACATATAGACACACCCCCACCGGCCTTTCCTGTCGATCTATCTTTCCTGAGGAGAGTATATCCAGGAAACTTAAATTCATCATGATGATGAGAGGGTGTTAACCAGATCTCATTAAAACAAAATATATCACATTCTTTATTCTTTGATAGGTAGAGAACATCAATAAGCTTATCAGGTAAACTTTGTAGATTCAAATGAGATATCTTGAAGCCTTATGGGAGGCCAAAAGCCATAGGAAGTTGAACAGGAAGATGCACCATGAAAAATAAAAGATAAACAAAAATCTAATTAGCTGTATATAAGAGACGTTCGACTGCTACTCAAGGTAAATTGAGTATGTAAACCCCAATTATGATATTTCAAATCTAAATACACATAAATGACTATATAGACATAATTAATCTATGAGCGTAAATCCCGAGGGAGCGGGGGGATGTGCATACATATATCCCCCTACTTTTTGTGGCGGATTTTCCCCATTTGGGTGAGAGGATATTCTAAAGGATTTATTCCAAGTACTTTAAAAGTAAATCTTTGTCATAATTATGTCAATAGAATTCTATAATTGGAGTATTTATAACAGAACTATAATATTAAATCTATTTATAATTTTATATCATTTTAGAAAGTATAGAAATTTCATTTTATAGTTGTAGATAGCCTTGTGTACTTCTGATACCAAAATTACTAAATCTTGAATTTATACCTTTATTGGTAATTATAGTATAATTCGGGAGTATGACTTTTGTGTAAATTAGTTCTGGTGGAGTGTAAATAATGGAATTAGCACTGTAATGTATTTGTATTGACCATAGACTGCAATTCTATTGGTCAATACATTCTAGTAATATATATGCACATTTACCATATGATTAATCATTTCACACCTCTTTGGTAAACATTTCAAAATTATCCTAGAGGTTAGCATACAGTTGTTAAATAGGATTAAACAGGGATGTTAATTTCGATTTTATCTTTCTTTGCTAAAATGAATATTTTTAGTAGAAAAATGTAATTTCAATAATCCACTAAAATAAATTGGTAAAATTCAAGTCGACACAGACAGTGATTCAAGAATTGTATACACGAATAATGTTGTTAATTATTTGTAAGTCAAAAGAATCAAAAGAATTGTAGACAATTAGAATTCTTCTTACAAACAACTACAATGTGACCTGTGTTGTCTAGTGCTATTCCCCATGGATTAATGAACTCCCCGATACCCTGACCTTCCTTCCCAAACTTGTGTATCTGTTCTCCTGATTGAATACGTACACACAGTGACTACAGTAGTCACTCATAATGATGTTATAGTTTCTGTCTATGTCGAAACGGAATGGATTGTTTGTTTGTTTGCCATCACCTCTAGTTATCAGTCTGTTGGTTAGAACGTGATCTGAATTGAACACAAACATACACGGATCACTCTTATCTAGCACCAATACTCTGTCTCTTGTAACCTTAACGTCACATGGATACTTAAACAAATCCATTCCTAGCATGGAATGGAACTTGAGTTAAGACTTGAACTCGTTTATTCCAAGAATCACATACATACACATTGCTATTCTATCAGAGACATCTACTCCGTGTGGATAGTAGAACTGAACTTTTCCATCCCCTTTACTACCAGCACTCTTGATTAGTTTCCCTTCTAGCTCGTACATATTAATACAGTGACCAAATAATTGTGCAACAAACACTTTATTCTGAGTTATACAGATACCTATAGGTTTGTTCATCTTCTCACTAAACATGAAGAGATAGTCTCCGTTACAGCTAAAAACTTGTACACAATCGTTGCAATGATCCGCTATGTATATGTCTCCAGTTTGGTTAAGAACTGCTATACCTCTGGGAAAGTTCAGTTCTCCTTGAGCTTTCTGGTGCGCTGAATTCTTACAACAGTAAGCTATAGGCTTCTGTTTAGCCTTATAGTTATGTGTGACAGGCTTCACTTGAGGAGGGAAGGTGCGGGTGAAAGGTATGTTAGTCTGACTGTTAAGCTTAATACTCCCTAGCTGTTCTATGTCAGTCTCGAATTGATTGTTCCATTCAAACTCAATGCTACTGCCTGTCTCAGCTGTTAGTTCATTAATTTATTTGTGGGTTTCAGCCAGTTTATTAGCGGAGAGAGTCTCTGTAACTTGCAACATTTCTCTGTTCAAAGCTTCGACCAATGAATTCATCTCTTGAGTTTTGTTATTATAATCTTTCTCGATTTGATCAATACGAGGAAGATACTCTCTCTGAATTGTAGAGCTTCATGCGACTTGTTGAAGCAGTCCCCAATCTTCTTTCTACTCTCTTTTATCTGAGTTATGAAATTCAAATCAACTTCTGCAGTAGCCATTTGTGGAGAAAAAATTCCTTTTGTGAAATGAGTAATAGTGAATATACTAAACAATAGATATAGCAGTTACCTCTATAAGTGGGAGAGGCCAAAGGTGGGGCGGCGAATCTCCTGATAACCCCCCATTTCCTATTCATAATTCCAAATATAAGTGTCCTTCAACGAAAGATATATGAGTCAATATATATAGCCACTTGCTTCAACGACCCGGCGTCAGAGGAAATCCTGTTGCCCTCTAGGTAATATTGTTCTCCTGAACATTATTCACTATTGGATGATGTTTAGGGAAACATGATTCCCTAGGAAACCCTGTTTCTCCAAGTGTTTCCCTTTGCACACTTAGCAACACGTACGTGGGTCAAGAAACGTGAACAAGTATTCCGTACAGCATTCCGTAGGGAATCCTGTTTCCCTAAACATCATTCATTAGTGAAGAATGTTTGGGGGAACAATATTCACAAAGGGGAAACACTTAGAGAACAGGATTCCCTATGACACCGTCATTAGTCGATCACCAAATTTATGATCCCATCACGATCACGATCACGATCATTAAAAAATGATCGGAGATCGTGATTCGATCCTTTCGCAAAAAAAGGATAGTGAACGTAACGCGATTACGTTCACTATCAGATTTCTAATCACTTTTCTGAAATTCGTAAGCGGCTCCTATAGAGAAATGCTATATTACACACGTCCGGAATACCGTCAGGACCTATGCTATACCGATTTCATCTATTATGCCCCTATTGAATTACTTTTGATATTTACAAATCCCGTTGACATTTATTCTAGTTAGAAATACAAAATGGAAAGCAAACAAGCATGAAAACATGAGGGAAACTTGTATATGCAAATTAATTGAAATAATAGATTTTTTTCTCAAAAATAGTATTGTTTAGCGTGAAAATATACATCCACTAAAATAGCAGACACTTCCCTAGACACAATTCAGTGTACCGGCAGCTTCAAAAGTTATTTCTCAACCATATTTATCTACAGTGAAACCTCGTTAATACAAACACATTTAATACAAATTTCCGATTAATACGTACTCCAAATAAGGAGTACAAATCTCGATAGTCCCTTGGTATACGTATTGACGAGGTTACACTGTATAATCCTTGCTTCACAATAGAGATACATATGCTCAAACTCGAAAATGGATATTTTCATCAGAAGGTATATATAACCATGGATCAAGGAGTTTTCCTACATTCTCAGAATATTATACCATAACCCTTTTCGTTGCTCATAACAAATTGATGCTGCTTGAACCAGACCTCGACTGACTTGGGCCTTCTTGGCTGTATTTGAGAAATATTTCAGGATATTCAATATTATTAGCCCCTAAAAAACTTTCCATTGAGATCAATACTGAGGTTTATACGAAAGTATAGTCGGTACAGTAATAATAATGCTATATTGTTATAGATTATAAGGTTATGATTATAGGCAAATGAATAACATTGTTAGTGTGAAAGATGATCAAAACTCAAAAGAATTGTAGACAATTAGTATGCTTATCACAAACAACTATAATGTGTCCTGTGTTGTCTAGTGCTATTCCAAATGGACGAAAGAACTCCCCGATACCCTGACCTTCCTTCCCAAACTTGTGTATCTGTTCACCCTCCTGATTGAATACGTACACACAGTGATTACTGTAGTCACTCATAATGATGTTATAGTTTCTGTCTATGTCGAAACGGAATGGATTGTTTGTTTGTTTGCCATCACCTCTAGTTATCAGTCTGTTGGTTAGAACGTGATCTGAATTGAACACAAACATACACGAATCACTTCCATCTAGCACCAATACTCTGTCTCTTGCAACCTTAACGTCACGTGGATACTCAAACAAATCTATTCCTAGCATGGAATGGAACTTGAGTTCTTGAGTTAAGATTTGAACTCTGTTATTACCGGAATCACATGCGTACACATTGATATTTCTATCAGAGACATCTACTCCGTGTGGATAGTAGAACTGAACTTTTCCATCCCCTTTACTACCAACACTCTTGATTAGTTCCCCTTCTAGCCCGTACATATTAATGCAATGACCATGATATTGTGTAACAACCACTATATTATGAGATATACAGATACCTATAGGTTTGTTCATCTTTTCACTGAATATGAAGAGATAGTCTCCGTTACAGCTAAAAACTTGTACACGATCGTTGCAATAATCCGCTATGTATATGTCTCCAGTTTGGTTAAGAACTGCTATACCTCTGGGACAGTTCAGTTCTCCTGGAGCTTTGTTGTCTGATCTCTTACAGCAGTAAGCAGTAGGCAGCTGTTTAGCGTTGTAGTCAGGTACAACAGCCTTCACTTGAGGAGGGAAGTTGCGGGTGGGAGATATGGTAGTCTGACTGTTAAGCTTAATACTCCCTAGCTGTTCTATGTCAGTCTCGAATTGATTGTTCCATTCAAACTCAATGCTACTGTCTGTCTCAACTGTTAGTTCATTAATTTGTTTGTGGGTTTCAGCAAGTTTGTTAGCGGAGAGAGTCTTTGTAGCTTGCGCCATTTCTTTGTTCAAAGCTTCGATCAATGAATTCATTTCTTGAGTTTTGTTATTGTAATTATTCTCTAGTTGATCAATATGAGAGAGGAGGATACTCTCTCTGAGTTGTAGAGCTTCATGCAACTTCTTGAAGCAGTCTCTAATCTTCTTTCTACTCTCTTTTATCTGAGTTAAGAAACTCAAATCAACTTCTGCAGTAGCCATTTGTGTAGAAAAATTCCTTTTGTGAAATGAATAATAGTGAATATACTAAACAATAGATACAGTAGTTACCTCTATAAGTGGGAGAGGCGAATCTAATGATTTTCCTTCGGGTAGGGGACCTATCTAGCTAAATAGGGCCCCTGCCCGAAGGCAAGTCTCCCTGCCTCCCAGAGGTTGGTCTGTGTCTTTAGAAGCGATATGTAGTTGCAAATAAGGATTTTTATCAAATTAACGAATAATAACTATTCAATTGTAGTACTGGTGTACTGTATTCACTACTACTCTAGTTCAGAATTCTGCCTTGGATTCGTTGTGTCAATATACGTATATATCGCTTCTAAACAGACAGACAGACTTCTGAGGGCTACGTGGTGAGAACACTGGGCAACATTTAAAAGAATATTTACACCAATACAAGGTAAAATTCTGAACACAGAACCAAGGATCCCTATAACACTAGCGATTTCGCCTCTCCTCCTTCCCTATATCGCTAGTGTTTCGTGGATGGAGATCCCTAAATCGCGCTTATACCTGCCTCCTCGCGTTTTCGGGCCTTCCCCTATCTCCCTATTATAATCATCTCTATATATTGAGGCAAATATTCATCCCTGCCTCCTCGCTCAGGGATTTCTAGTTATGCTCTAGCAATGTATTCAATTAGAGTGGTCTAATGAAATAATTACATACACACTGTCCAACCCTCGTAATTCCACTAAAATGGGGGTTTGGAAGGTCCAAATTAGCGAGCTAGTGGTCTGGACTGGTCCATCGGTCTGAGCCTGTCCATCAGTAAGGAACTATTCATAATCCTCGATCGGACAAATGATACATACGTGAATTATACGAAGCTAGAATAGGATAAAAATCTCAAATCACCGCCTGTGACCACGAAATTTCATTCAAGAAATTACAGTGCCTTTTTGAATCTATAAATTTCTACCAAATAATTTGGCTTAACATAAAGTCTCTATATTATAAATAACATTCTTGTCTCGTGATGGTTACGACTAGCGAAGTCTCTAACTGCAGTGTATAAATGATATATAAATTGAAAAGAAGGATATGTATAATTATCTTTAGAATCCTCCGGTAGAGAAGTCTTCGTTTACACCATTGGTCTTTTCAACCAGTGGTGTGGGATGAGTAAGGAGCAGACAAGTTCCACAAAAGGCTAGCATCACTCCTAGCTGAAAAAAGAGGAAACTCTTATAGTAATATTATAGCTTATATTAGAAGAAAACTGCGCTTCTCCAGTCTTCGAACTACTCCAATGGCTGTTCTGGGCTATAAGGGTAGGCTAGTTAAAAGGAAAATGAGAAAGTAACATAAATATCATTTCTTAAAGCAGTCAATATTATTGTAAAGATTTCTAAGTCGTTTTTAAATTGTTATTTGTTTTTGAACAGAATTTCACATTTGGTGTTTTTATAAAATTAATTCTATAATTATTATCAAACATCAAAATTTGTAGTAAAATGCTGTCACTAATTAGCCAATTGTACCTTAAAATGCATAACAATTTGATATCATCAAGGATACTAAATATACGATCATATTTTTGACAGCTTATAAATCGAAGTCTTATCACCAATTTGTATAATTGTTTATGGAAACCATCTAACATCTAATTATCTCTAAGTATATAACCCCGCTATTTTAGAATTGATGTACATATTTGATGGATTGGATTCAATTAATAGGTAATAATTAATTAGCAACATAAACAAAAAATAATACAGAGCGAGAAAGGCAAGCTGCAAATCGTGATGATCACTCCACAATTACAAACTCGCCATACTCGACATCTTCATCGCCGCTCATTTGCTCGATAAGCCAGACCTTAGCGTTCTGCAATACGAACACCTCTAGCTTTAGGCCCAGGTATTCGTCTATCAGTAGCGTCCGCAGTTCTAAAAGATTCTCCAGGTTTGCGTGCTGTGCATGCGGCTGTCTTTGCGATATTTTTTCATTTATATTTTTCACTTCTGTCATTTTAGTGCTTGTTGTTATTGTTTAGAATAATTTTTGTTGTTTAATCTTCTATTTAATTCCTTGATGTTAAGAACTGTGATTTCTTCCTCAGTAATTTATTCAATGTACTCTTTTTAGTCAGGCATATTTGTCTGCGATGTCTTATTTCTATTATCTGAAGAAAATGATTGACTTGAACAAAGTGAAGGTCATCTATATCCGTACATTGTTTCAATACAATTATTACGTAATATTGAAAGGTCTTACTTTGTAACTCATATCTACACACTCTTAATCTTATATAATGAAATTATATCGCCTAGATTTCTGCAAAAGCAATTATTTTCAATCAATAATTATCAATCTGTCTTCTTTTCCATCTAAGGTGCCAATCACCACTTTTGTAATACAGTACAACCTCCTAAAGTGGGGTTTCCAGAAATCATTTGCAAGAGTCTGCACCCCACTTCTGACATACATGAATTTTACTGTTATCTTCGTCCATTTAATGAGATTTGTCCTTAATAATTCCAATGCCTATTCTTGGAATTTTTCATTGCAAATTTACCCCAGTTATGAGATGTAAACAACTTTGGGAGATTTATTTGGCTTTTGTCTTCAATACAGATGTTTCCTTCATAACATTTTGCGTGGCACCCTAACTTAACATCTCCCATAAAGGCAGGTACTAATAGAATTTCACTCCACTTTTGGAATTTCTAATTGAATTTTTTGTATACATTTTTATTCAAAATTGTCTGCGACTTATCTGAACCCCACTTTGGGAGGTTCTTGCGTATAATAGACTAAGTTTTCAATATTGGCTGAAATTTGGAATAAATCGTGTACTGAATAGGAATTTCAATTTGTGTGTAAAATCCTATGTCTGATTTATCGGTTTGAGATATACATTAATGAAAAGAAGTATCAAAATGATAAATATTTGTATAAACTACAAAATGAGAAAATAAGAAAATGAAAAATGAGTAATATACTAATTGGATAAAGCAAGATTATAGGAAATACACTCAAAGTAAGGAAAATGTTAATATTTCTGGAAACAGGCTTTATCTTCAAAGCTATAATTCACACATAGAATATTATCTGAGTTATCTAATACAATACCGTTTAATAAATAGAGATGTCCTCTACCCAGAATATGTTTCATCACTCCTTGAGGTGAGAAGATAATGATATTGTTAGCAGTATCATCTGTAATTAAGAAGTTCCCCTTCTTATCAATAGTGAAGAAGTTAGCTGCTGTCATTGGCTGATCCTGTCCAGTCAGCTGTATAATATTCTGGAGAGTACAGTCTCTGTTGTAGCAGTGGATGGAGTTGTTATCCCGAGATAGGATGTAGATTCTGTCAGAGAATACTGTAATGTCTTTTGGAAGTTTGAGTTCTCTGTAGCCGAACTCTTTAATGAGGTTAAGATTAGAATCAAATATTTGAATTCTTTGTACATTACTATCACAGACATATATTAACCCAGCTTCATGACACAATCCTGAGATACCAGTAAATCGTCCTTCTGTATTGCCTCTTGAGCCTGTTTCCTTTAGGAATTGTCCTGCTAGACTAAACTTCACAAGAGACTCTTCAGCTTGATCAGTAACGAATACTTCCTCTTTTGACAGACATATACCGAATGGCTCCTTCAAGTGGTCAGTCCCAAAAGAACGTAAATACTTTCCTTCAGTATTCAACACTTGAATACGACTGTTGCTACAATCACAAATATACAATTCATTACTTGCTCTATCTTCTGCCATTCCTTTGGGATTACTCAACTCTCCATTTCCACTACCAAAATTACAAACTTTAAGAATAGGGTTTTCCCTCCTGACATATTCAGGAATGATTTCAAACAAATCTATTTCATCAATGGTTTTACGAATTTTATCAGAGTAACAACGGAACTCAATAAACTCCAAGTTATCTACTTTTACCTTTTCAGCCATTTTCATTTCGATGTTTCTATCTAGTGTTTGTTTCATTGTGTCTAGTAATCCTCCTACCAAGTTGCTAGTCATTGTAGCTAGTATTTGATTTTTGGATATCCTCAACTGATTTATTGCTTCCTCCAATTCTACATTCTTGTCGTGTCCTTCCTTCATTTTAGCGAGTCTAGACAGAAGACTATTTCTGCGATTTGACAGATATTGGTAAAGTTCATCAAAAGTTCTTATTATTTCCATTTTCAGAGCTTCTAGCTTTTGATCGACATTGAAAACTGCAGCCATTTCTATTCTAGAAATTCAAAATATTTGTGTATATATTTCTTGGGAAAATTACAAAAAATGTCTAGCTAGCTGTCATTTCATTATCCGTTGGAGAGGAATGATAGTATTTGAAACATGTATACCTCAAAGGTATGAAAATATGATTAATCAAGATTCCGAAAAATATTCCTGGCATAAAGTAGCATGTACTATTGTTTCATTACTGAAATATAATTAATAAGCAAACGTGTGAGAATCCTTACTACAGTGGAAGCCGCTTAATCGGGACAGCTCGGCAGTCAATGTTTTTCCTGATTAACCGATTGTCCCCATTAACGGATTATGATTATTAAAATATTCAAAACTAGTTTTTCATTGTCACATGACCAGATATATCTTATTTTCTATTACCAATCCTGATTTATCTAGGTCTAGTAGTGATTTGTTTGTAGTATGGGTATAGTTCCGCTTCAAGAGGTCACAGAATGCGTTACGATATATCAGTGGTTCCCAACCTTTTTCTGGCTGCGACCCCATTTCAGAAACCAGCATTAGAGCGCGACCCCTCAAAAAATCGAAGGCATATATGTTACTATGATACGTACTTCATTATCATTCATTGCAACGAATTATTGATAATGTCACCCTAAGCAAGATTAGTATCATATGATCAATGTGATGGTTGAGCCTGTTTTTCAGGAACCAGTTTTCCAATGCGGGGCTTGGTGGATGATAATGCAACAATCATGTCCTTTTCTATTTCAAGCCGATTCCTGTGCTTCGTTTTCATCACTACCATTGTAGAGAACGACTGTTCACATAAGTAGGTCGAAGGGTACGGCATTAGGAGCCACATTACCTTCTCCGACAGACGTGGGTATGATTGGGGCATTTTACACCAGACACTGTGCAAAGATGCGGACTGAAATAATGCTTTCGCTCCGGAATCCTGCTTCAGTCTTACGAGCTCCTCTTCGGTGATATCATCGTCAGTGATGGCGTCTAATGGTGCACTGAAAGGGTCTCGAGCTACGGTGAATGACTGGACGTCGAGCTCGGGGAAGTAGTTTTTAAATTGATTAATCAGTGACTGAATATGTTCAGTAATTTCGTAAGAAAGAGGCTCGATTTCGATGTTTTCGGATTCTTCCATGTGTACAGAGAGGCGTGGAAATAATACAAAACGGCTGCGACTCACTTTATCTTTTAACAAACCCAGTGTTACAAGAAACCCTTTTATTTTGTCATGGAAGAGCATCAGGTTCGTGTCTTTGCCTTGAAGCGTACGATTCAGCACATTGATACGTTCAAAAATGTCACTCAAATAGCACAACTTAGCAAGCCAGTTACTGGACTCGAGCATTGCCACCCATTCATTCTTCATCTGTGTGCGTAAGAACTCTTTTAACTCTTGACGTAGCTCGTAAACACGCAGAATAACGTTTCCTCGTGAGAGCCATCGTACTTGAGTGTAGAAGAGTAAGCTCATGTGGTTAGCGTCCATTTCATCACAGAACAATTTGAATAACCTCTTGTTTAGAGCACTCGATTTTATGTGATTTACGATTTTGATCACCTGAGAAAAAACGTTCATCAGGCTTTCTGGCATTGTACGAGCAGCCAGCGCTTCTCGGTGGATCATGCAATGTATCATAAATGTATGAGAAGCCACTTGCTGTAATTTCGCTTTAAAGCCAGAATGTTTCCCAAGCATTGCAGGAGCTCCATCTGTTGTTGATCCAATTAATTTATTGAAGTCCAGGCCTTCTTTATTGTAAAAGGCATCGATTTTGGTGAAAATGTCCTCACCTTTAGTTGTCGTTTCCAATGATTTGCACAGTAAAGGCTCGTCGACGAAATCACCATCTTTGATAAATCTGACCCAAACTATCAATTGCGCGCATGATGCAATATCCGTTGATTCATCCAGCTGCATTGCGTGCCAAGGTGACTCCTTGATAGCAGCAATATTTTGTGCAGTGATGTCTTCACTCATGTCACAAATTCTGCGATGAACAGTGTTATTTGAGAGAGGTATGATTCCGAGTTTACTAACCATGTCTTCTCCGATCATGAGAGAAACCATTTCCTTAGCACATGGCATTATCAGTTCCTCACCGATCGTGTGTGGACTTTTAGCTTTTGCAATGCGCAACGAAACACGATATGAAGCTTCCAGAGCATTTTCATTGATTTGCTGACATTTACCTTGTTTATCCAAGCGGGTATTTCTAAGGGCGGTTAACTTCCTGTCGAAAAAGGAGCGATCTCTATCTTTGTACGCTGGATGTTTTGAGGACAGGTGTCGTTGTAACTTGTTATGCTTCATAGATTCATTCGAAAGTACTTCGTAACAAATAACGCACTGAGGTTTCTGGACTCCACGATTTGTCACATAAAAGAAACCCAACTCAATGAATTTGTCATGGTAAGGTCGTTCGCGTGATACACCCGCCATCTCTACACAAGTCAAACTAATTAAAACATATTGTATAAAAATAATATTATCCATGTGAGCGTGGGACTATAATTCGAAATTATCCACAATTTAAGGATGAAAGCATTATTTTTCGAAATTTTAGCAATTTTGCGATTTTGCAAGTTGAAAATTGTAAAATTAAGAGCTGATGGAGCAAAATGGGCTTCAGATTCAGAATCAGCGTACTCATATTAGTCTAAATCAGTGATCAAAATAAAAACAACTACAACAAAACATTTTTTTGTAAGCCTGTGTTATTAACTGTTGCATGCAAATGCAATTGGTTATGTAATAACTACTACTCCCTAGAATATGCAAACCATTTACACAATCATTAACAGACTGTATTTAATACAAGGATATAAAACGCGAAAGAATAAATAACAATAATTTAGCTTGTCAATATTGTTTACATAGGGTACTTTCAATGCAAACATGTTTACATTTTAATAGTATTGAGAATAGCCTGCGACCCAACAAAATGTGCTTCGCGACCCCAATTGGGGTCGCGACCCATAGGTTGGGAACCAATGCTATACACAATCATATCATCTACAGACTATATCTTAGCTATGTGGTTCTACAATAATACTTCACTATCATATTTCAATTCATTTACTGTGTTGATTACTATTACTTGTATAGTGGCTCAGTTCTAACAGAACTTTGTACACTCAATGCAGGTTATAAGAACATCGTCGGGAACTGGACATAATGTTCTTATATCCGATAAATTCAATGGAGTCAGATACAAAAGATTCGGTAAATCGAGTTAAGGTTCGTATAACCGGTGTTTTGATATCCAGCATCTACTCTACATGTGTAGATATTCAATTGGTATTCTTCTGGTGAAAGCGAACAGATTTTGACAGTCCATTGGTGCTCTATTTAATAAGGTTCCAGTTTATATACATACTTCCAAACGATATGAAGAGAAATGTTGGATTTTTGTAGACATAACTTATAAAGAAGCAAGGCAATCCCGATAATTGACACGACCCCCTTACTTCCAACGGGTCTGATTACTAATCAAACTTATCAACAACGAAGGGACAACTAAGCATTGTTGATATAATTGATATAATTGGTACAAGTGGCACAACATGGCCAAGTGCCAGTCGCCACCTGTGTGTAGGGAAAAGTCTACCAAGGATATGTGTGGCCGCTATAACACAATAACTTATAGATGTTGTGAAAAGTTGGGAATAATTTTGATTCTAGAAGGTCGCAGGTGTATACAACTATACATTCCCTATCCTCCTATGGGATCAGCAACCCGTGGGGTCACTAAGGGTGGAGGCACTAAGCCAGTGGCGTATACGAGGAGGATTTTGGTGTTCAAACACTCACCTATAACTGGTTTCTAAAAGGGATTTGTTGTTATGAACAATTCGATTTCCTTAATAAGTGCAGAGCTTTTGGAATCATATTTACAGAATGCTATCCACTTTTCACAATTATTTTTTCAACGAGTTTTCCAGACGATATCCAAGAAGACTTTAGATGACTAATGTAACCAGACTAAATTTGTATTCAGTAAACAGGGCATATACAGTGGAGTGAGCTTGTTTAGCAAGTCAGGTTTTGCATGAGAAAAACTTGCTAATAGAGCAACACAATCAATTTGATAAATACTATTTTTGTATGTGTAACATGTATATACGTGTATGTGATAATATAATACGTATAAGGATATTGTAGTACACTTACGAGAAACAGTGCCGGATTTAGGTATGTGGGGGGCCTTGTTCGAGGGCAATTCCCGGGGCTCACTGAAGCCAATTCAAAGCCGTCACAGTTCGCCCACCTGTCCCCATTCCTCAAATTAGAATGCTTGTGTTTTTGTGTATTCAAATTTTTCACAAGTAAAATCAACCCTATAAGTATTACCACTCTAACCGAAGGCCTATTTCGCCCAGTGGCAGTATGGCAGGACTTGTCATGACCTCTAATTATGGAAATAGCTAGGAAGTTGATGTGGACAACTCAAATGTTTCTAGTATAAGATTTATAGCGATTAAAGTAGACTTACAGTGTGTATAAAATTAATGACGTTGAGTTGTGGGGCCTTCTAAATGTGGGGGCCCTGTTCGGCCGCACATTCCGAACACTCCTAAATCCGGATTAACGAGAAAGCTTTGTACTAAATTCAAAAGCAACCGAAAATTGTACAATAATTGTACGAAAAAATTCCTACGAAAAGAATAAGCGCCGGGGCGCTTAATCAGGGAAATACGTTAATGATAATCGTGAAACACAATAGTATTGCTCTAAATGTAATCTCTGGACATTTTGGGTCTATCCCTGTAAGGTTGGTAGGTATGTTAAATTGACAAATCTTGTCTAAATAAACTTTGTCTATAAAAAACATCGAGTTTTAATAAATACGTAATAATTAAGTATCAGAAATAACAGTAATTGAAACATTGACAAGTGAAATTGTATTCTAGAAGTGAAATAATATTTAATGACTCTGCTACAGAGTAGTATAACTCTTCTCTGCTTGTGCCCTTAAATTAGATTGTGTACTACTCTCTAACTGACTAACTAACTTACTGAGATAACTATCCTCATTCTGTAGCAGTAGATGAGGAATATCCGATTCCACAATAGTCCCTTTATCCAGAATAATAATTCTATCAGAATCGACAATAGTCTCAATCCTATGAGCTATTGTGAGTACAGTACAGTCAGAGAAGTAGGATTTTATTGTTTGCTGTACTAATGCGTCTGTATGCATGTCTACGTTAGCAGTAGCCTCATCTATCAATATTATCTTGTTGTTTCTGAGTATAGCTCTGGCTAGACAGAGTAACTGACGTTCTCCTGTAGAGAAGTTGAGACCATCTTCTTCCACATTAGCCATCAGCTGATTAGAGAGAGACTTCACCATTCTCTTCATGAATGCCTTTTCTAGCGCACTCCATATCTCATCTTCAGAGAATTCTCTGAATGGATCCAGGTTGTACTTAAGAGTACCAGAGAACAGAAATGAGTCCTGAGGTATCACTGATATTCTCTTACGGTGCTCATACAGATCCAAACTTGCTATATCACGACTATCAATACATATGCTACCACTACTAATAGGATTGATACGTAGTAGTGAGTTGAAAAGAGAGCTCTTACCAGCTCCAGTCCTACCCACAATACCAATCTTCTCACCAGAACGAATACTCAATGAAACATCTCTAAGAGTAAGAGGCAGATTGTCTGAGTATTCGAAATGAACATTTCTGAACTCAATTGCAGGTCCGTCACCACAAGTCACAAAAGTAGGATCTGATTTAGGAGATGAAATTACCAATTCCTGAGCTAATTTACAATAATTGAGAACTCTATCAACAGACACCATTAGTATCTCAACTTCTCCACTCTGCCGTACCATGCACTGGAAGGTAATACCTAGTGATAGTAGCAGTGGGAGAGAGAATCCTACTAACTCACCTGATGAGAATAAACAGCGGGAAAAGAAGGAGTAGAATACAGCAAATGTAATAACGAGTGCTGTCATTTGGTCTAGTCTAATGCCGAACCATCTATGACAAGACATATAATGATACCATGTACAAGCATGTTGATCTTGTAACAGATGCATATCTTGTGTCATTCGCTCCTCTAAACCTAGAGCACGTATTGTGGAGAGCCCCTGTAGTGTGAGAGATATGTGGGAGTAGAGGGGACTACGTGCTACACTCTCCAGACGTTTCACTTGTGAAGAAGTTCTCAGATAGAAATATCTTAATCCTATCATAGCTACCAGCAATAAAGCAAATGGAATTACTAGGAAATACTGCACTGCACAGCTAGCGATTATAACAGTAGCATTAAACGTAGCGTATTGCCAAAATCGTAGAATGACATTGGCAGCTGTTCGTCCATAAACCCTATATCCTTAGAGAACCTGTTCAGAATCCTACCACTGGGATTGGTGTCAAAGAAATGCATTGGGGTGTGTACCAACCTATGTAGCATCCTATTGTGTAGTCTCCTACCTGCCTGTAGTACTACGTAGTAGAAGCTGAATCCCCTAACCAGCACAAAGAGAGAACCAGAAAATGTGAAGAGTGCTAGCAGCCTGATAGCTCCTGGATTGTTATAGTCAAAATACCAAGGAAGACAAGTTATATTATACATTCCTATTGACATATTGGTTGTTAAAGTAAGAGTACAATTATCAATAGACTGCATCCAGTAGTAAGCTAGCACCAAGCCTGCGTTACTCAACACTGTCAGTATTAGCATGAATAGGGTAGCAATAATTCCACCAGCCCAGAAGTAGCGGAGGTAAGTAATGAAGCTAATGGAATTAGGACGGTAGTCTTCTGCAGTCATTGCAGAGGATAAAGGCTCAACAATAGTCGGGTCCTCTTCTTTAGAGGATTCTAATGTTTTCAATATTTTATTAGTTTCCGTGTTATTAACTGATTCAATTGGTTCTGTTTCCTTCTCTGTATCATCTTCTTTCTTCTCTAAACGTTGTAGAAACTCTCTACAGAACTCATTTTCTGCTACAATCTTATTGTAAGTCCCACTAGAGACTACCGACCCATTCTTCATAACTATAACATAATCACACTGTCTGACATAGTTAATCTGGTGTGTTACCATTAGGACAAGTTTGTCTCTTAAAACTCCTCGCATACAATTCTCGAATATTTCTCTACCTACCTTTACGTCAACAGCACTAGAGGATCATCAAACAGAAATACATCAGCTTCATGGTAGATAGATCGAGCTAGAGATATCCTAGATTTCTGTCCACCACTCAAAGTAACTCCTCTCTCTCCTATCAAAGTCATGTCAGTATCCTCAAAAGAATTAATATCCTCCTTCAAACTACAGGCTGATAACACTTCCTAGTAACGTGTAGAATCCAGCGTGTTTCCGAATAAAATGTTATCTCTAATGGTACCAGAAAATATCCATGGTACCTGTGCTGCATACGAGAGAACACCAGTAGTATTTATATGACCAGACAGTCCAGGAAGCTCATTTATTACACTCATAATTAGACTAGACTTACCAGCACCAATTGGCCCTGCAATAGCTACTAACTGAGGATGACTTATATTAATGTTAATATCCTTAAGGACTAAACTATCAAAATATTCTTTATCAGTACCTTTCCAAGAAGCAGAGAAGTTTTGAGAATTTAACTGAAAGCTGATCTTCGCGATAAGATGGATGATGAACCAAACAGTTAGAAGTCGTTTCATGTAATTGTAAGACACGCTGAACTCTTCTGAGAGCAATAAGACACTCCCTAAATGCAAAGATAGCGTGACCAAGGAAAAGAACAGAGGTTTGACGTAAGGTATTGAATATGATAAATGCTAGAGCTAGGTTAGGAGCATAGATGGGCTCTCCCAACGCAATTCCCACAGAATATATGATAAATAAGGCAATAAATATACTGGAATTGTAGAAACCATAGTTTGTGCTTTGTATTATTCCGGATAAACTCGCGTAGAAAACTTCCTTCTTTCCAATCTTACTTATATACCTGACAAATGGTACCTCCCAGACATAGAACTTAATAACACGCATACCTCTGATAATCTGGTCCATTAGACGGATACGTTTATCAGCCGTTTTAGATAACTTGTATCTTAAGTGTCAGAATATGAATCCTAATACAACTTGTATTGGTGTGTGTAGAATAATATAACCAATCCCAAGTAGTCCTATTGATCTGATATTAACTAGAATAATAATTGTAGAAATAAGTATCACAATGGGACATAACCAAAATGCATTGGTATATCGTATCCCATAATCAAACTTGAATACATCATTAGAAACCAGATTGATTATGTGTCCAACAGAGACTTTATGAAGAACTGATTGTTGAATTCGAAGTATTTTCTTGAAGATTGCGATTATGCAAATAGCTCTCATCTGCATACCAACACAGTATACAAAATAGAATGCCATGCTGTGAGTCATAGTAATTATAATCGAGACAATTGTAATACCCAACGCATATCCTAGAGATGACCTCCAGTTGTTATCAATCTGATTAGTAGCATTTTCTCCTGTACAAAGAGATGAAAAGTTTCCCACAAAAATCCCTAGAGTAAATAATAGCAAATTTTCGATGAGAAAGAAAAATCCTCCGATTAGAAAAAGAGAATACAATGTCTTTGCTAGAGATTTCTTTATGTCAGGGTTGTTTTTCTTTAATTCAGTTTGCCAGTGTTTATCAAACCTCTCAAATAGTCTTTTCGAACACTGTTCCTTTGGACAAGGGAACAAATCTATTTGTGTTAGAGTTTTCCTGAAACCTCTGAGTAATAGCTTATCCAGCCAAGAGAAATAAAACTGTGATATCAGGTTCCCTCTGAAATCGCTCTTTCTTGGATTTAAAATCATCACAATTGCAAGTAAATTATCTATCGAATACACAGCACTCGATATGGCACTACTGTGGAATTAGGCAATGTAGCTGTATCAACTGATTTTGAGTTGACAAAAAATAATTTTGCCGCTACAATTCATTCAACTCACCAAAATAATGAGTTGGTTTTACCAACTCATTTATGTAACCAAGAGTTAAACTCGAATTAATGATACATTGCAGAAACAGTGGAGGCAAAATGCATGTTACATCATATTACTATATGATTCCCAATACTTGGAACTGATAATGTTCCTACTTTTCATGCATTGTAACTCATTCATTCAATAAATACCAACTAGGGTTTGCAATCTCGGGATTCAATATAATCCTAGAAATTTGCATCAATTTATTTTTAATGAATACTCTCCGCATTTCATTGATGCGAATTCCTTGTAAATCAAGACATGATTCCTTACCAATAGTTGCACACGTGTTAATATGTATGCATTAGGTCGAATGTAATATGTATGTATAAGGTCCAATTCCGTGTGTGAGCATTAGGTCGAATTTCTTGTTTATATTAAGTCGAATTCTAGTTGCATACAGTAGGTTTCGTTCTAATGGAGCGCATGCATTAGGTCGAATTATATTTTAGCTATGTTGTCGATAGAGCGAATGTATTTTAGCTATGAATATCTCTGTTAAAAGGCCAATTCATATCTTGAGAAACACTGAATGCTTCCTTAAAATTCTAAAAAACCTACACAAACGTTTGAAAAGCAAAAATCCAGCGATCCGCCATTTTGCAAACTTTTCTAATAATTGATCCAACAAAAGTCCATCCAAACACAAATTAGCATGGACTCCACGTCCCGCCCGTAGGTAGCTTAATAACGAGTACAAATGAAAACTTCCAAACCGATAAGGTAGTGAACAAAATCCCTAATCCCTCCCAATGGTACGGGGTTATAAATAATACATTAAAATGTCCTATCATGTCCTCGTTTCTATAAATCCATTTTCTATATCGATCTATCGACAACATAGCTAAAATAAATTTTATCAATCACAACATCCGAATTCGACTTAAAGCCAACACACGGAATTCGACCTAATGCAGCGCCCCCATCGTGATTCCACTAAAATGGCGGTCTGGAAGGTCCAAATTAGCGAGCTAATGGTCTGGACTGGTCCATCGGTCTGAGCCTGTCCATCAGTAAGGAACTATTCATAATCCTCGATCGTACAAACGATACATACGGAATTTATACGAAGCTAGAATAGGATAAAAATCTCAAATCATCGCCTGTGACCACGAATTTTCATTCAAGAAATTATAGTGACTTTTGAATCTATAAATTTCTACCAAATAATTTGGCTTAACATGAAGTCTCTATATTATAAATAACATTCTTGTCCCCTGATGGTTACGACAAGCGAAGTCTCTAACTGCAGTGTATACATGATATATACATAAGCCTGTAATCGTAAGCTAATGACTATCTATTTAGTATATAGTATGTCACTGGATATATTAAATTATAAACACTATTGAGATAGCCAACCATTTAATGCTGAGCCTTTAGGGTGGCTGAACACGAATTGACCAGGTTTGTGCTATCGGTCTGAACCGGCCTTGTCCGGTCCATCAAATTCCCGGACCGCTGCAACACTGACATGTGTATGCTACGCTCCGCGATGTCTTACAAATAAGTACCTTATGTCCCGCTAGTCTCTTAAACCTGGTATTGTATCTGTTTCAAATCCACAAGCGGATCTCCAGTGGCTGGTAGAGTTGAGGGGTGTGGGGGCTTACCCCACAGAAAACACCACCAACCTGTCTGTTTAGGATATTCCAGGAAATCATAATAACATTAATGTTGCCATAATTCTTACATTCTGTAGGTATAATCTGCTAGTCAATAAATAAATTCTGAATTTACTGTACAAACTAACAAATGCTATTACATTAGTATAGTGGCTTAGTTCTAAAATGGTTGACTTAGAATATACGTATTTATGTTCATATGTTTTCGCTCTGCTGTTCACACCTTTAGAGAATAAGACACCAAATTTGGCATGTATACTCGTCGTGACATCTAGTTGTGTACCTGACATTTGAAAAATATATAATGTATATATTTTCACAACTTTTGACACCTGTATTTTAGCAGAATCAAATTGTAGGTTTATAATTAAGCTTAAATGCATAAAATTAGTTCTGGTGGAGTGTATGTAATGGAATTAGCACTGTAATGTATTTGTATTGACCATAGACTGCAATTCTATTGGTCAATACATTCTAGTAATATATATGCACATTTATCATATGATTAATCATTTCACACCATTTTGGTGAACATTTCAAAATTATCCTAGAGGTTAACTTACACTTGTTAAATAGGAATATACAGGGATGTTAATTTCGATTTTATACTTCTTTGCTAACATGGATATTTTTAGTAGAAAATATAATTTCAATAATCCACTAAAATAAATTTGGTAAATTCATGTCGGTACAGAGAGTGATTCAAGAATTGTATACATGAATAATGTTGTTAATTGTTTGTAAGTCAAAAGAATCAAAAGAATTGTAGACAATTAGCATTCTTCTCACAAACAACTATAATGTGTGCTGTGTTGTCTAGTGCTATTCCAAATGGACGATAGAACTCTCCGATACCCTGCCCTTCCTTCCCAAACTTGTGTATCTGTTCTCCCTCCTGATTGAATACGTATACACAGTGATTACTGTAGTCACTCATAATTATGTCATAATTTCTGTCTATGTCGAAACAGTATGGATGGTTTGTTTATTTGCCATCACCTCTAGTTATCAGTCTGTTGGTTAGAACGTGATCTGAATTGAACACAAACATACACGAATCACTTCCATCTAGCACCAATACTCTGTCTCTTGCAACCTTAACGTCACGTGGATACTCAAACAAATCTATTCCTAGCATGGAATGGAACTTGAGTTCTTGAGTTAAGATTTGAACTCGTTTATTCCAAGAATCACATACGTACACATTGATATTTCTATCAGAGACATCTAGGCCAAGTGGATAGTAGAACTGAACTTCTCCATCCCCTTTACTACCAACACTCTTAATTAGTTTCCCTTCTAGCTCGTACATATTAATACAATGACCAAATAATTGTGTAACAACCACTATATTCTGAGATATACAGATACCTATAGGTTTGTTCATCTTTTCACTGAATATGAAGAGATAGTCTCCGTTACAGCTAAAAACTTGTACACGATCGTTGCAATAATCCGCTATGTATATGTCTCCAGTTTGGTTAAGAACTGCTATACCTCTGGGACAGTTCAGTTCTCCTGGAGCTTTGTTGTCTGATCTCTTACAGCAGTAAGCAGTAGGCAGCTGTTTAGCGTTGTAGTCAGGTACAACAGGCTTCACTTGAGGAGGGAAGTTGCGGGTGGGAGATATGGTAGTCTGACTGTTAAGCTTAATACTCCCTAGCTGTTCTATGTCAGTCTCGAATTGATTGTTCCATTCAAACTCAATGCTACTGTCTGTCTCAGCTGTTAGTTCATTAATTTGTTTGTGAGTTTCAGCAAGTTTGTTAGCGGAGAGAGTCTTTGTAGCTTGCGCCATTTCTTTGTTCAAAGCTTCGATCAATGAATTCATTTCTTGAGTTTTATTATTGTTATTATTCTCTATTTGATCAATATGAAAGAGGAGGATACTCTCTCTGAGTTGTAGAGCTTCATGCAACTTCTTGAAACAGTCTCTAATCTTCTTTCTACTCTCTTTTATCTGAGTTATGAAATTCAAATCAACTTCTGCAGTAGCCATTTGTGTAGAAATTTATCTTTTGTCGAATTGAATAATAGTTACTATAGAATAGTTATAATTATATCAATTACTGAGAGACTATACAATCTATATTAATTGAATTTGATGAAATTTATACCATGAGCTATTTGACTGTGCATGCTATAGATAAGCTAATACTAGTTATTTCATAACTAGAAGGGAAGCGGGGGGTTCTTTTAGCAGCATAAACCAGGCGCGGCACGTCTCTTCGAATGTACTCCGGCGACTCCGCTCTAATTATAATATTAATTCATGCCTTATAATTATCAACAATTCTAAATGAAGATAAACACCTGAGCGACAATTGTGCCTAGAAATAGAGCTACAGTGGTTAATGGTGTCTCTCGTAACAAACAATTACGAACAATGGGACAATGGTTTTGACCCCAAAGTGTCGCTGTTTAGAGGCTTATGGTGGTCTATTACAACATATAGGAGCTAGCTTTTGAATTTAATCTATAAAACCTGTACAGACAACTCTAAAAGCCAAGTAAGCCTTTCCTTAGAAGTCCTCGGCGAAAACGGCCCCTGAGAAAACAAGTTTGGGGCGTAAATACTCGGGCCCCCAAACACCACTGATTATAAATCTAGAGTCTACATAGATAGGTCCAAAATATTTACACGGACCGATTTAGCTGAAACTAGCTAGTGGAACAAATATGGCTAACTAAAAAAGGACAGGCTCAGGCGACCGAAAGTCGTCCAGTCGAACCACATTAAGCCCAGAAAATTTGGCGTGACAGGCAACTCTGAATAAGAAGATATTTGTAGAAGATTATAAGGAAATAGAATAAGAATAAAAGTTATACACGAATTGTATAAAGAAAATATTAGCTATGAATGAATAATTAAATGCAAGATAAGTTCAAAGAATTGTAGATAATTAGTATTCTTCTGACACCCAACTATAATGTGTCCTGTGTTGTCTAGTGCTATTCCAAATGGGTAATAGAACTCCCCGATACCCTGACCTTCCTTCCCAAACTTGTGTATCTGTTCTCCCTCCTGATTGAATACGTACACACAGTGACTACAGTAGTCACTCATAATGATGTTATAGTCTCTGTCTATGTCGAAACAGTATGGATTGTTTGTTTATTTGCCATCACCTCTAGTTATCAATCTTTTGGTTAGAACGTGATCTGAATTGAACACAAACATACACAGATCACTTCTATCTAACACCAATAATCTGTCACTAGTAACCTTTATGTCAAATGGATACTTAAACACATCTATTCCTAGCATGGAATGGAACTTGAGTTCTTGAGTTAAGATTTGAACTCTGTTATTACTGGCATCACATACATACACATTGTTATTTCTATCAGAGGCATCTAGTCCGTGCGGAAGGTAGAACTGAGCTTCTCCATTCCCTTTCTTGCCAACACTCTTGATTAGTTTCCCTTCTAACTCGTACATATTAATACAATGACCAAATAATTGTGTAACAACCACTATATTCTGAGATATACAGATACCTATAGGTTTGTTCATCTTCTCGCTGAACATGAAGAGATAGTCTCCGTTACTGGTAAATACTTGTACACGATCGTTTTAATTCAGAAATTTAGAAAGATTATTAGGATTTCGCTATGTATTTAGGCCATATAAAATAATATACTTGGTTATCATCCCCGCCTGCCCCATTTAATTTCCCTCCTCGGAAATTTTTTTATATTAATACATATCTGTATTTAATACTTATATTTGCAGATGAGCATCTTCGAAACAAGCTAATTATTTAACACTAGCGCCCTTCGCTTGCTAGGTCGCTGAGCAGTGGCTAATCATGTGTTTTTTCAAAAATCCAAAAAGGTGGCAATCGCATCATAATTTCGTCAGGTGTGAATTTTCGTCCAAGACTCAAACCTGTCCGAGTCAGGCCCAAATTCCCCTCCCTGTATGGCAAAAATCAGCCCTGGGGTGTGCATTAAATTTTATTTATTATTATTTTTTATCATTATTATTTCGATTGTACAATAATTCAGATTATAGAGAGGAAGTGAATATTAGCTTTTCCATATACAGTGTAAGCTTAATACGAACACCAACGGATCGTACGGTTAAAATTTATTCGCCTTTCCGGAGTTCATAAACCGGAGTAATATCTATTGAAGTACGATTGTAGGGACCTGATTATGTACGAATATTGTTAGTCTGATCAGAATTCGTATTAACGAGATAGTTTAAATAAATTAGTAAAATTAAGCTAAGCAAAAAATAAAAATAAAATGCCGCCCCCCGCCCCTATTTCGCTGAAAAAAATGGCTGAGAAACAAGTAATTTATTTTCCATGGCCTTATATGTGAATACTTATACTGGCGAATATGAATTTTACAGTAAAATCCTAGATTAGATTTGCATTATATACACCATTTCCAACAGATAAATTTCTGGAAATTTGGATATTGTATACAGCCATGCTGACCTAATAATCCCGTGATGAGTTAGCTCTTTGGCGGAATCATGACGTCAGGACATTTGCCACATTGAGAGGTATCTGTGATTCAATTTTCAAACTTCTATAATGTATATTGGCTGAGAAGTGGTTAATAATGCGATTTTCGAAATCCAAAAAGGTGACAATTACGTCATAATTTCGTTATAGGTGTGAATCTTGTCCAAGACTCGAACTTACCCGACCCACTCCCAAGATCCCCTGTATGCCAAAATTCAGCCTTGGAGGTCCTCCAGTTTCTTCAAACAATTCTGGGCTAATACATATATATACGTATATATATGAGATAATATATTTAGAGCTCAGCTCTACTAGAGCACAGCTTTTGCCCAAATTAGTGTTACGCGTATTGAAATCACGGAAAATATGTAGAGTCAAGTTAAATTTTTCAATTTAGGTATTCTACAGATGAAATAGTAAATCCAGGCGTGGGGTTCTAACCGGCAGCAGGTTATTAGACAATGATCTTAACAACAATGCTAATGAAACAGAATGATCAACAACTTTTGAATGATATATACAAGCTCCACATTAAATTGCTTAATAAACACATAACCACAATTAGGAGGCATGATCAATTAATCGAAACAAAGTCCCGTCAACAAGAAACCGAAATACTAAATTGACAAAGCCCTCTTATTATATATTCAATTATACTCACCACAAATATGGAGGGAAACTGTGCTCTAGTAGAGCTCAGCACTGTATATATCATAAATATATATATATATTTATAGAGCATTAGGATCGTACGATCATTGATCGCTCGATCACGATCGCAATACTTTTTTACGATCTGGCGACGACTGGCGATAATTGCTGTATTAAGGATCGGATGCAAGCTCGCGATCCTTTTTGGCACAAAAGATTTCGATCATTTTGTATACATTGAATGCTACTATCATTAGAATTTTTATTATTAGGTAATTGTTCCAAATTTTTGTTCAACAATCAGTAATATTCGTAGGTAGAATGCGTTGATTGTTCACCTATCTTTCTTTGGGCATAAGAAATAATGTAACTATCAAAATATGTCTTGAATATTGCACAAACGATCTCGGAAAAATGATCGAGATCGGGACAGCGATCGTTTTGAAATAAGGATCTTAATCGGGATCGCCGATCATAATTTCAGCTAAGATCGAGGTCGCGATCGCAATCCTGTTTAACAGGACCGACTAATGCCTTATATATATATATTAATTGGGTTTTAATAGTATAGATATTGGACTAGTTTTTCCTTCCTACTAAAATTAGTGGGCGACATTTATCCTTCTTTCCAGAAACCTAATTTTTCGCATTTTCGATTTGTCTTTTTATGAATATACCTTTAGTTTGTTTAACCAATTAGAATTTTATTCATTATGGATTTTTCCCCTGATTCTAGGGCAGTTGATTATCGGACAATAACTTTAATCTTTCCTGATGGTCAGGAATTCCCTGGTTCTATTTTGCCCAAACATTTTTATTTACGAGATTTTATTGAAGATTTGATTTCAAGGTTAGAACGAGAGAGAAAAATCAATCTTTTATATCATGAAGGTTTATTCACTGAATCCGAAGATTTTATGGTCTTAGATTCTTGCACTCAATCCGTGGTTAACTTGGATCTTATATTGGAATTCGATCCCTACATTTCAGAAATGCTCCGTTCTAACTGCAAAATCGAATTATGGTTACAAAGTAACTTGTTTAAATGTGTGGATATAGACGAAATTGAAGAATGCTCCTATCCTGCGCAATATTCAATACCGAATCGAGAAGATAGCAAGATTAATTTTCTCCTAAGCAAATGTGAAATCACTTTTTTGGCTGGGATATCACAATCTGTACTACCCAGTTCCAGCAATTCTAGTTCTAATTTATATTGTTCTGATCATTCACATGAAATCTCTACCTCACAATCTTTTGGTGACCATTTCTCGATGTATACATTACATAAAAGTTTAATTGATATCGGATTAGTTAAGTTGCCGTTACTCTATTTCGATTCTCAAAGCGATACTACTTCACAATGCTCCACTGCTAGTATTCCTAACACCTCCAATACATATTACTCACAGTCCCCCAAATTCTCATCCCATGATTTTGTTGGACATTTTTCGCCTACTAATTTTATTCAATACAACTTAATATTGCCTGAACATAAAGTGGCTTCTAAACCTCTTTTTTACTTGACGGATTTTTTTCTTGTGGATTATTTTTTTCTTCCCATATCATTGCCTTTCAGTAATTTTGAAATTATATTCTTGGAATGTCTAAAATCGCATACTGTTGGTCGAATTAGGACCTGGTTACGTGAGTATGTATTTTGTCGTATGAATACGTCTCAAAATTCCGAGAGTATATCACACGACAAACTCATGCTTACTTATAAAATATCAAATACTTATTTTGAACTTTACGATGAATCCATTGTTTTATCTACGTTAAACGAAGTAACATCTAAATTCTATGATCAATCTCTACACTTACATTTAATCGAGAAAACCGCTATTTCTGATGAACTAAGGCGCTCTGATCAAATTATTGGTTCACTTATCTCCTTTGGATTGTACAATTTTGATCTGACAAACAATAGCGAAATATCTTTTTCTCGAAGAAAGTTTGATAATATTCGAAAAAGATCGATTCAAAAGAGGGATCCATATTGTTTTCAAATGCCAATATTTACAAATACCATCGATCTCTTTGATAGCACACCTTGTATACGTCATGTTAAGGTATACAATGATTACAGAACAAAGATTCTGGAGATAAATTTACATATTGTTTCACCAGACATACTTTTGGAACAATTTTTTGACAAACTTGGTTTACCTACAATTACTTCCAAACAATTTGTCCTTCGTACTTTTCATAAGGTAAACTTTTTACACGGAAAGGAACCTCTATTATACTTTTCTTGTATACAAAAAACTATTATTAATGAAAAAAATATACTTGAATTTATTGCAATACCAAAAGAAAATTTTACATTTTCTCCTTCAACTTGCAATATTAGTGAAGAGAATATTCCAAATATTTCTGGTGTCCAGAGTTCAGCTGAACAACATCATTCTCAGGTTGCCAATATTGCATTGTATCAGATTCCAAATTTTTTTCGTATTCGAATTTATGGTATTGATCATCTACACACTTTTGTTCCTGGCATCACATATATATATATGGAAATTTTTCTATTGCATGGGGGGATTTTATTGTGCGAATCTAAACGAACTAATAATGTGGCGATTTCTGATTACCCAAGATGGAATGAATGGACACAATTTTGCATTCCCGCTAGAAATCTGCCAAGAGAAGCACGCATACACTTTAGGTTAAAAGGAACTTGCGAAAAATATCAGAATGTCTTGCATTCTGAAAACTTACCTTGCCCAACAGTTTCAAAAGATATTATCTTGTCATCTGTAAATTTTCAGGTATTTGATTACAGAGAAATTCTCCAGACTGGGATTAAGAAATTAGATCTATGGCCAAGTGATGAAATAAACAACCGAAATAACAATGCAGATTTAAATTATTTATATGGGGCGAAAAGCGGTGTTGACTTAAAGACTGCAGGATCTCCTACTATTAACCCAGAGAATTCAAAATCTGCCATCCTAATATTAGAATTTGATGACTATATACATCCTGTAGAATGTAAATATCGTATAGATTCTTTTACTGATGAAACTGTTGCTCCTGAATTAGATCCAGGAGCTGAGTCATGTATTATTGAAAGTATATTATCAAAGGGTTATTTTTCTACTCTAACAAGTGCTGAAAAAGATACTCTCCAAAAATATTCATTTTATTGTAGCCAGAGGCCTTACGCCCTTCCAATGTACCTACTTAGTATTAATTGGGCTGATCCTGTCAAAATTGGACAATGTCATTACTTACTTTCCAGATGGTCTCCAATTACTCTGGATATTGCTCTAAATTTATTGAGCTATACATTCGCGGATGCGAAAGTCAGAAATTTAGGAGCAAAGTATCTTGAATCGATGAAAAATGGCGATCTTATCCTATATTTGCCTCAACTAGTTCAAGTTCTCAAATTTGAATGCTTTCACGATAATCCGTTGTCCCAGCTACTTCTAGACCGTGCTCTATCTTGTAGAGTATTTGGGCATTATTATTTTTGGTATTTACGTTCTGAGATAGAAACGTGCCAATATAGAGAAAGATTTTCTATCTTATTAGAAGCGTACCTGAAAGGTTGTGATTCCGAATTACTATCCTGTTTAAGTTCACAAGTCAGTTTTATTAAAAATGTAACAGAAAACTATAGGAAAGTGATGTATAATTTTCAATTCCTCGACGATACGGTTAATACTGTTGAAAACATACGCAATCATATTTCCCAAATTCAACTTCCCGAAAAATTCTGCCCCTTTTATGATCCCCTTGTATCTGTTAATAAAGTTGATGTTTCTAAAGTCAAAATTATGGATTCGAAGAAAAAGCCTTTATGGCTGGAGTTCCTTAATAACGATTCGTTCAGCAAATTTACTAATATTAAGATCCTGGTTAAAATTGGAGATGATCTACGGCAAGATATGCTTATCATTCAAATGCTCCGAATAATGGAGAATATTTGGTTGGTAAATGGATTAGATTTACACCTTATACCTTATGGCTGCCTCTCTACTGGATTTGAAGAGGGAATAATAGAAATTATACAATGTGCTGTCACTGTATGCAACATTCAGAGGGAAGCCAAAGTCAATATTTTGGAAGCTTTTCAAAAAGAAGTGCTTTTAAATTGGCTGCAAAATTTAAACCCTGAAGAAGAACAACTAAACAAGGCCAAAGAGAAATTTCTGTACTCTTGCGCAGGTTATTGCGTAGCTACTTATATTTTGGGAATCGGAGATAGGCATAATGACAACATTATGGTTTGTGAAGACGGTAATTTGTTTCATATTGATTTCGGACATTTTTTGGGTAACCGTAAAAAGAAATTCGGCATTGATAGGGAACCCGTTCCTTTTATTCTTACACCAGATTTCATACATGTTCTAGGCGGAGATGGTTGTGATAATTTTAAATATTTTACCAAAGTGTGTGTCGATGCTTACCAAATTATTCGAAAACATTCTAGTTTGTTTATTACTCTCTTTACAATGATGAAATATACTGGAATGCCTGAATTACGCAATGAGAGTGATATTGCATATCTGAAAGATGTATTAACGCCAAATCTATCTTCAGATGAAGCATCTTCTCATTTTATGGCATTAATACAACAAAGTATTGCTAATAGTTTACGAGTCCAAATTAGTTGGCATATTCACAACATGAAACACAGGAATTAGTACTAATTGGTTCCACTATGTTTCCTGATTAACCAATGTATATATCGGTAATGTACATAAATATTTTGTTAATTGTATTCAAAAATCAATTGGAAATTCCAAATGTTATGTGCATTATAAACTCTCAAATTTGGGTTTCATAAGGTTGAGTTACAGATAAAATGTTATAGTTAGGGGCTATTTTTCGAACTCCCCGAAAAACGAATCCCCCAAAGTGGATGACATCCTAACTGGTGTTAACGAGAATCTGTAATTGATCCTTGTACCTAGGGCATCGCATTTTCTGTTCCATTAATTTGATGGAACTGGGATTATATTGGACTGACAATGAAACAATATTATCGATACAATAGACTCAATCTATATGACGTCATTTTCCACATGAATTTGAACATGAATAACTTTGCAACACAAGCAGCGAGAGGAATTCTTGCATATGATGAAGTATTGTAGAATTTAAGTAAGATACATTGAGGAAAATAATGAAAATGTCACCACAGTGGCAGTGATAATGACATTCTCAAACTTTTTTAATAATTATAATATCTAAAAATTGAACAACATGGGTCTTTAGACACAATTTTAGAGAAAGTAAATTTTAATTTGACATGACTTCAGAGAAAAAAAAAAGAATTACAAGCTGTTCCGACTGTTGCATTAATAATATTTGAGGTACTACATAATAGTCAATTAGTCCCCTAATATCGTGCCTCGAATTAAGAATATCCCATTTAATTAATGCGACCTATATACAAGCATAATTAGATGCCTTCAGCACAGATTGTCCTTTTATTTTCTGTCAGACATATTTCAATCAGACTTAGACCTTTAGTGGAATTTGTCGGAATTATTGCAGTCGGACCTATTACAGTTTTCCGTTTGGTAGTGACTGAAAACTGGAAGATCTGCAGAGCAATTTAAACATATGGGGTCATTTTGACACTGCTCGGATAACTTCGAGATGAAAATTCACAGATGAAAATTCACAAAATGCAAGGTATAACAAGCCGTTGTCTAAGGCCTTGTTATACATTGCATCCTTAGTACATACAAACGAGCGACACACGCATCAATTCAAAACTGGTACGACAATGTCGTAAAATCTGTTGAATACGAGATATACTTTTCTTGGTGCTTATTGGCTGGCCGTGTATATTATATTATCTCATGGCCGTAAGGGACAGTCAAGTTGGTCAGGTTTCAACCGGACCAACATTTGGTCCACTAATGCTATAGTTTTAGCTAACCTCGGCCAACCTCCATATATTTCTGTATATGTCAACCTGACCAATAGAAAACTGCTTGCTACTGTCCTGTATATATATATATGTGTATATATACAACGGGCGTTCAAAAAGTTCCCGACCTTGATCATAGAATTTGAAGATATAGGATATTATATTACGTATCTGTGTTCATAATGAACCTTATTCTATTATCTATTCAGAACTATTTTAATTTCACCATACTGTCATTGAGTTTCTGGTTATGATTATTTCAAATTTCTCAGTTTTGGCTATCCTTGTATTTTCAAGTATTTATGGCTTCAAATTTGAAATTTGAGCAAAGATCCTATATCAAAATTCGCACGCTTCTTGTTATTGGCCCGAACGATATTCTCATTGACTTGGAAGTCGTTTATGGAGATGCTAGTCTTTCATATACTACTGTGAAGGAGTGGACCAAGCGGTTTCATGAAGGGCGAGAGTCACTGAAAGATGAGGAACGAATCGGACCTCCCAGATCCGCCGTCACTAGCAGTAACACCTCTGAAATTCGCTGGAGAGTGAAAGAAGATCCTCATATCACTGTTGAGGAGTTAGTTATGAGTGTAGGGATCTCAACGGGAGCTGTTCATTTCGTACTTATCGATGAGCTGAAAGATAACAAAGTTAGTTCAAGGTGGATCCCGCATTCCCTTACAAAGGACCAAAAGGGTCGCGGGTAAGTTGTGCAAGAAAAATGCTCTCCGAGTATAAATACTCGGATATAAGAAGGCTGGCAGAAATCATTACTGATGACGAGACTTGGAAAAGATACGATACGACGAGTCACTATCCAAAGAAAGAAATAAGGTGTGGGTCGTAAAAGATGAGGCACCTCCTCTCAATCAAAGATATATGGATCTCAGAAAGGGACCAACAAATTTCCCTTATTTCCAATTCCGAACTCAATCAAATTTAGCCAAGTTGGAACCACATAATGATCTCAATCGAAATAACGAATGTTCGAGTTAACGTGAATACCATACCATGCTCATTACATTATATAAAACAACCTATTTTGAATTATGTTCCAAATTGTGCTTGAAATTTCCTATTTCTTAAAGTCCCATTGTGTTATTATCTCCTGCAAGCAACTACTTTATGTAAATTCCTGTTTTTATTCCTGTAATTTGTTGATGTCTATTAATAATCGAGAGGGAAGTACGGCATCGTTTCAAGTCTTTCCATAACCCAATTCAGCATAGCAAATACTTTAGGATGCAAAGTTTTAACACTTATCCCTAATTGTCTGTTTCCATTTTACATCCAAAGGATAAGGATAAATGTGCTGAAAATTCCTAAAATTATGCTTCTTTTGAGCAAATCTTCTCTCTTGAGCAAATCCTCCTCATAGCTTAACTACAGAAACGAGTTCTTTTTGGCCTAGTAGAGCAAATTGAAATATTCCCGAAATGGACCAGATCAAGATGCTTTGAATACTATTAGGGGAAGAATTCTTTATGTGGCAATCTTGGTGCATTTTGACCCACTATGTACTTTTAGTAATGTATTGTGCTAATTTGTATGTGAAGTTAACAAATACCTACCTTGGTGGTCTGGCAAGCTTATGACAGCACAATCTGTTTAGATTATGATTCCCTTAGTTGGTCGAGCCGGCACTGGGCCGGAAATGGATGGTGATTGATGCAATGAAACATATCCGGGTAAATCTGCTGGAAAATGAATTCCACTTTTGAGTTGCTCATTGTATATACCGGAATATTTGTTATCAAGATATAAATGAATTGGAGTTTGGACATCGTTGGCTATTTCTCTTCCACATAATTCACTGTCTCTGGTATTGAATGTGATACTATTAATAATGCGGATTTAGGATTACAAACGTTGAGACAAGTTCTGCAATACCTTCCTGCAAGAATTAATATATTACACATGTCTTCAGAAACCAAAACAGAGTTCGCCTTAACTTTCTAAGGTGTCTAGTATCTCTTTAGGATTATTAGAGAATATAGAATGCGTAATTAAAGAGATTTTCATATGCTAGTGTACAGGGTGTAACAAAGTGTTGTCCCATTCCTGTAATATAGCGAATGTATAATCTGTCCCGGGCTATTATGTGGAGCCCAGAGAGTGCTCGATGGGATGTAAGTCCCTAGACCTGAATTTTTTGCCAAATATTTTGGAGATAATAAAATTATTGACCCGACTCAAAATCGGCGGCCTGCCAGAACGGGTCTTGGTCTCGTGAATGTTCCCTTTTTATAGGTACCTCACCACTTCTTTACCGATCTTACAGAAACCTCCAGATCGAGAGCTAAGATTTTGTTGTGTAATACCACTCTTTAGCATCTCTATTGCTTTTGAACGAAGCTCAAAACCGTGGTCGCGGATATTCTTTCTTTATAGAGATAATGACTTTAAGAAATCCGGATAAAAATATGAGAAAGAAATATTTTTAATTAAACTGTATTAGAAATAGTTTAGAAGTGTTAGGTTTACAACCAAAATCAGCTAATCAGATAAAATAATGTTGAGTATTTATGTCTGACATTAGATTATTAGAAAGGGGACAACACTTTTGCTACACCAAGTATATTTTCACATACCTTCAATTAAATGTGTGATTGTGGTATCTTCCTTTAGCATAACAGATTTATCTGTTACAAAGAAAATATTAAGTGAATCTTCAGATTTGGCCTCAACTTCAAGAAAGAGTTGGTCGTCAATAGCTATTTGGGCAACTTTACTTGGATACACTGGTTGTCATTGAAAGTAGAACATAAGAACGAATTTACAGTCACAATAGCAGATTTACAGAGAGTTTTATCGGGGGAAAATATTCATCAATAAATTAACATATTCAAATATTGTTAATACTTTTGAAATCAAGAAACAAACTAAGCTTCATCGTCAATGTGATCCTAAATAGCATCAATACTTGTATTCGTAACTTCCAAAGTTTACTGCTGTGTTCCAGGGAGTGTAAGTATCTGTCGATCGAGGAGAGGGTATAATATGAAGAGACATTTCATCATTCCTTGACTCTGGTAATTCATAGTTATACACCAGTTCCTATATTTAGTGGTTAGAATTATGGATATGTACTATTACAAGTAGTATGTGTTTATAAGATTGTACTAACCAATTGGAGAAGGTGAAGGTGGGCTAGAGGATATTTGATTATCTCCACATTCAGTTCGGAAAAACTGAGCTCTTCGACAAGCCTACGATAAGTAAGAGTTGACATCACATGCTCAGTCAAATGTAGTGGTTACTTGCCATTGCGAATACGTATATTGTATTCAATGAAAGAAGATTGAAAATTCTCGAATAGTATTTAGGTGTGTATGTTGCAGTGTAAATGCAAGTTTGGTGTGATTGCAATCACACCAGTGTACTCGTAATTCACCAACTACCTAGTGTACTTGCAGTCGCACTGGCGTACTCGCAATCACACCAACCTATTGGTGTAAGTGCGAGCTTTAAATAGAATCAATATACGTATATTGCGTATTCATTGTTTTCCGTAGCTCATTTTATGGAATGAAAGTCACTGTAGATGACATCATTGACATGGCTAGTTTGATGTTTATCAAACACAGTTTATGCAAGTATAGATGATTATTTCCCCATTTCTAATTTTGATATATAGATGTCTTTTGATACATCCAAGTATAAATACTCAATTCTCCGAATAATTTTTTGGGAAATAATTATATTTTGAAGCTTTAAAGATGTTTAACCCAGGGACTCAATCTAGAAAGAATCATTCTTAACTTCAATCGAATCACTTTAGAATTTTTGTAGTTCCATTATGCATAGTAATATGCGTAGGGTGATTGTTAGTATATTGTTAGTACCTTAGCCTAATTATCTCAAATTAGGATTACTCATATTCCATATAGCAGAGATCAGTAATAAATTTACCCAATATTGATTCTATTCGCAGTTCGCACTTACACCAATATGTTGGTGTGATTGCGAGTACGCCAGTGCGATTGCAAGTACACTAGGTAGTTGGTGTGATTGCGAGTACACTGGTGTGATTGCAATCACACCAAACTCGCATTTACACTGAAACATATATACTGTTTAAGTATGTTGTAACTAACACTGGCAGAAAGCATGCACCATAAATAATTGCCACTAGATTATACATACTAAATAAATCAAATTGTTGTGATTCAAAAATCTTGATGTGGTTAGACAGTGAATTGTACTATCGATTTGCACTTCTTGAAAACTTCTTACGATCATGATCTGTGTACTTATGATTATATGGATTATATACCAATTAACGTGTTCACAAAAATCGCAACTTCCCTCTTAAATGTGTGAAAAATGAAAAACAAAGCCTATTCCGATAGTGATTTGCTGGTGCCTTGGTCAATATTTACTAATTCAACATTTTTATGAATCATACGAAATTTCCACAGCAAATAAATTCCGTGGCCTTGAATGGAAAATTATCAAAATATATACTAATGCATAGCATTCTATACACTAAGGCAATAGTGCTGATTAATGGACTTGGACCAGGGATTGGATAAGTCAGTTCTAAGGAAATAATAGAGATATATTAGTGTTGCGATAAAATTTAAACGGGACATTTTGGTCCGAATATATATATTATTGATATTTGGCATTATTCACAGTCTACATCTACAAACTATTTTCAGGCTAAAATGACGTCATCTGTTTGCTTAGTTAGCAAATATGTCAGAAAAATGCTCCTGTTTTAAAACTACGTAGAGAGGAAATTAATACATTTACGGTTTCATAATTTTACTTTAGAATATACGGATGTAGCTGTACAAAATATCAAAATTTTGTCATTATAAAGTTCGCGGGTTCCAGATTTATCGTAGTGACCATTGGTGGCATATTTGGGCCAATATTCATCCATAACTTGAATCCTTCAATGTTACGGCCAGACCTACTTACACACATATAGTATATACCCGACTTCCCATACCTTAATAATACATTTTGATATGATATCTCTGATGATTATGAAGCAATCTTGAAAAGTACCATATATGGTATTAATGATGACTGCTCTATATTCTTTGGAGATATCACACCAAAATGTATTACTAGGGTATGGGAAGTCGGGTATATACTATATGTGTGTAAGTAGGTCTGGCCGTAACATTGAAGGATTCAAGTTATGGATGAATATTGGCCCAAATATGCCACCAATGGTCACTACGATAACTCTGGAACCCGCGAACTTTATAATGACAAAATTTTGATATTTTGTACAGCTACATCCGTATATTCTAAAGTAAAATTATGAAACCGTAAATGTATTAATTTCCTCTCTACGTAGTTTTAAAACAGGAGCATTTTTCTGACATATTTGCTAACTAAGCAAACAGATGACGTCATTTTAGCCTGAAAATAGTTTGTAGATGTAGACTGTGAATAATGTCAAATATCAATAATATATATATTCGGACCAAAATGTCCCGTTTAAATTTTATCGCAACACTAATATATCTCTATTATTTCCTTAGAACTGACTTATCCAATCCCTGGTCCAAGTCCATTAATCAGCACTATTGCCTTAGTTTATAGAATACTACAACTAATGCAATTGAGTATTACTGAAAATTCTAGTAGGCACTTCCAGATCTATAAGGGACAGAGAAGTGATTACACAGCACTTCACTTTAGATTATGCATTTGAGTCATTTTACGATTGTTGCGACGAAGCCATACTGAAAAGATGATGTTCATTTTGGTTAAATAAAGAGGCTCAGTGTGACCTGCCGGTGTCAATTGGTATTCTGTGGCTCTTATTCCGACCGAGCCACTTTAAAATAATTATTGTTAATATTTTTATACTATTAATTGGCTGAATTCATTTTGTAGGCACAAAGTTGGGAACATACCATATTATTCGGGATAGGTTTCGTTACATCCAGAAGAATGAAATTATCCTCGAATTACCCCTAATTGCCGACCACTGGGTTAAACCCACCTAATACTTATCGGAGATGATCTTTGATTCTGAGCAACCGAATACCGAGTATTGAACTACTCGATTGCAACTTTGGTAATTCTAATATAAGTAGACTATAAATTTCTACACGGCTTGAAAGTACAAATTTTCTCCCGCTTGCTACACACCCACGTACATCATACTTGTGGAAAGTGCCGGTTATTTGAACATTACATTATAACCTCCCAAAGTGGGCGTTCGGGCAGCATTTGCAAAACTCTGCACCCCACTTTGGTAAATACCTCACTTCTGACATACACAAATTATAATGTTATTTTAATGAGATTTTTCAATAATGTTAATATAAATTCAGGCTAACTACTCTTGGGATTTTCATTCTATATATATATACACCCCAGTTATAAGATATTAGCCACTTTTGAAGTTTCATTTGGCTATGGTCTTCAATACATGTGCTTCCTTCATAACATTTTGGGTAGTACCCTAACTTAAAATGTCCCTGATCAGAAGAGTCCTAATGTAATTTCACCACACTTTGCGAATTGGTAATTGAATATTTGTATACAATTTCATTCAAAGTTGCCTGGGACTCACCCCAAACCCAGAGGCGGACAACCGGTGCGGGCACCTCAATATAGGCTCAAACTGGGAAATTTCCTGTTTTTGAATAAATTTTAATACTAGAGTGAAATTAACAAGAGTAGGTGGTAATTATAACACTAGTTAAGTATAGAAATGTGGCCCAATTTCCTATAAATGACCAGGTATAATACTGGAGGTACGCTGTTGCCGGACCACATTTTGAAACGATACACCGCCATTGAAACCCCACTTCTGACAAAACCACACTATGGGAGGTTTATTTGGCTGTGGTGTTAAAAGGCACGTAATTACCCACCCCACTTTGGGAGGTTCCACTAAATATTCAATTCCCGACGTTGTTCACATAACCGGTATCCATAGTACTATCTTTAGAATTGCTAGATAGTAGTTCAAGCCGCCCTGATAAATATACACAATTCCACCAACATTCTGAATACGGCCCTGGAGCAGATAAGTTACTTTTAGCTATTCATCTCGGAACTTCGTGCCTTGGGTATTAGCAGGGAAATCTGTATATTATGTTAACTATCGCTTGCGGTGGTCTGTGTCACTATACACAAAAGTTCCCATTTAATAGAAATCGAATAATCCTCATCAAAATTAGATATTCTATCTCCCTTTACTTGATAGGTCCCTGTGCGGCGGGCGGACATATCCGTACCACTTCGTCTCTTCGAAAAAACTTAAAGATACATTAGTTAACTACTAACTTTCTTGGTGCGGTCAAAGCATTACTATGATGCACATGCTGCAAACATGTCTAATATAGTAATGTATTTGTTCGCAGTAGAATTGGATACAATTGGACCTATGGTAACATTTTTTGCACTTTTTCTAAAGGTTGTTTAACCATTAGGCTCTGTTCGGAATAGCGAGGGTCCACTATTTTATTGATATTCCCACAAAACATACGGTGACACCATGTACCCGTAAGAATTATAGATATAAAAATAGCAATACAATTAGGTAGCTGCTGAAGAAAATTTCAAAATCGTTTAATTGAGGATCAAAGATCGATATGTGCATAAATATACCCAGCTAGCCTAGTGGGCTGAAAAGGGGTCACTCGCTAGGGAAATATTTCCTAGGTAAAGCATAGCCCTACAAATATGGTCAATATAAATATTATGGTGCATCAGATGCCCCTTGTATTTGAAAATTAATTTCGCTCGCTACTTTATATGTTCCCTATGTGGTAATGATCTACCATATCGAATTTGAATGGAATCCAGAATCATTTAGTGCGACAGTGATAGCATTTAGAAGTGGTGCTTAATTTTTGTGCTTTTGTCCGATTTGTACCCAATTTGGTGAAAAATGAAGTCTGATCATGGCTAGAGATCTGAAAAATTGGAATTTTGTAGTTTGGTGGTGGTTGTATGTCGGTCAATAAAACACATTATTATCAATCTTGTACAGTTGGAAGATATTAGTAAAATTGCTTGAATCGATGATGGGTATCATACAAGCGCCAACACCAACTATTTTCGCTAATTTCTCCAAACTGTACAATATTAGTTATCAAACAATGTTACTCACCGACATGCACCCACCCCTAAGCTACTTATTTCCAAGTTTTCAGATAGCCAGACATGATAGAACTACATTTTGCATCAGAATTGGACGAAAACAGGACCAAGAGTACTAAACTAGCGCAATTTTGAAATAATTGTGATACTCCTGAATCTTCATAGATTTCATTGAAATTGTGTAATTATTAATAATCAAGCTATTGTTTCTGAGCTGATGCCTCCTATAAGGAAACCAGGGAATCATGGTGGGAACTGGATTCTATTCGGTTGCAAGTGCCACAACTTGCAACCTAGTAAAATCATAATTTGAGTATTAGACATTGATGAATCTCGACTTCGGACTTCTGGTTTAGACTGATTACTAGTCTGTATTTTTCCAGACTACAGTAGGACCCTTATAAGTGGGGGAGGTCAGGCCAGCAGATTTCTAGATATTCCCCATTTATTATTTGAAATGTAACTGTCCTTCAACCAGTGATTCATGACTGGAAATATATGTCCTAATCTAGTCATAGCCTATTATACATAATGCCTCACACCTATATTCGTATCATACAGAGATTCATCGTATTTGAATGGCCATGTTTAACAGTCAAGCATAGTTGGAAGCGGGGCGGATCGGCTCGAGGCCAGCCGGGAAATACCAATCATTACCAGCAATAAGCTGCTAAGCACAACTCAGAATATAATTGTATTGTTTTGGAATTATCACAAGTTATTAATTGGGAGTAAATTGAACAAAGATCAACATGAAATTTTGGTATTGTCGGGCTTGTTGCGGGACGAAAATATTCATGCGGTATTTTTGCAGGCAGACTAATTCAATTGCGGGCTGCTGGCCAGGCCGGAGTTAGAAAGTCTTTTTGATACTTCAATTATATATGAACACAACAATGAATTAAATTGAGACTATTTAGTTTCCGAATATAGGAAAAACTGGGACATGAAAACATTTTTTGCTAGCTACGCTCACTCGTAAAGAATTCAATTCCTGTCATCATATACGTATCTATTCCCTAACACATTTAGCATGTGCATGCTGTTGGCGTTCCCCTGTTCATCTTTGCCCTGATGGAGTAGGTAGAGCATGCGAAGTCGAGTACAGGGGATCACTGGTACTGCCAAGTGTGCTGAGACCAGGGTGTCATAGGAGTTGCACATGATGCACGTTTGTGTTGGGCAGTGGATGTAATTGTGCTGGTGAGTACTTTTCGGACACTGATAGCATAGTAGCTCTTTTAGCGGTGCAAGAGGAATGTTGGGAATAAGGTGGTAGTCTGTGATCTCAAGAGGGTGTAGTTGTGCTTTGGATGGGCGCGTTTGGCTATAGGTGTACTTCAGGATTGGCTTGTACTCGAATGGTTCCCTGTCGGATGTTGTTGGGAAGTAGCAAATGTTGACCAGTTTGCCTATGACCTCCTTCATGTTATGTCCCAGCCTTCTTAGTGATGGCAAGTATCTGCGTAGTAGATGATCGAGTGCGTCAGACGGGTCGGTGGCAATCTTGGAGGCTCTAAATGCACTAGACTGGTAGGTATTCTTACACATTTGCCTGGATGGATGGTACGACTGGGGGTGGAATAGGACAGGTTGGCGGTATTGTTGAGTGACTGGTTTAAAGGTTTGCGTCGTCGTGTCGTAGTGGCAATCCTGCCGCCGTATTCACTAAGCATACTTAGTACTTAAGTACTAAGTATGTACTTAGTTAAGTACGTACTTAAGTCGTATTCACTAAGAGTTAAGTACGTACTTAAGTATGTACTTAACTAAGTACATACTTAAGTATCACTTATATTCATAAATTTGTGAGTTTCTGATGGATTGCTTTACAGAATTACTTTCAATCATTCAGGAATATATTTTCAAAACTTTTCATGGTTTATGCATGATCTCACGATAATATTGTGGTTTACGTTCATGAAATACTTCACAAATAATGTTACAAGGAATTCCTCGAACGCTTATGATATAACATATCTGTTACTAAGGAATGCATTACTTTGTATGTAATGTTAAATACTGTCATTCTGAATTATACATTCCAAGTTACACTAATGACTGTTTTGCTAAATACAATTATGATCAAATATAATATATAAATATTCCAGTATTTTAATATAAACAAATGGCACAGATGATTCCATTATTTCTCGCAGAAGAAGAAACCTCTTCCTCAATGGCACGTCAACGAGTTTTCAGGGATCTCAATGATCCCCTAGATTGTTATGATGATATGGAACTTGTTCGACGTTTCCCTTTCTCTAGAGCTTCAATATCTAAAATTACAGAGTTGATAGCTAACTATTTGAATTTCACCGAGCGTTCTTGTGCTGCTTCCCCTCACTTACAAGTTTGTGTGGCACTTCAATTTTTCGCTTCTGGAACGTTCCAGATAATTTGTGGAGATAGGATAAACGTAAGCCAAGCTTCTGCCTCTCGTTATATCCGAGATGTTTCTCTGGGTTTGCAAGCTATATACCATCAGTTTGTTAGTTTGCCTGCTGGTCTCAAGAGGGTAGAAGTCAAAAACAAGTTTTATGAGATTGCTCACTTTCCAGGCGTAGTAGGATTAGTTGACGGAACACACATACGAATCCAAAGACCCTCGGAAAATGAAGCAGATTATATAAATCGGCATTTTTACCACTCAATTAATGTCCAAGCTATTTGCCAACCAGATGGAATGTTTAGTGATGTATTGGCACGTTTTCCTGGGTCTGTTCACGATTCACGGATTTGGAAGAATTCAGGTGTTGGGATGCATGTTGAAAATACCTTTTCAATAGGGGAGCATATATTAGGAGATAGCGGCTACATGATGAGGCCATATTTACTCACTCCTTATCGCCAACCAATATCTACTCCCCAATTTAACTACAACTATGCACATAAGAGGACAAGGGTTATTGTTGAACAGACATTTGGGCGATGGAAACGAAGATTCCACTGTCTTCATGGAGAGCTCAGGATGAGTCCAGATAAAGTTTGTTCCATCATAGTTGCTTGTGCAGTATTGCATAACATAGCAATACAGTGGAAACAACCTCTCTTAGAAGATGAAGTCTCCGATGATTCCTATCCGGATGATGTTCTTGACTTTGAAGAAACTGTTGGGCATCTGGCATCAAAGCATTATAGGGATCAATTTTCTATTCATAATTTCAGCAACTAAATTCATATAGTATATATGTTGTGATGTAGATATGTAAACATTTTGCACAGTCAATGATTATAAGGTAACATGGAAATTGTAGTTTTGAAACATCTAAGTAGGGTGTTGGTCTTTGTAGTTTTGAAACATCTAAGTAGGGTGTTGGTCTTTGTAGTTGGGATATTTATTTGTGAAATGTATCAAGTATCGTACTTGAATTGGGAGCTAGTTGTTGCATTATGAAAACTATAAATTGGTGGAGGTTATTGATATTCCAAAGCAAGAGTATGGACAAAGGTCGCAAAGTAAATTGGACAAAGGAGGAGGAGTATACACTCATTGAGGCAATCGAGGATGCTGGAGATATATTGAGAGGTACTACTGGTCAGTGCGCGGAGATAAACAAAAAAAGACGAGGCTTTGGAACAACGTTATGAGGAAAATCAATTCCATCCATGGCAACAACCGAGATGTGAAAGATATTAAGAAGAAGTGGAACAATCTAAAAGGTTCCGCAAAAGCCCGTGTGGATTCCAGTCGAAGGGAAGCGAGGAGGACAGGAGGAGGGCCAAATGAAGCTGGTGAAGTGGAGGATGAAGACATCCGGATCCTTAGCTCCGATAGGGAATTATCCACATCTGTGACGGAGAGAGTATCACAGATGTTCTCGAGTACGCCAGCGTTCACTGGAATATGTGGTAGCGTTGATATGTTTCAAGCCCCAACAGCATTGCCTTCACACACTGAGATTAGCGAAAGCAGAGAAGTAACACCAGTGTTTGAGGGACCAGAAGTTACTGTAGTTAACAGTCGTCCAGAGGGAAGGCGTAGGCGTAAGAGGAGCATCGAACAGTCAACAAAGGTCTCTGATTTACTTCCTCTGCAACGAGAAGTGCTCCTTAAACAGATGGAAGTATTCTCGGCTCAACTACAGCTGATTGAAGAGCAGAGGGAGTATTATCGTCATAAAAAGCAGAGACTTTTAGAAAATGATCAACAGCAGCAGCTTTAGATATACGATTTAGTCATGTTGTAACATCATAGAAAATCATAATTTATAGTGAAAGTATGAATTAATCAAAGAAAACGAGTGATTGAAGTGATTACATCAATGTTATCGATAAATATAATATGTTTGGAAACTTAAAATAGAGCTTGAATAACTTAAGCAACCTCGGTAGGTTACTTAACTTTTGTACTTAAGTACATACTTAAGTATGAGCTTAAATCTTAGTGAATACCAATCTTAGTGAATACGGTTTAAGTATGTACTTAGTACTTAAGTACTAAGTACATACTTAAGTATGCTTAGTGAATACGGCCCCTGGGTTGCATTAGCTTCCGTCTCTTTTAGCCTGTAGGGACCGAGAGGGAGGTCCATTATTGGGTAGGTGGCTGCCAGGTCGTCAAAGTAGATGGTTAGCACTTCTCCTGGGGGTGGTGTGTAGTTGGTCAGGAGGTATGCCGTACACAGTCGTGCTAATTCGGGAGCTAGTGGAAGTCCCATTGGGATGCCAATCTTTCCCAGGTAGAAGAATTCGTCCCCGTTGGTAGTAAAGTTGAAATTGAGGAGCTCTTGGAGGATTCGCATTTCCCGTTCATGTCCAGGTACAAAATGATAAAAAGCTGTCAGGCAAGCTCATGGGGTGTATTAGGGTAGAATGCTTCGACGTCCGCAGTGTAGATCTTCTCCGGCGGCCCCAGCTTGCTTAGCTCACTGATGGTCTCAAAGATGTCTTGTGTCAGGTAAGGGTGCAGTTGTATGATGGGAGTGATGAGGTTGCGAATTGCTTTGCTGGCGCATGATGTGATGGTATTCTTGTGATTGATGATAGGTCGGCTGATCTCCACCAACTCCTTTGCCCCATTGCTGTAGGTATAGATCTCAGGATGTTGTGTTGTGTGGGTGAGGAAGGTTGCCTTGTGGGTCTTTATCTTAAAATACATCGTTGGAACTCGGTCATCTGTGTTCTGCAGTTGCGTATCAGGATTCAGCTTGTAGAGGGCGTTCTTTAGTCGAGAGATGGCTGACATGTAAGTTGTTGGAGGCACATTGGTTGCCGCTTTGCCCAGGTACAGTTGGTAGAGCCTCATTACCGTGAACGTTTTCACTATCACCAGTCCCGGTCCTTTGTCCGCTGATAAGATCTGCACGTTCTCGCGCTTCACATTCTCCTTTAGTTGTTGCAGAAGGTGGCTATACCGGTTGTATGTCCTTTGCTCTGGTCTAGAGATTTGGTAATAGGTTAAGGGCGGGGTGTTAGTTTCCAAGTTTAGGATCCCTCGAAACGATGTCAGAAATGGATTGGGTCTATCCTCTTGGGGCGTTTGGAAGGTCAGCCCAAATTCCAATAGCTGTTGGAGTGTTCTAGCTGTTTCCAGATTCCCTGTCGAGTAGATGAAGATGGGTGGGGCCTTGTAATCCCAGCTGGAAGGAATTGGTTTAGGTGAAGAGACGTGTATGGAAGCATGTGCCGTCCTGCAACTTTGGTTACTGCTGTGATGGAGCAGGCTTTTGCTGGAAGGTGTGTCTTCATCTTTACAGATGTTGCAGGTGTGGTGCGTAAATAGGTCAAGTAGGAGGGAAGACGGAAGGGCGCCTAGTCCGCCTTCCCTGAATAAAAAGGGGGAGCTTCCTTCAGGAGGGCCTGGTTAACTTGGATTGTGAATTCCTCGTTTCGCCAGATAGATTTCGTTGTATGCTGCGGGTGGTTGCAGTTCCCTGCGTTGCATTGTGCCGTGCGCTCCTTAGGGCACGTCCTGTTAGAGGCAGAACAGCACAAGTGTTTGTGTTCGTTCTTCGGCGTTCTGTCTCGCCCACATTTCGCACACATGTTGATAGCCTTGCAAGCTGTTACTAATTGAGGATAGATGTTGGTCTGTTGGCTTGCTGGAGCCTTGTTGGGTGCTACCTTGTAGAAGTTTGACCGCTTCTCAGGATGTGTGGCGAGTGGGCACCCCTTGATCTCTTGGTGGTTAGGATAGCCCTGGGTGATGGCTTGGAACGTGTCAAGGAATTGCTTCCGCAGGGCAAGGGGCAGTGTCTTCGTGTACTCTGCCAGTGACTTGAAGCGAGGTGCTACTGTTAGTTTATCCGTGTACCTTTTATCAGTTGTTGTCAGTATTGTGGCCTTAGTGAGGCATTTCGCACATGGGTACTTCGTGGGGACAATAGGCTGTAAGTTGGGTATCTTCTTGAGTTTCGCGGCAACTGGTGTCTTTCGTTGACTGCTGCTGCATAACTTGTTAGTTTGGGTCCTGTCTTCCGATCAAGTGGTCGAAATAATTCGTTGTTGCGAATTTCAGTTTGGAGGAGTGTTGCAAGAAAGTTGCGGGCCATTGTGTGAGAGTCCATGTGGAGGGCCTGCATAATGGTTCGGTAGGTGTGTGAAGGAAATTCAGGAAGATTCAGGAGAGGTAGGTAATTGTATTGGAGTGTTGCGCTAGTGTACAAAAGTACGTTCAGTCCATATGCGTGAAGTTGGTTCATGTACGGCTTGTTGTTCTTTTGTTCTAGATTGTTCTTAGCTTTTGCTACATATTGTATTTCGCACGGGATGTCTAGTTCTGATTGTTCGAGTGTTGCTGCTGCAAGCAGCCGTATGTAAAATGTTTTAATTGAGTGTGGTACACAAGTGATTAAATTATCAATAGCCTGTTAGATCGATAGTTTCTGTGGGAAGGTTAATTTGTTGGGAGCTGGGTCTTCTAGGTAGAGGTACTCGTCTGTGTTCAGGATTGTGTAGAGAGCGCATGTCTCAGGTAGATTTGATAGATGTTGTGGGTTGCCTCTTGTAGACGTCTTCGTCTTCGTGTTTGTGTTTGGCAGAGTAGAACAAGTAGGTGCTTGGATTTGGATGGAGATGTCGATTGGTTCTTCGTCTACTGATTTTGATTTAGAGCTAGAGCGAGAGCTAGTTGGTAGTAGTTGTTCTGCCTCGTGTTTGTTACAGCTAGTAGTTTGCGAGTTAGTGCGGAGAGGTGAATTCGTTGGTAGGAGTGAAGCAGCAGTAGCAGCAGGGCTTTCGCCTTCGCTGATACTCAGGTTACATATATTGGGAAGAAGCTCGTCAAAGAACTTAGAGAGCCTTGGTGGCCTGTTGATAGGGGAGCCTGTCTCAGAATTAGACACGTGTGATTGCCGGAGCCTTCAGCAATGATTTCCGAGCTTGTTTGTGTCCTGATGGGACATCCTGCAAGATAGGAATAGGAGTCTTGCAGTTTACTGCTCCACCAGAGGTCGGTTGCGAGGGCTTCGCCTTACAGACCGCCGGCCGCTGGGAAGTGCGTATAGGACGGTGACACGGGTAACTGAAAAAACATTATGACAAAAAAAATGAGGTCGTTGAGATTTTTTCGCTTTCTTATACAGAATTTTATGAGGAATCCGAATATACGCTCCAAAAAATTTTCCTACCATTAAAATTTTTTTTACAGATTATACAAAAATTTATGAAATCAAAAAAATTCTTGCTACAATAATTTTAACATATCCCCATTTTTAGTATATTATCGTGATTCTTCGCAGATATACTTCTTCTAGAATTCAATTTAATTACTAGTTACCTAATAGAATTGATGTTTTTAACGAATTCCTATCCATAATGTCATTACCATGGCAACAAAATGAAACGTAGGAATTTACGCAATAGTTTTCAATCTAGCTAAGTAGTACTTGTATGATATTACATTTAAGATATATACGTGTAATTATTGATTAATCCAGTTAAAGCAAATGAGTGAAGAAACGAAACATGAACATGCAAAAACTAGAATTTGTCGCTGGTGTTGTTCGAAAGTTGGCAAAATAGTTTTGAGGAATAATCACCTAAAGGACACTAAGTTAGGTGAATTATACAACCAATATTTGGAACCAATCAATATTTTAGAAGATAATCGCCCTTATATCGTGTGTAATACTTGTAAGCTCTACTTGTTTGCTCTGTCCTCAGGGGATACGACGAGGAAAACACATGCACGATATGATTGGCCCTTAATTCGTAACACGCGCTTAAACACCTGCCGCATTGGGAACTTATGTTCAATGCGTACCGAGAGTTCAAGGTTCGGTCGCAAGAATCAAGCTTCATCTTCGATAATTCATATAAAGCCAGGAAGACCAACAATCAATTCACCTCAAAAGACGATCAAGATATGTAACAAATGTGCGAGTCGTGTTAGTCCTGGAGTTAGTCATATCTGTTTGAAAAAGACATTGATTACCAACGCACATAATATGTTGGAACACCATAACGCTATTGATACATTCGTTGGTGATAATGTATACCAAAGATTACATGAATGTAGCCACAACAAATATTCAATTCAGTTGCCTAAAACTTCAGGTGGGAATCCGTTTCATCTCTCTGTCTCCTCTTCCAGTACTGACGAACGTCCAGCTAAATTATCAAAAATGGACTTCTCTCACATCGCGAATTTGAAGTGTTCAGGAATGTCATTGTCTAAAAACAGTTAAAGGTAGTAACTCGAATTATTAGAGATGTTGGAGTACCATGTCCATCAATGGATAGCTACTATAGAGAACCACATTTGTTGTGCGATGAAATATACGAATGCATCCAGATTGAGCTAGACTATGGTAAAGAGAAATACAAGTCAGAATAAAGGAACTCTTGGATAGTGAGATGTTGCAATATCGATGCCCTAATAGAAAAGATCTTTAATATCAGCGGAGAAATATCGGTACATGATCTTTATTTCAAGCTTGGATTAGACTTTGGTCGTGGTTTCACTAAACTACTTATGTGTATACAGAATGATAATTCTGTCGATAACCTGGTTTATCTATGGGTTATGAGTGCCCCTGAGTGTAATTATAACTTCTCCGTTATGCTTCAAGATGACCAGATAAAACGACTGATGGAAGAATACAACGTTTCATTTACGGTAGATTTGAAAGCTGTTAGTTATTGCTTGGGAATAATTAACGGACGTCACCCTTGTATATGGTGTACTTGGGACAATAGAAGGGGTTTAGACAGTGTTCAGTGGGAAGAACGATCATCTGCTCACCATCTAGAGATGTTTCAAAAGCTTCAAGATATGTATCAGGGAGATTCTAAGAATTATGCAATTGACTGCGATGGTATTGAGGATCGCCAAGCACTAAATGTATGGCTGGTAGATTTCATGCAAATGTTTAATCTTCCCGAGTTACATCTGTTACTTGGGATAGGACAGAAGTTATACGATGCCATCCTCATCACAATGTCTGAGGACGAAAAAGAACACCATGAAGCAATACTAAAAAAAACTGAATATTCATAGAAGTGCTTACCATGGAGGAGCATTTGAAGGTAATGCAATGAGGAAAATTACAAAGGAGGTATTGGAACTCGGGTTTCCAAAGAGTAATTCGTCTTATATCACGCTTGTAAAATTCAGGGATGTTGTTGATTCTTGCTTCGGGAAACACATAAAGGGAGATTTCAAAATGGTAGTATATCATTTTGAACAATCATTTAAACAATCAGGACTTTCTTGCTCTACAAAAGTTCATGTTCTATGTAGGCACCTAATTCCGTTTATCACGAATTATCTTCCAGATGGAATGGGTTTAGGATCAGTTTCAGAACAAGCATTTGAATCTGCCCATTCTAGATTTGGCAGAGTTTGGGAGACAAGATATAAATGTCAAGAGGAAAATGAAAAATTTCCAGAGTGCTTATTAGACACAGTATCAGATGTTAACTTCGTCAATTTCATAAATAAATCATAGTATGATAAGCTAGGTCATGTTCTACATTACACTATATTTGGAATAAAAATAATTGGTTAAGTTAAGGTTAAGCATCAATAATTACACGTATATATCCTAAATGTAATATCATACAAGTACTACTTAGCTAGATTGAAAACTATTGCGTAAATTCCTACGTTTCATTTTGTTGCCATGGTAATGACATTTTGGATAGGTATTCGTTAAAAACATCAATTCTATTAGGTAACTAGTAATTAAATTGAATTCTAGAAAGAAGTACATCAGCGAAGAATCACGATAATATACTAAAAATGGGGATATGTTAAAATTATTGTAGCCAGAATTTTTTTGATTTCATAAATTTTTGTATAAACTGTAAAAAAAATTTTAATGGTAGGAAAATTTTTTGGAGCGTATATTCGGATTCCTCATAAAATTCTGTATAAGAAAGTGAAAGAATCTCAACGACCTCATTTTTTTTGTCATAATGTTTTTTCAGTTACCCGTGGTGAGTAGTCATATAGTTTGCACTATTAGAAGTTAAGTATTTTGAGCAAGGTAATAATTAACTTTTAATTTTGCAGAAATAATTTAACAGAAGTACTAAATGTCAAAACTTGCCTGTATTTATACTCTTTTCAGCTGTGTCGTTGTGTTGTTGTAGTGGTTTTATGTTTTGATTTGACGCCTTTAAGGCATGGCCACTTATGCCATATAATTGTGTCTGTAGTGGCTGTAGTGTAGTCTTTGTGTTATGCATTAGCTGGTGAGCTGTAGTCTGTGTGTGTAATGTTGTACAGATTTCGCTATGTAATAGTGTATTAGCCTTTTGTGTTTGCAAAATGTGGTTGTTGCAGCTTAGCTTTGTGTGTTTGCAATAGGCTGTGTGATTTCTGTGTACAGATTGTTGTTTTACTTGATTGTTGTCATGTTGTATTAGCTTTATGTTTGCAAAATGTTGTTGTTGCAGCTTAGCTTTGTATGTTTGCAATATGCTGTGTGATTTGTGTGTACAGTTTGTTGTTTCACTTGATATGATTGTTGTTGTTTGTAGGTCTTGATGTTGAATTGTTTTGCCCTAACTGACTGACTCTGGATACCATTCTGGTGTTGGTATGAACGACGGAGGATGAACAAATTCCGAATCCAAAGGACAAATGTTATTCTCATTCTACTTTCTAGATTTGTTTTGTATTCTACTTGTACTCTATCTTCATCGATCCCATTATTCTACAACACACAATTCAGGCTTGCGACAAATGGATAATGTGTATTCATGTGCCGAATTGTTGTTGTAGATAATGGATGATGTGTATTCATGTTACAAATGCAGTTTTACTTGCATGCAGTTCATTTCTAGTTTGTTTGGTCAGAGTCTGATTGGTTATTGTTTACGATTATATCTGTTAGTATATCTTTGTGTTTTTGTTTTATTAGCTTGTTTTATTATTCACATTTGTGTGTATGGATTTAATGAACGATCTCGGAGGAAGTCAAGTCTGTTTTGAATTAGATTTGAGTGTTCTGAAGGATTGATTTTTATTGGATAGTAGCTGAGAAGGGACTGAAATGGCTGGCTGAGTGGATTTAAGGAAGTTGAGTAACTTGATGGAGGCAGTTCAGTTTTCCTTTTATTTCTATTCATTCTGGGAATCTGAGGGGGCTCAGAATTTTAGGAAAACAAGGACAGCCAATTCAAACTAATTTGCTCTTAATTTAATCAACACAAATAATTTATGTATGTCATCCAACTATTTAATACTAGAAAATTGCTTGTTAGTGAAACACTTGACGCTTAAATTACAGTACTCTAAGAACTTCGGAGCAGAACTGATCATATATTGATTAAAATTGATATTTTATCATCCTGAAACACCATATCCTTGCTCCCAGTAAAATCCCTGGACATTATGTCACAATCCCTGAACGCAGAGGCGTAACTTACATTCGCCCGGGGTTCATTTAATTATGCTGCTCCTCGACGCATTTATTATCAAGTTGGCTAGTGTATGAGCTTAAATTGTTGAGTTTTCAAAATTATATTTTTATTGGTTTCATTGTTCATTCAAAATCAATCACTGTTCTATTATTTATTTTGTATGACAATGTAAATAATTGTCACTCCCATTTGGACAAGTCTTCTTTCTTGCTTTCATTCATGCGAAATCTTTGATTACGTCATAAAAATTCATCCCTTTGGTTGACTTTCTTTCTATTGGCAAGGTCGCTAAGCTAGTGAGTCGCACTTCTACGTCTATCTGAGGTATGTCTTTATGAGTATTTAGAAAAACTTCTTTCACAGTTGGCAATACTGACACACATAGTAAGAAACATTCATAGACAATAGAAAGATGGGAAGCGGCTCTGTAAAAGATCAAGGGCAGTAATGTCTCTTCACCCTATAACTTCGTTGTTCTAATTAGAAATATATTTTTGAACATCATCCACTTCAGGTAGTACTTTGCTTCATAATATAAGGTACATAAAAATGGAAATTTGTTAGGCTAGCAATGACTATATTCGCGCCTCCCCTAGTATAAGAGTTTTCCCCTATTCCTGTCAGTTGTCCCAAAGCGTCAATCACATTATCGAAATTGGAGTGAAGCACTTTTACTGAATCATTCCTGGCTTTCGTTAACGAGACAATTCGTTATAGAACCTCCGGTATGTGTGTATTCATTATGTCACATCAATGAGTAGATGAAAAAAGCATGAGTACACTCTTTTTACTGTTCCAAAGAGTGTAGTTGAGCTCACGGTAACTCCTGCTGCATGAACATGAGCTAAATTCAAAGCATGATTCGCACATATTACAAATTCAGCTTTCAGGTTCACATTTCGAATCTATCATTGCACACCCATGTGGATTCCAGCAATGGTGGTCGCATTGCCATAACCTGCCCATGGCAATCTTCAATAGACAATCAATCATACTTAGGAACGATTTTATGTCTCACTTGATTAGCGAGAAATTCAATAAATTCGTTTGGAACATTTGACTCAAATATGAGTGCCATCTTCTTATGTGTAACGAGTTCTCGTAATTCAGGATCGTACTTAGAAATGAGCTTCGTTAGTTCAAGAAACTTTCGAGGATTCCCTTCTACATTAAGGGATTCGTAACCACGGAGAGGTAAATTAGTTTAGCCAAAACAGAACGGACACTAACGATGCGATTTTGACATTTACCCATTTCTTTCTTTCAAAATCTATTTCTATTTGTAGGCTCTTATCCAAAGTTTGACCATTGCCTCATCGTACTACCGATTTTTTCCAATCGTCAAATGCTAAGTTGAGTTCAACACTTCTTTCATGATCACAACCTTTGGATTTGGCTTCCACCAAGTTTTAAACCCATAAATTACTTAATCACTTCGAATTGAATTCGCTAACTGAGTTCTAGAAACAGTAAAGACATTCGTTAGAGTGGGGAATATAACATCCATGATCTGTGTACTTTATTACCGTTTTCAAGGTAGCGGAAAAACAAATCTCTGCTCAGAGTTCTGATTTCTCCTTGGGGTTGGCACCAAACGTTTCCATAGATTTGAATGGCGCATCCTTGTTTTGAAGATTATTTGGTCCACGCAACACGATTTCAGCTCGAATTGCATCGAGTAATGGAACATTCCAGAATCAAGAATCAGAGAAAAGTTCAAGATCTACGTGTATATTAGCACTCTGTTGGACCCTATCGTTTTCTGAATAGGATTCAATGGTTGGATTAGGTTCTGAATCGAAATCAGAAGTCGAGCTTCCTTCTTCGGTTGTATTAATCCAATCACCTTGTAAAGATCTATCTCGTCGATTGCAAAATTTATAGAAGGTTCTAGATCAGGAGCAGGAAGAGTCAAGGGTAAACCTTCTGAATGGATAAAACCTGGTTCATTGTGCCAGCGGAGCATTGATTTTCTGCAAGCAGCACACCTCATTTTCTGTCCTTATTATTACTCATTATTGTATTTATGGGGTATATTATTCAATAAAACAGGCATATACAGTCCGGGCATGTAAATTATTGTAGAGTAGTAATTTAAATATATTTTATACTATTTTCATAATTTAAACTGGCGAAATATGGTTATCGTAGTTATTGGATAACATTTTATTCAACACATTATTCAATCAAAATGGAACGATTTGACACAGAATCAATACATTGTGTTGGAGTGAAGTTCATATGTGGGGTGGCTCATGTGGGGCAGCCCAAATCAGGCGGCCAGAGACCCAGTAAATTTACATATATTCGATCTTGACTGACATTAATCTATCTGCGTATGAGTACGTAATTGATTTGATGTGATAATTATTATACTTATAAGAATAATTACTATGCAATCGTTTGTCAAAGGTCGTCTAAATTATCACATTGTCAATTGGGTCTATGACATCATAGGGCCGCCCCACATTTTATTAGCTTCTGACGGGCCTGATTCAATCACTATCGGCGATTACACCAATAACGTGATTGCAGTGCAACATTACCCAGAGATTAGTTCTGGGCCACTATAGTCGGCACAGTAAAATGCTATCTATCATATAAAAATCATATGTACCATTTAAATGGCCGTCAAAACTTACCCAAATATCTGATCGAAACCCTTTACGACAAGCCTCACGGCTCACATTGGTTCCCTTTCTACTGTGGTAACTTCGAATCTTGAAATACTTTCTCTTAACTACCTAATAATAATGTGGCTTGGAAAGTTTTCGATTGAACTTACATTGCCGCATTGTGTCAGGTACAGTGTGACACTAAAGTTTTACAACAAATTTCAAATTTCAAGAAGACCTCTCACAAACGGAATGGGGTGTGTTACATAAGGTCAAATGATAAAAATAGTGAGAGGAAGACATCTAGTAAAAATTACACAATTACAACCTGTGGTGACATCTTAGTCAATTAGAGAAATTCGTTTAAAAGTGGCACTATGTGTGCTAGGATTAAACTTAACCTGTCATAGTGCCACTCTTTAAACAAATTACTATAATCGACTAAGCTGTCGGCACAGGTTGTAATTGTATATTTTCTATATAACCACAATTCCACAATACAAATAGTTAATATGTGGATATATATATTGTTAAATCATTTCATGTAACTACTTAGTATATCCAATGAATTAATCAAATTATATACTAAAGTTTCTGTGACCAAGGGGCCTTATTAACTAAAATTCTAAGAATTCTTCTTAACTTAATTTTAAGTGTATTTCTAATAATAATTCTTAGATTTGGGTAATTCTAGTTGATTGATTCTTGCTATTGATTAATAAATTTTATGACAATTCATTCGACTTCAATCGCTTTTTGAGTAGATATGCACATAGTAGAAAATAAAATCCTTATACCTATATACTTGATTTATCATGAATGAGATCCACGAGTGACATTATCTCCTCCTGAGTAAATTCTTTGAACGAGTTTTCGATTTTTCAGTGGTCATAATGCAAGCGATTGGTAAGATATTATCATAATTAATTAACATTTATTATTATTTATACTTATAACCAAAGATGATAATATACGTAATGGATAAATTTGCATAGATTGCGTACATTTTTGCAGGACGTCACTAAAATGACATTGACTTTATTTACCTTAGTTTAGATACAACACTATTATTTTCAAAATATATGAGATATAATTACATAAATACATTTATTGATGTTATAATACATTTCAGAGTAATATAAATAAATAGTATCTAAATATAGTTGGTATATAGTTCGACTAGTTCTATGTGCGGGTATTATAAGATGTGGATATGATAATCAAACATATTGTCTTAAGCGATTAACAATCTTTTTTGTAAGTAAATGCCTATTTATCATAATTTCATAGAAGTAGAATAAATTTTAAGTTAAGAAAAAATTATAAGAATTTGATTTAAGAATTTTAGTTAATAAGGCCCTAGGTGCTCAAATCATTTGGCTTTGGCTTGAATACATTTTTTAACATTCCCGGGAATTTCTTCATGCATTTACTATTTCCTCACCCCCAATTGCTCTTTTAATGATTTAACTGAGCCATATCAGACTTGTGTTGCTATATATTTATGAGAAATTTGTGATATCCATGAAATTATTGAGTTTAGCTTTTTGGCCGTTCGCCTTTGGAAGATAAATTATACTAAGAAACAGTATTCGGGGCTAGTACCCTGTCCGTTATTCGGAATACGGAATTGTATGCTCCTCGGAGACTGCTTAAACAACAATATAAATATAGAATTATAATTAAAGTAAATTCATTCCGTAATACAAGATCTGTCCGGCAAAGGTATTGTCCGCTTTTCGGAGTGTTCATTATGGGAGACTACACTTTACTTCAAATACAAAAATACAGTATGATTAATTATTTAGCAAGTAATTAAACACATTTAAATCTGTTGGATCCGATTTTCTCACATTTGAATATATTGGTATGCGATATCTCGCAATTACGAAATTGAAACTCAAAAGTAGCACTCCATAAATTCTTTCCTTTACAACGCGCAAACAGACAGAGAAAATTGCAATTTAAGAATATACAGGGTGGGCCGCGGGAAACCGGTTGAAACAAATTTGCATAATTTCTAAACAAAAACAGATAAGTCAATTCTGTAAAAAGTATATTAAAGTTTATAAAGTGATGTTATAATTTTCATCTTGTAGAGTATCTATCCATTAATAAAATGCTCGATCCAGCTCCCATTTAAGGATATCACTTCTGCAATCTCGTGAGGATATTTTCTGAGACTTTCTTCAGTGTTTCTGCCTTGATCCGTCTTATTTCCCGGCGAATGTTTCTCTTGAGGTCTTCAGTAGTCCCAGGGATAGGATTGGAGTAAACCTTGCTCTTCAGGTTTCCCCATAAATAAAAATCACATGGGTTTAGATCTGGGCTGTAAGATGCCAAAAGAAGTCACAGTTTCGTGAAATCAGCTGTTTGTCAAATTTCTCTCTAAGAAAGTCAAGAACAACTTTAGCTATATGTGGGGATGCGCCATCTTGTTGAAATGTTTTACTACCAAGTTCCTTACGTCTTCTGAGAGTTGGAATGTAGTGGGACTTTAACATATCAAGATATCGGACACCATTCACGGTCACTCTTGACCCTTCATTAATTTCAGAAAAATACGGACCAATAATCCTCTTGGAGCCAACTGCACACCAGGCAGTGACCTTTTCTTTTGTTAAAGCTTACTATCAAGTGGATCTGGCTTTTCCTCACCCCAAATCCTCATGTTCTGTTTATTAACATATCCAGAAAGTTGAAAATGAGCCTCGTCACTACAGTTAATATTACCGATGTCAATTTCCTTCTTCTCAACCTTCCCTGCGACAAGCTTTCCAAAAGTCAATCTCTTCTCTTTTTGGACTGTAGATTGCTTCTGTAGGATCTGTATCTTATATGAGAAGAGATTGAGATCATCTACAAGAATCCTCCTGACTGTTGTCCTGGACAATTGAAGTTCTCTTGAAAGCCTCTTTGATGAACGATATGGTGAATCCGCAAGTTTACGCTTCACTTTTTCGATGCTATTGGGGGTCCTCATTGCCTGGCATGGTCCTGGTCTAGCTGTATCAACTACAGTACCATTCTTCTCAAACCTCTTGACAATATTTTTGATGGTATCTAGTTTAGGAGCAGTTCTAGAGTTATAGAATCTCTAAATCTTCTCTGCGTTGTAACTATGACCATGATTTTTGTAGTACCATTTTAAGACAATAGTCCTTTCTTCCAATTTAAGCCTTGTCATAACTTCCTATTGATCTAATTGTTAATTAAACACAAAATAGCATTCTTCTAGCTACAAAATAAAATGTTGGCAATCGGAAATGGACATACGTGTGCCGAGTTATGATCATTCTATTTCAACCGATTTCCCGTGGCCCACCCTGTACATACATAGATTGTGATAACAAAAGATGCATTCTTAACATAACATATATTTTCCAGTCAATACATAAAAAAATCAAAGAGTGGAAAAGCAAAGGCTTATCTAGATTCCGATAGGACTATAAGTGCAATATAGGATTGACAAAGGATACCATGAAAACTTTGCGAATATATCTATATTATTAAAATGCAATTAATGTATATATATATTTATCTAAATATTTATGTTTGTATGACCAAAATGGATTGAAAACTGGAGGACTCCTATAGCCGATTTTTGGAATACAGGGGTATTTTAGGCCTGGCTCGGGAAAGCTCGAGTCTTGGACAAAATTCACACCTTGACGAAATTATGACGTCGTTGTCATATCTTTGGATTTTCGAAAAATCGCATTATTAACCACTGTTCAGCCAATATTCATGATAAAAGTTTGAAATTTGAAGCACAAGACTCATCAATATGCAACAAGTTTTCACTTTATGATTTTGCTCGCAATTTCTCATCCTCTAGGCATGAAGTGCCGAAATTACTAACCAAAAGCGACATAGCATATCCAGTGTCGCATCAGTAGCCAATTCAATATGATTTGGATGGACCATGGATAATCACATCTTAAAATTTTACTATTCTGTGAATTCGAGGCACATAGGGTCGAGTATATTCTGCTGTGTTGCAACCAATAACACTTTAAAATTTAGCTGTTGAATTCATATTTATGTCAACCTGGAGCATTAAGCTGTGGCGGAGCGATCTAGCATGCGAAGTCGCTAGTTTATGCATATAATGAGTATGTTCCTTCCAGATAATGGCAGGGTTAGAGGAATTCTGGCCCATGAAAGTACATATACAGGAATCTTAGGTATATGTTTACATCATGTTCCTCCAGATGACTGCTTATCGATCCCATTTCTTACCAAACATATTAGCAACATAAAACAAAAAGAAATGCCACACATGTTATTCTGAATATAAGTATACAGTGAAACTATTTAATAAGACGCGATTAAAACGAATTTTTGGATAATAATTACAAATATCGACATAAAATTAGACCCTACAAGGGTTATTCAATTGGTATTATTCGGGAGTAAGGGAGGTAATTTTTCACCGTCCTTTTGTGTTCCTATTGAAAAGGTTATATTGTATGATATTCGTATGACATGCCTACAGATAATGTAAAAGTAACTTGGAGTTAGAGAATGTGTTTGAAAACTTTCTATATTGGTTATACACTAACCAGGCCTAACTATATGAAAACCTGTGAATTTTAAAATTGTTTATATAGGAATTGGGGAGCTCATTTTTATATGTATATGATAATATGCTTTACAAACCTATGTGACCATGTGAATTCATATCATTCGGACCAAATTTGACAAAATTTCTGGCAACACTAGCTAATTAATTAACAAATGACTTCTTTAAATATCGAATTGTTTAGAGCAGAAATCACCTTGAAATTGTGCAATCCTGTTGCGATTTTTGAATTCTACCGGATCTGAATTATCCTGGGATAAAATCTTCAACAAAAGTGGCTGAGTTATTGAAATATTTATTTTTGATCCACAGTTGCCATAAGTGGCATAAATCAAATACGAAGGGCACTCGAAGTGTTTTGTCGTTTATTATCAAACCACAAATAATTTCTAAGAAGTTTATTTTATATCTATTTAGCGTATATAATTTAGCTACACAACAAATTACATTCGTTTATCTTTTGTACTTTTCGAATTGCTTGATTTCTAAGGGCTATGGCTTGTATGGTTCCTCAACAAGAATCTGGCCTCACAAGGCGGGATTTTAGAGCGATGATTCTAATTTTGTTCAAACTTGATAAGAGCCGTTTGGAATACACGAAACTTTGCAGAAGCACTTTCCAAATATAGGTCATTGCTTGAGAACAGTAGAGCGATGGTGCTCAGAGTTTGGTGCTCATTGTAGAGAAAGATATGTTTTCGGGATGATAGCCGTTAAAATATTACTAGGTCTGTACCCCAAGATCCTACTCGGTCCATTTTGCTTGCTTCAGATAATCTTCAATCGAATTGCAGTATTCCTGTGGCAATAAATCTTTTCGAGCTTGAACGTAATTGGCGGCTAAGTTTCTATATTCGCCCTTCATTTTATCAATTATTAAATCCTGTATTCTTTATGATTGCAATCTATTCCAGAAATTATGTATGATAAAGAGTGAGACAAGCAATTCCCATTTGGTGAAATCTTTTTCTTTTGTAGGAATTAATTGTCGAATTTACAGAGAATTATCAGGGGCTTCATTTTCATAGACTATACCTGTTGGAAATGTTAGTCTGATCACTTTGTTCTTTCCCTTTGCCAACTCGGAGTTACAGTCTTAAATTCTGCATAATAATATTATTTAATATCTACTATAGAGAGAGTTGATCTGCAATAGAATCGACAATAGACAAATAACTGCACAATGTTACTGCCTTTGAGTTGACCTGAGGGCTAGTGACCATTATGGTAGGCAAATGACTAAGTTTCCCGTGTCTTGGATTCTTGAACTTTTTCAGGGAAGAATGTTTGTTAGAGTTCTTTGGCTTTCCTGATTTGAAGTATTTCTGTCTTGGATTCTTCATCTTCCACATTTCATCAATTTCATCATAATCCCTTGGTTGTTGTGTTTTTTCTCTTGAGAACTTTAAGACTCAATGGATTGAATGCAAATTCGAATGCCAATATTCTACCAACAATACCTTCCCTTAATTTGCGAAAGAAATCTCACGTATTAGTTTGCATTCTTTCAGCAAAAATGTTATCTTTACAATTCTCATCCAGTTTCTGCACTTGCATTCGTGTATGTCACGTGATATTGACCTGGGTGCAAGGATGGGCCTAGTATAAGACCTGACCAGAGGTGACAAATTGGCATGTAATGAGTTACAAGAAATGATGATAAATCTGGAAAGTAGTAGTTGTTTTTAGGAGTGCTTTCATTCTGTTCTTCCATTTCAAATATACCACACGCCGCTTGCAGTTCATTAATTCAATCTGAAAATGTATAGCAAATGGAGATCTTGATTTGTATGTTTTGCTATCTTTACATTTCATTGGGTAATGATTCATCTAGTTCTGTGATATTTTCGAGTTCAAAATCGAACTCCTTATCAAGACAATAGAGCTGTTAAGCTTATTAAACAATTCTTCAATTTTGGGTTAGATCGTTTTTGATAAACATACTATACTCAATGCGACAAATAACTGATTTATTTCATCCATGGTTATACAACTGGTTATTCGAACCATTGAGAACATGATTCTTTGTTCCTCTCTTTATCCATTCTGAACTTAGAACTTAGTTTATAGCTAAACCGATCCATTATGTGTGCTGAGCATATGTGCATGATTACTTTATTGAACTAGTAGAATTATTCTTGTGAATAGTTACCAACATTTATTTAAATACCATTCTAAGTTTTGTTTGTTAAAGGCATTGAAAACACCGTGTAGCATGGCCCAACTAAAGTTTACTTCAACTTTATTTTGTAATATCTCACTACTCGTCACCTTCTTTACGTCATACACTGTCTGGCCAAAAGTATTGGAACACTGTTTACAACTTGGCACAAGTGGCATTAGATGAGAATATGTTGAAAGATTCTATGGATATTGCAGAAAGTAGAACAATAGCTTGTTATCATTCGTTTTACGATATATTTATGTTCAACATTTTTTGAAATCATCTTTGGCTTATACAACTATGAGAGCATACCCTTTGTTTCAGGTATTAATTGTGGCAGGGTGTTCCAATACTTTTGGCCAGGCAGTGTATAACCAACGGTTAAGCAAATGTGAAATTTCTATGTTTGTCTGCTCCCTAGATACAATCTCAGCAAGTGGTATTGGGTTTACATGTGAACGAGGATGCGTTATTGAAATAGCGTAATAGAGGATTCTTTTTACCAATTTCGTGATAACTGAACCAGTGGCGTCTAAATGCAATGTAGAGATTATTTTTCTAATATTTTTCACAACATTTATCTGTTCTTCACGATACAAATGAATGATGAATGGGGAATGACTAATGAATTGAATGTAGCCGTAAGGAATTCCCAATGATTGTGCTCATATATAACATTTGGGTGCTAATGATGTCCTGCCACATATCATTATTAAATCGGGATTTTTCAAAGTGCTGTGGCTTGACCTTTCTAATAACATCAGTTGAGTGTAAATAATCGAAGTTTCCTTTTTTGGCAACGGATAAATTTCGTGAATTAACAAAGAAGGAATAATGAAGATTAGAAGGACTAGAAAGTTCATGCTGTTTTGCAGCGGCTTCTCTTCTGTCTGCTGATAAAGGTCGGTTGTGCGAAATTAAATTAGATGAATGTTCTTTAGAGACTAATACAGTAGCAGGATAATTAACGAGATAAAGATAGCTTGCATTTGTTTGCGGTCTTTCCATTTATAAATTGAATGTGATAGAATTGCTAAACTTGCAAACTGCTGCTGCAATAATAAAGGCATATCCACGTCTTGAATAGCTTTTGTTAATTCGAGGGTCAAATATTTTTATAACACAAAATGGGTAGAAAAAGGAAATTTCTCATTAATAAGGTTGTCCATTTCTGACTTTAGAGCACTTTCTGAAGAATTTGGAAAATTCTGAACCATTCTTGGCCTGTAAATCTAAATTCACATCTATTTGTCAACTGAACTATGTGCATTGTGCTAGATACCTGACCGGTGGATTGAATGCTAATAATTGTGCTAATTTCTGATTCTAGTGAACTATCAGAATTGGAGAAAAGCACGTTATGATTACGAAGATCTGACAATTCAGAAATGTTGATACTGATAAGTAGAGTAAACTTATCTTTAGGTCGTGTCAATGCTTATGTTACCTGAGATTTGATGTTCCAGTTGTTGTTTCGCCAAATGTCCATAAGTTTCGCTCGTAGTTACAAGCGATTTCTTCTATAAACATATTTTGCCAGCTTACCCCAGATAGAAGAGGCATCTCGCCAATTTCGTGTTTTAAGCAATTCGAGATTGCTCAGAATTAATGGACCATATCCTGTTAAGTTGGGAAGGCATCGGTCATCTTTGTGACAATCTCGTTACCTTGCTTGACATCACCAGTTTCTATAATAAATTATTTTGATCAAATATATCAATGCTTAGTATGAAACATCAATAATAATCGAGTATATGTAAAATAACTAACCAATATATTTTGGTCCTAGGTTGACTTCTACATATCCGCAAATACTAAGGAATGGAGATAGAATTGTTAAGATGGAGATCAAAATGTTGCATGTAACAAATCAAAGAAAATCTATCATTTTGCAGCATATTGATTATACAGATTTCCGTGAATTGAATATGCCAATGTGGTTGCGCCATGTGCAAAGATCAACCCCGTTAGTAATTGCAAAACTGAAATGTTATGGGCGTGAAATTCGAAAAAGTTTTCAATAATATCAAAATAGCCAGAGAATAATCGTAGTAACTATTAATTATATGTAAAAATTATGAAAGGAAAGGTGCCAAAATGTTCACACCTTTCGAATGAGAAACAATTCTACACCTTCGTACTCTTCAAGAATTTTTATATTGGTTATGGATTTTTTGCTGAAGTAAATGGAAGTATTCATCATATAGCACTATGTCATCGGTAATAATTCTATTGTTCTTAGATGTTAAATATTTATCAGTTAACAATAGGTACTTCTAGTGTTGTATATACTTGGGGCATTCAATATGTTCCAGACCCATTACTCTAAAATCATAGATCAGTCCACAATTAAATATGTCATTCTATGATATGCTCGAAATATTTACCCTTGTGCGAGACACATAGCTTTAACATATATCTTCGGTGTAAGTACCTATTACCCCATAATCGCCATTTGCCACACTGTGTGGCAAAGGCCCGTTATCTTATTAATTAAAACTCTGATTTTTACTGTACCGGATACAATTAGATGTATAGTAGCCAATTTCAAAAATGCTTGACTTGGTATATGATTATATATAGGCATATATGTTTTCGATCTGCTGTTCACACCTTAATAGATTAAGACACCAAATTTAGCATAGATACTCGTAGCGACATCAGTTGTGCATCTCACATTCGAAAAATTCTTAATGTATATATTTTAACACCTTTTGACACCTCTGTATTTACCCTAACCAGAATGCAGGGTTTTACAATTAGGCATAAATGCATAAAGTTAGTTCTGGTGGAGTGTTTGTAATAGAATTAGCACTGTACTGTATTTGCATTGAAGTAGACTGCAATTGTATTAGTCAATACTTTCTATTAAATTTGTATACACTGATTGGCTATGTGATTACTCAATTTTCACACCTTTTGGTGAACATGTCAAAATTATCCTAGAGATTAGCTTCCACTTGTTAATCAGGGGTGTACAGGACGTAGAATTCAAGTTTAACATTTTAAAATGACTGACAAGGTTAGTAAATCAATTTAATCTATATTTGCTAAAATGGATATTTAGTTGAATAAATATTAATTATCAATAATTAATTGTTACACAATTACCCATGACAACATGTGTAAAGTCTGATTCTGAGAATTTCAGAATCTAAAAGCCACAATTTCACAGATGCAACATATGAATAAACGTATTTTCACAATTTTTGCATATTATTCAAAATGACGGTAGAGATTTCGTTTTAAGGGGTAATTGAGCATGTAAATTCCAATTTTGGCAATTTCAAATATATACCTAAATGATTTATCATATGATTAATCGCATTTCACCCGCAGGCTTCGAATAGCGGGCCACGGCCCAAGAGCTATATGGGTAACACCCCAGTATAGTTGTACTGCACAGGTATATATTTTTCCGGAATAATATGACAGAAAGCAGACGGGGCGAAGAGGTCCGTATTGTAATGCCACGTGCTGAGGGGGATACCTTGGCTGCCCCGCTGTACTCTGCCCCTATGTTCAAGGCCCTAAGTGCCGAGTCCCATTCGAACACAAAGTGTTCGCAAGTTGCGGACCGCGAGCAAGCAAAGCTGCTCGTTAATAATTATTGATGTTGTTAAACTTAGGGAATTTAATGAATCCATATTTTAGCACTAGACAAACCTATTGTACAAATATTCCATTGACAACTGAAGAATAAAGTTATTATTCTTTTGAGACTTTCCCTTGCAGGAATATTACAATATTCCAATCTCACAATTGTCCGAAGCCTATCGACTGACCCTTGTTTTATATTTTGTTTGGGCCAACCGAATACCTAATATAGATACGCGGTTGGAAATTCAGAGTGATAAAAGTTGATTCAGATCGATACAAATAAATGCAAATATTTAACATGAATATCGAATATCAATGTCGAATATAAAAAACCAATATCGTGTAGTCTACTACGCGATATTGATCATTTGACAGATTTGTAAAATTTGTATTATAACACTATATTACTGGTTTAGCAAATCAGATGAAGTTACTTTGACTTGGAAGTCGTCGGATGACATAGCATTATGAGGCAAAATGCACCATTTGTGTATAATCGTGAATAAAATTATATTGCCTATCAAATTTTAGTACTTCAAGTAATCCATGGTTTCTAATCGTAAGGCTTTATATTACTAAGGTAAAGATTTATGTGATTACCCCAAAAGATAATTGACTAGCCAAATTAATATATTTCTGATCACCTCAAATTAAATAGGCTTTTATTTTTAGAGAATACGGTGACATCCACGGTTGGGTAATAAGTAGCTATGTGACAATGTCTCATCTGTTACTAATTATTGTCTATCTGTTAGAAAGTTTCATGGATCCGATAATTATCAGTCAGGTTCACTATGTAATTTCGTCGAGGAATCTTAGGAGATATGCCGCACTATATTATCGGATATATTGTGACTCAAGGACTTTGATAACCATGGTTCTCATTTTAAATACACAAAATTATGACGACAATATAATTACATAGCATTTTACGCCTTAAAAACGCATACAAAGTACACAATTTTTATGTGAATCAATTATATATGCCGAATATTCGTCTTCAGCATAATAATTCTCGTCGTTCAAATGGTCAGTTCAAACCATATTTGAAGAGATCTTTTTCCTAGAACGCAAAATTCCTCACGAATCTGAATGTCACAACATTCCATTCTCAAAATTAGTCTTAACCCCATCGAGTGGCCCCATGTTCGATGCCGCTAGGCGACCTGAGTCCAGTTATATACATATCGACCCTCTAAATGATCTTTAAACACGATTTTACGGGATCGACTCCCGGCCTAATATTTTCTTGTAAGTTTCTCGCATATTTCTTACATATACAGAATGTCATAGCCTGTTTTTGTTCGTTCAATAATTTGATGTACATCATAACTTATTTACTTCACAAAATAGTTTACCTCCCAAAAGTAAACAAATGAACCAATGTATCTATGTGAAAATGGTAAAAACAAAACAAAATATTAGGCTACGGGGGTACAGTCAAGGAAAAATCGAATTTAAAGGGCACTCAATTGGAATAGCCTAATTGCTACTCTTCATATATAATCGTAGAGTTATAAATCATAAGGATGACTGATCCAATTATATCAACTATAACTCTGTATAAAGCATTCACTATTATTTCGGTTCTCTGTTTCAATATACACAAGCCGCTGCGTGGCTTGTGCGAACACTCGTCGGGCGCCTCTAAAATATGTACATACTATACTGGTAACTATATGACTGATAACAAATCAGTTATCAGATCAAGATTCCTATTAGTGCCTGTATTAAATTCAAATCCAATCAATATGCAGTTTGTTATATATTTATTCAGACCTGTTACTTAAGCCGAAAATTATTAGAGTTATAGTATACATTGCCATATATGCCCCAAATTGAGAGTGAAGTAATAGATCTTAATAATCAATAGGATACCCGTTGCCCTCTACTACTAGTTGGCATCTTCTGGGCATTGATTCCCAGTAAGGTTGAGAAAATCTGGTTGAATACGATTCCAGACCGCTTCTAAATTTAGTTTCAGTTCTGGAATTGTCCTTGGACCTAGCTTAAGTATCTCTCGCTTCACCCATGCGAATAAATTTTAAATGGGGTTAGAATCTGGACTTTGTGAAGGCCATGGAATCTGATTTGCTACATTTTGTGCCAACCAGGTGCAGACCTTTTGCGAGGTGTGTTTTGGATAATTATCCATCACCAATCGCCAGTGACTTTCATGATATACCTGTGCATGAGTTATCAAATATCCTCCCATTATATCTAAAAACATTTCACTGTTCATATTGTTAGTGAAAACACACAATGGGAATGTACCCATAGATGAGAATGCAACCGACACGTGTATCTTTCGGACATGCTTCAATGTTGGGGCGATCCATTTTTTGTTGGATTTTGTCCACATCCTTAATCTTCCCCTTGAGAGCCAGATTGACATCTCGTCAAGAAATGTTGTTTGGGACCATTGTTTCTTCGGGTATTTGTACTTTTTTGCCCATTCTATCCGGTACATGCGATTTTTTCACTCAGCATAGGGATCTGAACAGGGTAAGGTTTGTTGTAAGATTGGTCCTTCAACATTCTCCGGACAGTCTGATAGGAAGCCTCATTACCTGTACGACTTGCTAATGTTCGTAAAGAGAGGTATGGTTTACATCGTACCTAGTGAAGAATAGACAATTTGATGGAAGATCGCAAGTTATTGGGTCTCCCTGTGCCCTTTTGGTGAGATAGCGGTACACCTTCATCTAATCGGCGTTTAACATTGTAAACTGTAGCTGAGGAAATTCCATAATTAACAGAGATTTCCTTGGGCAAAAGCTTCCTGGATTGTAGAAGTGTCTTCACAATTTCCCTCTTCTCGTATTGAGTCATTTTCAGAGCTAATTGTCAAGTAGGGAAATAATTAAGGTAGATAATAGTAAAGGAGGTCATAATTAATATTAAAGAGTAAAATTTCCGGAAAAATAAGATAATGACTTGGTTCAGGGAATTTTAGCAAAATATGTCATTAAGCCATTATGGACAGCGAAACACAAGTAGCCTGAGTGAAGTAAGACAAAGTACTGAGGTTTTTGTAACAAACATCTCCATTCTAAATAATTATGAACAGACTGTACAGTCTCAGTTAAGAATTACAACACACATTCAATTAAAATAGTACATATGAGTTTAGATTAGTTGTAAACGACTCGATATAGGGGTTACATTAGCTACTTATAGCATAAAATTTTAATTGAAAGTGTTTATCCAATTGAATTTAAGAATTTTGCGAAATTGGAACCATAGATGAATTATTTCCCTTCAAATTATCCTATGTTTGAGACTAAGATCTGACAGGGTAGGATTTCTCAATTGGTAAACCATCAAAACTAATAGGTCACAACATTAACATTCCGACCCATATCTTCGAGAGCTTATGAGATATCGCTTAGATCACATTCCATATGCCTGTCAATTTTCAAGTTCGTCGAACTTTCCAATTTATCAATCAACTTTAACCACAAATGCACTCCTGCCCCCGTGTATTTACCCCGACATGCACCGGACCAAACTGATTTTCGGGACTTGGATTTGAGGAATACTTCAGGATATTCAATATTTTCCTCCCCAGTGTACAGGGTGGCCCATAAGTTCTGTCCCATACTTTAACACATGACAATAGATTTTATGGTAAAGCTAGGTAATTGGTTTTGCTTTTCATGCTTCTATATAGTCGTATAAATATTCTAAACTATTCATCTTAACATCTCATAGTTTTATCTAGACAAATTCCCCGATGGAAACGCAAAGGTTGACAATTATCAAATGATATCGAAAGGGAAAGATCAAAGTGAAATTTTGAAGATTCTCAATATTCCTAAAACGAGGCGAAAGTTTGTATACCGTACCATTAATAGGTATAAGGATACTGGCAGCGTCTCTGACAAGCCCAGATCTGGTCGTCCCGCATTTACAACGACAGCAAAGATGAAGAAGAACGTAAGAGGTCGTGTATGACGAAATCCCAGTCGATCGGTGAAAAAATGGCTGCAGAGCTCAAGGTACATCATTCTTCCTTCCAAAGAATTATCAAAAGAGACATGGATTTATCCTCATTTACAAAACGTAAAGTACACTATATTTCAAAGGTAATGAAGGAGAAGAGGCTGAAGAGAAGCAAAGGTCTCATTGGCCGGTTCGCTATCCAAGGTCTTGATCACGCCCTGTTCTCAGATGAGATATTATTTACAGTAGAGGAAGCTTATAATCAACAAAACGACAGAAAATTGTCTTCTACAGCGTCTGCCATCCCTGAGGAGTCCAGATATGTAAAAAGAGTACAGAAACCATGATATGTTAAGGTTTGGGCTGGAATATCCTCACTTGGCCGGACTCCGATAGTTTTCATCCCAACTGGGGTAAAAATAAATGCTCAAACTTACCATAACCTTGTTCTAAAGCTTATAGTCAAAGAACTTAGCAAGTCGATGTTTAACAATGAACCCCTATTGTTCCAACAAGACGGTGCCCTGCTCATACAGCAAATACCACTCAAAGCTGGCTTCACTCCGAAATTCCCGACTTTATTTCCAAACAGGGATGACTCCCATCTAGTCTGGACCTTAACCTTCTAGACTTCTCAGTTTGGTCTATACAGTGGAAGCCGCTTGATCGGGACTCGGATAATCGGGATATCCGCTTAAACGGGACAAAAGTTGGGGAACAGATTTTTTACATAGAAAACTGGTCGGATAAGTGCGACAGCGAATCGGTTAATCGGGATTTTTTATCCCGATTAACTGAAAATTTGAAAGTTCCTAATCGGTTCAATTGGGATTTCTTATCCCGATTAACCGATTATATGAAAGTTCATACTCGGTTAATTGGGATGGAAATCCCAATTAATCCAAATTGTATATTTATTTATAATCATTGTAATGTGGTTTGGTTTTAAAACTAAGTATTTTAATATTCTACAATCAACAACACCAATTCGATACAATTTACAAAACTAAGATGATAACTTTGCTCACCGCCTCAGGTCGCATTCCCTATTCCACCATGCATAAATTACCTCAATAATCCAGATTCTTGGTTATCCAAACGTTTTGGATGGTCCTATGGAGTACGGATAATTGAGTTTACAGTAATTGTTTAAACTTTAATTATTTACTTTTCTACCTAATATCGTAACCGTAGCACAACTCTCCATGACAACTTCTAAATCACGGAATGATCTGGCACTACAGGAGAAAGTTAAATTACTAAAGGAGTTCGAAGTTAGAGGTCGTGTTACTCAGAAAAGCGTAGCAGTCAAGTACGGTATCTCTACTTCACAAGTATCAAGATTAGTATCATTGAAAGACGAAATATTTGAACAATTTGAAGATAGTGGTAATGGAATGCGCAAACGTCAAAGAAAATCTAAAGAAGAAGATGTTGGTAATGCTCTATTTTTGTGGCTTAAACAAAAATTAACACAAGGTGCGCGCATTTCAGGAGTAATTTTGAGACAAAAAGCAACTGAAATTGCTCTCGCCAATGGTTCTGATTTTATTCCTTCTGATGGGTGGCTGGGACGGTGGAAACTTCGTCACGATCTAATCTATAAGCAAGAACAAGGAGAAAACAAGATGCTAGTATTGAAAGGGTTGAAGATTGGAAGAGCACTATTCTTCCTACAATCATGGATGATTTTACTCCAGAAAACATATTTAATGCGACGAGACGGGGTTGTATTTCAGATGTTTTCCTGATAAGGGATATAGCATCAAAGGTACCGATTTACCTGGAGGAAAGAAGGCTAAAGACAGGGTTACAGTAATGCTTTGTGCTAATATGTGTGGTACGGAGAAGTACCCCCTCCTTGCTATTGGAAAGAGTAAACAACCGCGTTCATTCCCTAAAGATTTATCAAAGCTCCCTATTCGATACGAAGCAACAAAAAACGCCTGGATGACGGGATTCATCTTCGAGAAGTGGATAAGAAGGTGAGATAGCTCTCTTAGAATGAACAAGAGGAATATATGTCTTTTAGTGGACAACTGTTCTGCTCACCCAAAGAGTGTTTCATTGACCAATATATGTCTAAAATTCCTGCCTGCTAACACTACAAGCATAATGCAGCCAATGGATATGGGTGTGATAAAAAACTGGAAGGATAATTATAAAAGTCGCTTGAATTCAAGAATTATCAATGCAATGGATGGCAATCTCAGTTTGCGTGCCCTTGATATAGCTAAATCAATTACTCTTTTAGACGCACTTTACTTATGTAGGATGTCGTGGGATGCTGTAGAAGGTAATACAATAGCAAAATGTTATCAAAAAGGTGGGTTCGTTCCACGTGATTTCATTCAATCAGAAGGATATGAATTTAATCTTGACGATGATCATATGTTAGATGACGTTTATCTACCATTCAACATGTCACTAGAAGAGTTTGAAACTTTATTACAATAGGTAGTGAAATACCTGTGGTGGGGATTTATCTGATGTAGAATTGTTGAACATGACAAGAAAGAAGATCAGAATAGAGGATTCTGAGAGTGATGGTGATGATGATGGTGATGGTGATAACCTTAGGCTCTCTCTAGAACAAAAGTTACAAGTGGTCGATCATTTGAGAATTTTCATTCAGTTGAATGGTATGACTAATTTACTACCTATGCTCCAGCAGATAGATACCCAAGTTCATGACGAAGTCATTTACAGTAAAAACAGGCTACAATGGACCCTTTTTTCGTTAATATATAGTTTTTACTTTCAAAGATATTTAGCTATTCTTGAGTAATGCAGTTTTTATGGCCTCTTGAAACGAGACTATACCCTTACTACAACAACTTATCCCTAATATACCCTAAATAGATCAGAATATAGTAGTAGTAGTGAAGTAAAATGTTTCTGATAATGGTCTGGAACCATGAAAACTAGTTTTGAAACTTTAATAAATCATAATCGGTAATCGGGACAATCGGATGATCGGGACAAAACATTGACTCCCGAGGTGTCCCGATTAACCGGCTTCCACTGTATTACAAACAAAGGCTCGTTGTGAATCCCAGAAAAATTTGGAGGCCCTGAAGCGATTAATAATACGTGCTTGAAGTGAAATCTGCCAGGAAACCATGCAAATGACAATAGAGGCGGTTGCTTCACTACTTAGGGCTGTAATTATGAAAAAAGGTGGATATATTGAATAGGCATAATAAATTATTATCCAAATAATGTGTACGTTATTGTGTTAAGATTTTAAGTCATTTCATTGAGCTTTGCGAAAATTATGGCCTTTTATCTGTGGGACAGAACTTATGGGCCACCCTGTACTTCATGTTTATCCTCAAATAATATGAGTAAAATTCTGTATAATTATTCTGCAATTATCACCTGTCTAACCTTTGAAAGGAAATCTCTAGTACAATTTGAAATATGTAAAAATGGTTGAAAATATGGTTAATCAAATGATAAATCATTTAGATATTGATTAGAAATTTGATATTGATGTTGAAGAATCACAATCGCTGTGGCATGATACTGGTGAAGATGAAACAGGATTGGTTGAGTTCAGGCACGCTGGACGAGCTAAGGATGATGCTGTAGCAGGTGAATCTCTAATACACTCAAAGAATTGATGAAGAGACGATATGACAAGAAAATCAACCTGATCACCTTCAATAACCTTAAGGAAACAGGAAGTCTTCATCAAAAATATGTACCATAAGAACAAAGGAGACGAATTTCATGACAATTCGGAAGAAATAGACGACTCCATGATTGAGGATTTACAAACTTAAGATGCACTGCCCATTGGCTCCGAGATAACGTTACTTGCTACGATACCATTTCCTACACAAACACACCAAAATACAATTGATAGACACAGATCAATGAAAAGTCAATTATCAACTCTATCAGGACAAATATTCCCCCCACTGATCTGGATCGAGAACTCCACATGCGACGCGACATGAAATCTCATGAATTATTCCATTTGCAGACTTACCGGTACACATTCACTTATACAGCTTATCGCCAAGAAAATCAATTAGAAACAGCCTACGAAATGTCTAACCTGTTGGCACAATGGTATTTGGATAGTTTTGAAGTAAAAACCTGAATACCAATACACGAATGAAGATTTCCAGTTATCCACTCGCAGTACAAGACAGAGCATGGCTTATGCTACTATAGTTCTTCTCCCTGTTATTCAACAGTTACTAGCAAATTCTCAGGCAAAGTCAAACAGTGATTGTACTATATTACCTCACCTACATCAGCTGAAGTGGAAGATTCATATGTCACTTGGAGTGCTTAATTAGAAGGAAGTGAATCAGTCAATACATGTCCTGTTGACGATTTCCTAACTCTTCCAAGTTGCACTCGCATGAAGCCTCTGAGGCTAATCAGTTAGCAAATGTTTCTCTAACCCAGGGTATGCAAACTATGTTATCACATATTTGTTATCATGAATTCAAGAAAATGCTGACAGAGCTTGCTCCTACAAATTGTCAACTTTCGGTATGACTTCCTTTGTTAAGAGGGAGCAATTGTTCAGTTAATAACTAAATAACATCACTGCTTCGATTGTTATGAAGTCACCTTCCAGTGCTGGAATTGTTGTTGTCAATCAGAGAAGAAGCTTGACATATGTGTCAGCTTTTGAAAGGAGTTGCCAAAAGACCATCGATACCCAAATCAAATAAAGTTCTTCATGTATATAATGTCGAGATTCAAATGCCAATTTAGAATGTTTGATCCAGAAATTTGTTCAAGTGCCTCCTCTTCTCATCTTTGAGATTGGTCATCTTAATAAGTTCTCGAATTCGTGAAAAAGACATAGAAAATGAAATATACATTCCTTACGATCAAGAAATACTACATTACTCTCTACTCGCATAAAATGTACATAAAGATTTACATTTCTCACTTAGAATCAAATTACAAGATGACTGATATACATACGATGGTATGGAACAATCGAAAATTAAGCACGTTGATTCGAATCCCAATACTAATTCATTAGGCAAGATTAATTGCGTGGCCTATGTGTGGTCCAGTAGAACTGTTTGTACGTAATAATCAATTTTCTTCATAGCTGTAAGGCCACTACGATCGGTATTACTATGCCCATACAGCTTTTCATAAATTTCCCAAGTCCCCATTCTTAGTTATCTATTGAATTGTCTTTTTTCTTTTTGCATTAAAAGAGTGAGTATTACTAACTAGCTATCACATTTGTTGACACTATGTAATTGATATAAATAATGCAACAATTCAAAAATTCAAGAACATTGTCTAACTGGCACAAAAAAACAGAATGTAAGCTAATGATAATACTAATCTTGTATCAAAGGAATGATCTTAATGTAGTAGAAGGGGGTCCATTTCGTCCAAAACAGATCGACCAGATAAAAATACTTTCAACTACAAATATAATGTAACAGGAGGGTTTGAATACCAACAATTATCTCTGCAAGTTCGATTATTAACATTTTCATGGTACGTACAATAAGTAGAGATGTTAGACAAGTTCTGAATAATAACAAAGCGAATATTGAGAGTAGTTAAACTAAATGAGCGGTTCCCAAACTGGGGTCCATGGACCCCTTGGTGGTCCACGAACGATAGCAGGGGTTCCGCAAGATATGATAAATTGGTATATAGGGTCTACAGCTGAAATGGTCTGGAACCGCTGCACGAAATAATAAGGAAACTTGGAAACTTACCTCTGTGTCGAACATGTGGATGCCGCCAGCTCGGGTCGCCGATAACTTCCATCAGAATCTACAAAATAAGACTAGTTTAAACGTGTAGGGATATATAAATCAGGAATAGAGTTCTAATAACAGACATGTGTTAGAGTACACAAATTGATAAATTAGAATTCAGAGATATAGCCCTGGGGCTAATATTTCAAATTGAACAGATCGATCGAATGGAAATGAGATTAGAAGTATCCAAAAATACATTCAAACTGGGTGTCGCAACAGGTATGTTTGTAGTTACGTTTACGTAGTTACGTATCCCGCTGACATAGGAAAATCATTAATTGTGTATATTTTCACACATTTTAGTGATCAATCATATTTCATGCATTCTAATGTAAAATTTACGTATGCTAGAGATAACGATTCAACATATTATCCTGGGCTCAACAGGCCAGTAATCAAGTACGCTGAATTAGAATTTCGCATTTCAATTTTCTCATATGTGAATTTGTTGATTATATGAATACTAGGTGTTTCGATTGCTATGTTACTGAGCAACAGCTTTATGTTTCTGATCTAGCTTATGTTGTTCCAGTCCGTCTCTGCTTGGACGAATGTGAATTGCTTCAATTCATCATTTCCTTGCCCGGTTTCAAGCCAATCGATGTATTTCCAAATTGAAGGTGATGATGACATCCACATGCGCTTTGAAATCCACAATGTCATGCCTCTACTAAGTTTGTTGTCCTCGAAAATCCTTGCGACTCAAGATTAAATTGTTCTAAAGACAAATTGGATATGAGTATTTCTTTCCACATTCAATTTAGAAGCCTATTATTTTTCCTCAAATTATCTGCTAAGAGGAGATGCATTTTCTTACAAATCGCTAACCAGATGTTGGAAAGACCATCCAACGAATTCAGGTGGGCCAAATACTAAGGAAGGTAGCATGCGCATCGTTAAAGTGAAATTCGATAATTATGATATTCTTACTGAAGTCCGAAGGACTGAAGCTTATTATAAACAGACTGAGAGAGGGGAAAAAGCACGTTTTCACTTGAGTCAAAGGCCATATCTCATTGAAAGAACTGATTCCTGGCTGTCAGTGGCGGCGGAACCACAGGGGCTACGGGGGCTATAGGCCCCCCTGAATATAATTTGGGGGCTGCTTAGCCCCCCTAAATATCAGGCTTGTTATACTAAATATTTCCCTTTATAAAAGCTAATTTCGTATCTGCACATCAAATTCAGAAATGCTATATATTTCCATTGAAAACTGTCCTAATTCCATTTCCAATTTATAGAGAAGTACTTTGTAATTATAGACCAACCAAATGTATAATTTTAAGTTTATAGTTGTTGTAAATGGAGGCAAATGTCAACCTACTAATTTTTTATTTTTAATGAAATAGATTACCGAAATGGCGAAAGAATCTTACCGAAGTAGCATAACATAGTTCTTTGGTAAAAGATGTCGCACTGAATACAAATGTAGTATGGCAGAACAGTCTTTTTTAAGCATTTCTATTGGCAACCTGGACCTCGATTCAGATGTCATTGAGACTAATAATCAAACATTGACCAACCATGATTCTGGTGCGAAATTTGATGTACGTTCGTTGTTCAAGTTCCGAAAAATTTGGACAAGAAGCCATGAAAAATGTAAAGGAGAAAATGTAGGTTTCTAAAAATAACTGAAACTTAAGAAAGAATTAAGTGATCAACTCTCTCTAAGTTTTGTTAGAAAGTTGAAATATGGTTCTATATAATTGCACTGAGAAATACTAGCTTAGAACTGCTATTTCATTAAAAATATACAGTGATTAGTATATATTGAATGCCCCTGTAACTAATGAGCTTCTTTATAAATAGCTGAGCTGTAGTAGAGTACAGTTTTTGGAAATCTCATAAAGGTGCATAAACGTATACCTTACTATACGTATATACGAATATAAAGCTAAGTTATATAATACGTAGTAAACGTGTAGGTTAACCTCGAAATATGAGATTTTGGCATTGTTAGACTTGTATAAGTCACATTATTATTAGGTATTATAGAATTTGGTTAACTATATCATCAAGTATTAAAGAATGTTGTTAACTATGTGGAGATTTCTCATTAACCATTCGAGAATTACTGTTTAGATTCAAAACATATTGCAAAAATAGCCTAATAGAAGTTATGTACTTGTTATAAGTGATACCTCTTCATTGAAACGTAGTAAACAACTTAGATATAAAGGTATAACTTATTTGAACTCCATTTTTTTACTATATTAAATATAAGAACCATCTTGTGGTAAAGGTCCTCATATACTCAAATATTATGTACATCGGGTATAAGAACATATTTTGCTAATTCTAGAGGTGTTCTTATAAGTGAAAACCACTGTAAAACAAAAACTATTTACTGTAGGAATTAGGGTTCATTGAAAAGAATTGAACTTCAAAAGATTCGAATATATTTCTGCAAAATCTGCTGGACAATTATCACTCAATACTTAGGATACAGCAAAGCACAATGAGTTTGTTAATTCAGGGTATTTCAAAATGACATAGGACAACATCTAAATAGGTATAAAAGGACTAGGATATCATCCACCTGTACAAAATAACAAGAGATTTAGAGAAATGTTTCACTCACAATTTCAACTTTAGCGTAATATACGAAACTACACTACATTATATGCCTATTGCCAAAATAATTACTTAAGTTCCTTTCTAATGTCGATTTGCAAGAAAAAATGAATTTTTAGGTGTATTTGCCACAGTAATTGAGTTCATTTTCAAGAATATCTGCCAAAAAACTGGATGGATTTGCAAGAATAATTGAATATTTAGTTAAAGTTGCCACAGTCATAATCGTTTCACCAAAAGGTTGGCAACACTTGTATGGTTCATCACAATCACACAAAACACCAGGCATAGACACGAATACATAATGAAATTAAGAATTTATCTATAGAGAAACTCACGGATTTAAATTTTTGGTACTTTCCTGGTGTGGTTATAGCAGGCGTGATTGATCTCCTACAAAAAACAACTAGAAGATTAAACAGTCTACTCCCGGTATATTCAAATACAAGGGACCTCAATAATTACTTCGCTAGAAGTGAAGTTCGTAATAACCAATGAATTTTGTGTTACTCTGACAAAATATTTTCCATTGGTTATTTAGGGCCATATTTGCACAATTTAGATATTGGATTTATGCTGGTATTTAGATGCAGAAGTGTTCTATAACTGGAGATGACTGCATTGTATTTATAAAGGTGCTAAATTAATATAAACGAATATCATTTATAAAGTATTTCGAAACTTTCTAATTGATATTTTAACCTCTAATATTTGATTACATAAAAGCTAAATTCAGTCAATATATGACTTTACTACTAGGTCAAATATTGAATAAAGAATTAAACGTAAATTTTCGCCTGAAGGTAGCTGGCTAAGGAAATCTCGATTGAAATCTGTAACTTTGTGTCTCGCTTGTTTCTTTGTTTTGAATTCGAATTTCGCATATCCGTGATGTGTTATAATTGAATTTGAAACATTAACAACCAAATAAATTTTGAAATACCATGTGTAAATTTATAGTGTAATCCATTAGATATATCTCAACAATATCACTTTCTAGATCGTAAATGAAATGACCGTAATCGAATTCTATAAGGGAAAAGAAGTATAGAACATGACAATTAATGAAATATTTCATAGTGAATATCAATACCATTATGACATAATTAATCTGAATATGCTATATAATCATGAGAAGCTGGAAATAAAAACCAAAATATCGGATTTTGAACTAAAATGCTTGAGGTGGAGTAGATCGAAAATCGGAACATCGGATTTTGGCCAAAAAATACCTGACGTTATAATTAGATGGAAAATACGAAATCGAATCTGAACCCAAAATATGTGAGTAGGGATAATAAATAGATGTAAAAATAAATATTTGACCCAAATTAGTAATAAGAATCAAGTATGATCCAAATGGTTTACCTTGATAGAATATCACTTCAAAGACACCATAAAACAGCAAGGGGTAGACAAAACCCCCCAAAAAATTGCAGGTCAAGATAGACACAAATTCGAGGGTAAATTCCTACCCTAGATTATAGTGAATAAAAATACACAAATGCAACAAGTAACGCCATGCTAGTAACAAACTCAATAAATATTCCTTCACCTCTCACAATATTGCCTTAAAGATTTGGGTGAAATCCGAAATCCGATTTTGGGCCAAATTTTGAAATCTCAATTTTACAAATTCAGAAATCCCGATCAAATTCCGCGTCCGCATATATTATATATATTCTATGTATAAGTTTGTTTTTACTGAATTGATTGAAGAACTGGTTGACGCTCAGGGCTGATTTTTGGCATACAGGGGCTTTGGGCCTGGATCGACAAATTCAAGTCTAGACGAAAATTCACACCTATGACGATATTATGAAGTCATTCTAACCTTTTTGGATTAACAAAAAATCGAATGATTAATCACTGCTTAACCAATATACATGAATAAGTTTGAAGTTAGAATTACAAGGCACGCAGTGTGTACCTAGTGTCCTGACGTCATCATTTAGCAAATGTCAGAATTATTTTGTCAGTATGAATGTGTGAAGGTTTTAAGAATTCCGTAAAAGTAGCTCTATCCTTTCGGATTATTGCTCGATGATTAGAGAGTTTTAGAATATTGGATAGTTTTTAACGTTCTCTCGCTCTCAAGTACTTGACAAACTGATATAATATATTTAGATCCTGACGTTTGTCTGTACAGCCCAAAATGATGCTCGATAGGATCTTTTTGCACAAATGAATTGAGTACATAACGAAACCGATATCTTTTGTAAGGTATTCAACAAGTTTGGGAAGTGTTGTGCAGGAATATCGAAAGCTTGTGAAAGTTAAGGTGTTAACTTACTTTGCGGAACTCCTAATGCACTCCATACTTCTAGCCCAACGAACTATCGAAGATAAATATTAAAATCGGAGATCATTCTGCTTAAGCGGTATGCTATCTGAATCGTTTTTATGGATTCCTTTCCAAAGAGTATTGACGTTATATATATTCCATACTCGACTTATTTCAATAAAGCTACTTGTCTGTGATCTGCTGATATTGTTCATATTGGAATTATGGATATTATGAGCAGCAACGTTGAAATATTCGAAGATTCGTAGTGCTAATGTCACATTCTGTCTTTATAAAGTAGAAGGGCAATAGGCTTTATTAGTTTTCCTAGGTGCAAAATTAGCCACAGATTGCTGTTCAGATGTGTATTGTAGTCGCAAATCCTAAGTACAGATAAGTTAAATGTTTGTAATATAGTATGTTTGTACATAAAAAGTTGTCTTAAAGTTCAATTACCTGAGAGGTTGCTGCGACAATCACATTGGATAACGTTGCGAGATATCTTCAAAGTTTGGAATAACTTAAGTACAGTTTAAGTCTTTGTGATTTAGCAAGTAATTTGAATGGTCTTAATAATGTGCATAAAATCGAACATCAAGTATAGAGAACGTTGATTAGGGCTTGGGGTACTCTACAGGCCAAAATGTCTTTTCCATTCTCAAGCAACTTGAAAAGATTGACATTCAGGAGATAGTTGTCTGATACGATTACATCAACGGTGAGGCCTATTAGTTCGATAACATTAATAATTTGCGCAGTAATTAGGGGTATACCAGAAGCTTTGGGGTTGACTTACGAGAGTAATCGTACAACTGAAGACTATTTCTTAGAAAATTTGATATCATAAAACATTAAATTATAGTGGCAGGTTCTATCACACTCAAAGAGTGTGATTTACATCACCATAGATCTCTCCGCCTAAAAATATAAAGGATTTACTACAATATTATTTCCTGTACAAGTTCTATATACGTATAAAGTCACTGTACTCAGCTAACCTTTATATGAAATGCCAGATTTGATGTGTGTCTTATCCATATTTAGACAAAGATGACTTTCAAATTGATTAAAGCCACCCGTTCCGTTGTTAGAAACTCAGTGTCCAAACCAAAACGAGAATATAAACGACGTTGTGATGATTCATGTGGCAAAGATATACAGTCCATGTTACGTAGTTGTCTATAACAGACATGATACGACAAATGAGAATTGAGTGAGAGGATCATCTTGATTATATTGTAACCATGTCTAGTTTTAGAACAATCGAGTTCGCTAGTTGGCCCACGATAAAGTAAAATTGAGTTATGAAGTCTGCAAACCTGTGCATACTTATAGTCACAAATGATAATAATTAGTACATTCACATCAAACGATTGCATGTATTACCTAATATATCATCGAGTATTGAAATCGCTACCTTACTGATGAAATGTTCTTGTGAATCTCTAAAAGAAATATAATTAGCTTTGAATTGAAAACTTCCAAAATTTCATAATTAGTACTTACCAATAGGAGCTCTATCAACTCTATAGTTTGTTAGTAGATCAATCAAAGTATTTATCTGAGGAATATCATTGATCATAGGAATATGAAAATCAACTTGAGCTCCATGGTGACAACAAATAACTTGTAGAGTATGGTCTATAGAAAGGGAATTTTGAAGTGCTATCGGATGCGTTGATGTAAGATCTACATAATCCAAGGTAGTAGAATCAGGGTGCCAAATAATCCAACCAGAAGGAACATGAATATCAGATAATCTGGTAATGAGTTCATCTAATACTCCTATAGCAAAATTTCTTTGTTCCTCTTCAAAGCTCACATTACATAGCCTCAATGCCTAGAATATAGAGAGAACATATTTCGGTACAATTACACTAATGTACCTCTTTTTATTGGTAAGAGATATTAAATCACTGCTAATAAATTTGAATAGAGTATGTTCAGAGAAGAATATTAATCGAAAGAAATCCAAAATCGGATGAAAACTGACAAAGTTGGAACATTTTTGGCTACTAAGCCAAATCCTATGGAGAAATTGTATTATCGATTAGATGCAAATAATACTAATAGAATTGCTTGCATTCGACTATGCAATATAATTGGATTGGCATATTGCGGTTAACGAGTAAGATATTTTGAGCTCATCTTAACTACGACTGTAATAATGTAACAAAAGGAATGCGAAACACAGAAGATATACTTTTGTGGCTAGTTACATACAATACATACACATAAGAATTTATAACAAATCTACACAGTAAGCAAGGTATTACATGCATTATAATAATGTCTAAATTGAGATACTATACTACAGGATATTGTGACCTAATTTCTGAAATGATGTTCTTGAAACTGTTTGAACAATTTTTCTTCCTCCAGCAATGTTCTGCCAGATAAGTATCGAGGAGTTCCGGATTAGTTGTCATCGAATATCTGCTTCTTTTGTAAAATGCCCCCAAGCCGATTCAATGGTTTGTGTATGCGCGCCTGTTGTTGGGTCCACAAAATTTTCGCTATGATTAACTGTAAAATGAGGAAATGTTCCGGGGTGTATTTGATTATAGGAAGCCCATTTGTCAGCATTATGATACTTCCTGAGCAAATAAATTCGTTAACCAATGGAATAAGTGTAGAAGCCGATCTATCTGCAACTGGTATCATAAACATGTCACTAGTTCCCCTACAAACTCCACCAAACACCCATTGGCCAGATAATAACCTACCACGACTGTATTTATGATGACCAAATTTGCTTTCATCAATTTCCACAATTTCTCCTGGTCCTCCTATAGGCTCGGGGTACGATAAATACCTTGTGACACAAAGGTCACGCATATAGTTTTTCCAATCTGTAATCGTGGACCTTGACCATCCTAAATTTTCTTCAAAAGTTTCTGTAGTCTGATAATCCTTTGACCAGAGAAAGATAAACTCAATGAGCTCTATGAGTTTTAGGTTAGAGGACTCAAAGAATGCACCTACCCTAAGTGACGCTACCTTTCTACATGCTTTCTCCATGCACCTCCAACCTAGCTCTTCAGTAGCATGGGAAAATTTCCCTATCTTCATTAATCTTCCGCATTTACATACCATTCCCCTTGCTAGAAGGCCATTTTCTTGCAACCATCTGATGACTGCATCCTGGTCAGTAACTATGCTTTGGTAAAATCTTTTCAACGGAACAACACCAATATCTGGAAAAATAATTGGCATTAACATCGGAGTAAATGTTAGTGAAGCAGCAGCCATGGATTCGTGTTTGAAAGAATTCTAAAGTGATAAATGGGAAAATACTATATTTATGTTGACAAATGCAAAATGTAATATGATAAGGTTAGCTTGCCACAGGAGTATATCTTCTGTGGTTTGGCATTCCTTTTGTTACATTATTACAGTCGTAGTTAAGCTGAGCTCAAAATCTCTTACTCGTTAACCTCAATATGCAATATGCAATATGCCAATCCAATTATATTGCATAGTCGAATGCAAGCAATTCTATTAGTATTATTTGCATCTAATCGATAATACAATTTCTCCATAGGATTTGGCTTAGTAGCCAAAAATGTTCCAACTTTGTCAGTTTTCATCCGATTTTGGATTTCTTTCGATTAATATTCTTCTCTGAACATACTCTATTCAAATCTATTAGCAGTGATTTAATATCTCTTACCAATAAAAAGAGGTACATTAGTGTAATTGTACCCATATTTCTGTAGCTCTGTTTCCCTTTTATCCCTATCAAGGCGCTGTTGTTTTATAGAACTATCATTGAGGTAAGTAGGGCAATCGGGAGGATACTTAGGCAATCTTCCTTTCTTCAATCTAGCTTGCATAGTGCGTACAAGCCTGATTGAAGAAACTAGTCTTGCCATCAATGTCTAAATATGACTGAGTGTATATTATGTCCTGAGGATCAAAATGCTTAGCACACAAGTAAATTTTCTTTAGTTGACCAACATCTAAAAAATTTAAGAAATTATTAACGAACGGCGATATGAACTCAGTAGCACAAAATTACCAATAGCAGTCAAAAATTCTAAATATAAACTAGACCCTGAACCCTAAGGAAAATAGATAAGAAAATACTTTGTATATTGGGGGCTCACAATCTCTGTGCAAAAATGACTTCCACTTTTGCTCAATATCTGGAGAATTAGATGACATCTGGAAGACTGGAATACAACCGTGATCATTGTAATAACCCGTTTGATGTCTGTGCGCGGAACAAGATTTGGGCATACTCAGAAAATGAACCGTTTTAACTAAGCAATTGAAAGCATCAAAGATTGAGAAAGAAAGCGATCTGGAAGCAGTAGTGAAATAATATAATAACAACAAATAATTCAAACTGGAACCTTATTTCTAAAAGGATAGAATATTGTAAAATTCTGTTATGGGTGAATAATATAAACGACCCCCTGTTTTCCCTGGCTTATTGGAGTGAATAGGCCTTATGTATAGTAGGCTATCCCTTACATTATTTGTCCTTTTCCTAAAAAACAGTTGGTATATCAACATATAGGGGGATTAATGATCCACTATAAGAAGGTTTGAGGTTTAGGAGCCTCAGTTTGGACGATTATTCGAGGAGGGTTTATTATTCTAAGTAATACGTTATATACACTAACCGCGCATAAGTATTTCAATACTACTAATTGTACAAATACATATCCCTGCAATCAAACGAATATTTGAAAATGCATAAGATTATATGTCTGAAATAACTATATGACTGTGTTAGTTAACATTACCCTGACTAGATCACCGAAAGTTTGTATAATTTGATATTTTATAACCACACTGTGCTCAATAATTAGATAATGAACTGTTATATAATCAATTCCTAATGCACAGAGCTCGAATAAAATACAATTTATTCACTAATGAAGTTGCGCAATTATATTTGCTATGTGCCAAACATAATTGCGCAACTTCATTAGTGAATAAATGCTAATTAGTCATTAAGATTTGCTGTAAAATTTTTGAAGTATTATTGGGGTTATATGGAGCCGCAGAATTCGAATATGCTATCGGAATTGTTCCATCTCGTTTGAGATTTGTGCAATTAGGAATTGAATGTGTAATTAGCTCATTATCTATTTACTGAACAAGTATGACTATAAAATATCTGATTATAAAAGTATTCATAGATTTAGTAGGATAATGTTAATTAACACAGTCCTAAAGTTCTTCAGATATATTATCATATGTATCTCAAATATTCGCCGTATAACCAGGACATAATTGTACATTTAGTTGTGTTGAAATACTTATTCTCGGTAAGTGTATTTGCATTCTCACATACCCATTTATATTAGAGTATATGGCTAATTTCGATCCATCTGACCCAACTATCCTGCCTCAATGTGAAGGATTTAATATCAGCAATTCTGAACTTCTAAATCAAAACTCGTTGAAAACAACTGTTATTGATGAGTCCGAAGTTAATTTCATGCACAGTGGACTAAAACATTTACCAGATCTTTCTCAATTTACTCAAATTCAAATCTTATGCCTTAGAAGAAATGAAATTAGTTCAATAGTGAGCATTCCATTTCTCCCTCTTTTGAAGGAGTTAGATCTTTATGATAACCTTCTTGACAGAATAGAACCTCTTAACAATGTTCCTAACTTAATCACCCTTGATATTTCATTCAACAACGTCCGAATGGTCGAAAACCTTGAACCCCTCTCACTATTAGAAAATCTCTATTTAATTCAAAATAAGATATCTGAGATTCAATGTCTCTCACATCTTAAGTTCCTAATTGTGTTAGAACTGGGTGCCAATAGGTAATATTTTCTTATTTACATTGTTTACCGATTCAAACAATAGTGGCTTTTTGTTTCTATAGCTCATCCTCTAGAATTACCCATATTTGAGAAACAATTCATTTAAGTTATAGCCAGATGTTTCAACCGATTATTAGGGTTACCGGTCGAAATCCAAAGTATTTCTGGAAATAATCAAGTTATAGATTTGTTAATAGGTATTTTAAAAGGTATACTGTGTAAAAACCCAATAAAACCACTTTCGGGATATTTCCCTCTAAATGCTGCTTTTACATGGTATACTTATAACATTTCAGCATCTAGTCAGCAATCTACAGGCTCAACCTTCTTGCGTCTGTAGTTCTTTTCAGTGTATTTTCTTAGTGCTCACAATCTATTTAGATAAATTTGCTGCAGAATCGCTGTCGATATTAGGTACAGTGGAACCCCGGAAATACGGTCACCCACAGGACCGAGAAAAATGGCCGTAATTTCGGGGTGGCCGTAATTGTGAAACTTTTTGAAAGAAACCATATTCTTTTAATATTTACCATACCATAATAATTATAACATGCTAATACATAATTATTAGTTAAAATATGCATCTAACTTTGATTGTTTGCTATCTGAAAACATACAGAAATGGCCTTTTCGTTAACTCTACCTTCAATAGAAGATATCAAAGTGAGGTCATCAGTCATTGACTTATCCTTCAAGAATACTTTGAGATTCATAAGCCAGGATAAAGCATCGCTGAAACCAAATTTTTCGGTCCTGGGTGCTCAATTGGTTCACCTTCGTCAGAGAGATATTTCTGTGTTACATTTTCTTGTAAATTTTCCAGAATACGCGATTCCCATTCTCCTTCTAAATTGTCATTAACTTGAATTTCACTATCCATGTTGACGTATGATTGAGGATCAGCAATAGCATTATCACAAATGTTGTGCTCCGAGGAAATGTTGAGCAATTTCGTTAGTGTTTGAATTTCTTCATCTTCGTTATTTGCTGTGTCATCTTCGAAATTCAATTTATTCCACATTTTGAAAAACATTTCTGTACTGTGCTGGGACGTATTTCCTTTACTGCAGCTACTATCCAGTGGCAAGCATCTAAGATGTTAATGCTTTTCGCTACTGTTTCATCCTCACAACCATTATTGATCTGTCTTAGCACACGACGGAGAAGACGTTTCTATAATGCAACTTCATACACTGGATAATACCTTGATCGAGTGGCTGTAGAACAGAAGTGATATTTGCTGGTAAGAATATTAATTTTATGTTGGTTAAAGAAGCTCCTCTTGGGTGACATGGCGCATTATCTAAAAACACTAGGATATGCCGATTTTGATTACGCATTCTGGCGTCAAAAGCATTTAGCCATTCATTGTATAGTGCGCTAGTCATCCAAGCTTTCTTATTTGCACGATATGTTACGGGTAAATGAAAGGACGGAATGTTCTTAAAACATCTGGGATTTAGAGAGTGTCCAATAATCAATGTCTGCTCAAAGTCTCAACGCATTAACACAAAGTAAGCAAGTCACTCGATCTTTCGAGCGTTTTCCTTCAGTACATCCTTTAGCCCGCTCATGCATAGTCTTGTCTGGAAGGGCACGGAATAATATGCCCGTCTCGTCCATGTTGAATATATCGTGCAATTGATAACCTGTAATTAAAGATGGCAATTTCTCCTTCCATTCTATCATTGTAGTATCATCAACTGATCCCCGTTCTCCACTTATTTTCCACACATTAAATTATGACGTTTATTAAAACGATTTAGCCAGCCGTTGAAGCTTTAAATTCGTCAACCCCTAAAGTTGCTGAGAATTCTAAAGCTTTTTCTTGAATCAAGGGCCCGGGGAGGGTTGTGTTTTTAAACGAGCAGATTGAAACCAATCCCACATAGCAGTGTCAAGCATTAAATTCGTTGGAATAGCAATGCTGCTTTCTGTTTCCTCTTTGATTTTTCTCATAAGCAGCCAAATACTCTGTTTTTCGTTTGAGTATGGAAGATACTTGGTTTTTTCCTATATTAAATCTTACTGCCAATTGCCGATGCGATTGTCCAGAAGAATTATGAATTAACTCCACTTTTCGTTTGAGATCCAGCTCATTTCGTTTGCTCGATGCTATTAATAAAGTATGAACTACTGTCTCATTAATATGTTTTGCATTTATATGTATACACTCCAATGTATTGTTATTAATTGTCCAGAAATTGTTTTCGTTTACAAACATCCAATAGTGATTCCTATTGTTAAGATTGGCCGTAATTCTGAGGTTAAAATAAGGTTTCGTTCTAAAAGTATGGCCGTAATTCGGAATAGCGGAGTGGCCGGAATTCTGAAATAAATTGATGTTAATGTCTATAGTATATTAAACGGGACTTTAAACAGTGGCCAGTATATCGAGGTGGCCGTTAAGCGGGGTTCCACTGTATTTGTATATGAGCTACTTAAAGTGCCATTATTTCGACATTTTAGTGTTTTACAATGCATATTACTCCTTCAGTTTACATCGAACGAGTGTGAAGTTACTAGTCTTCGACCATGTGGACTTCAATTACTAATCTTACTGACTTGTATACCTGATTTAATCCTAATTGTTATCATCCGATATAGGAGTGTTGCCGTTTTAGGCAATATATATAAATTTCAAAATTTTTACTTTTTACAGTGCCGACTGTACTTTAGTATAGTCGCCCAGTATTGAAATGGTTGCCTATATATTTTTTATTTTTATTTTTCTTTGAAAGCCCTTCAGCCTAAACTAGATGGAATTAAGGTGAAATATGATGTGGGAAATATTGAAGATATTCGTCGGGTGTCTCCTCCCCTTTGCTAATCAATCGGACACCAAGCACCACTATTTCACATTGGTCAAACTTTTGTATGGCCTCTAGCAATACATTATGAAAGGAAAGTTGCCAAATTTTTAACAAATTTTGAAAGAGAAAAAATTCTACACCTTCGTACTCTTCTAGAATTTAAATTGGTTATAGTTGTTTTGCTGAAAGTAAATGAAAAGAATCCATTAACGGGGAGCAATAAAAACTTAGACAAATTTCATCCCGTTTGAACATGTATCAATTATCAACAGAGTATTGTATAATTCGATCATATTTGTTTAATTACATTTTAATTTAGCTAGAGCCCAATGGATCGCGGCTAATGGGCCATTGTCTGCAGATTTTCGGATATTCATCTTGACACTTGAAAATAGCCTTTGGACAATTGAAAATTCCACTCGCCTAATTGATTTACGAATCCTTTGCTTCAACATTCTGAAGGATTTAGCTTCCCACCCACCTTCATAAACTTTGGATTTCAAATAACCCCAGAAATCCTCAATTGGCCTTAATTGAGGTGTATTAGGAGGGTTAGCAGATTTTGGAATATATGGGATATTTAGATCTTCAAGAAGTTTAAGCGTATCTTTCGCATAATGGCTACCTGCTAGATCAGGCCAGAAGTAATATTCACCCTCATCATGAAACTTTTCTAAGAAAGGAATTGGATGCTTTTTTATGCATTGATTTCGGTAAATTTCGCCAATAACTGAAAGATTCCGAGGACAAAAGTATGGCTCCGATATGCCTTCTTTCGAAATTGCTAACCAAATTAAAAGTTTAGGTGGGTACTTGGATTTACGAATATAACTGATTCTAGGATTCAGAGACTTGGCTGAGAGAGATTCTGAAAGATAATAATCCTTATTGACATTGATATTGCCATCCTTTGGTTCGAAATACGATTCGTCATCCATTACAATTTGAGTTGTGCTTGATGGGGGAAAAAGTCTCTCCGTAATTTTAGACACCTGGACTTAGCCCTCAATTCTTGTTCGGGTTTGCTATCTGGGACTCACCTACGTTTACGATATGTAACACCATTCTCTTTGATAATCTTATGAACATATGATTGAGAGATATCGAATTTTCGAGTCGTTTTTCTGGTGGAGACTCCTATTTTATTGCTAATTTTGCACAATAGAGATCGCCAGAGCCTCTTGGGCATTTTGACAGACTAGCGACTGGTCTAAAATTTCGAATTGGATTCTGAAATTCCTTATATTTGGGAGATATTGACGTTTACTTAAATTAGATTAAATTCGCAATTTCCTAGAACTCGCTTAACTATTAGCTTTCAGAGTTAAATTTGGAAATGTAAGTTGCGGGGGATGGATTAGATTATACAAGAACAAAATGTTAAACTGTTGTTCTTAACCTTCATCATGCTGAATCTAAATTATTTTAATTCTAATCAATAGTTTAGATGTGAACCTTTCTAACTATATCAATATTATAGTGAAATACTAAAAATTAGAGCCCACAACAGCATTCCAAAATCATTATGTTCACAGTTTTTGTGTATTACGGACTCAAAGTTTTATATCTATTCTCGAAATCCTTACCACCAGAATCACTTCATAATTTACAATGACCTTCTATCGTATTCTATAATTCATTTTCTTAAAGAACAACAGGATGTCTACTTTTTCATTTTTTTGAAATTATGTATTATTTCTCAATTTCTTAGTCTTTACAATACTGTAGCTGCTGTATAGATTGTTATCTTGTGAGCCTATTCACAATGACTGTTTTCTTACGTATAGGAAGTCACTTTAGCATACTTGCTTTAGTTACCATTTTCTTTTTCCATACTAATTTTCATTTACAAGAGGTAACTTAGCAAATTCTTTATAAGTTTATTAAGTAATTAAATAATTTCCAAATACAGCGAATTACAAATGTAGGAACAACAAACAAGTACATATTTCATATTTGCCACCAAATTTGATCTCCTCAAAAAAGATTCCTAATTTTTATCAGCTAATTTTGCTTGAACAATACATTTTCTAACAAATGTACTTTAATCAGATTGACGTAGTAATGACTAACGAGAATCTGCTAGGAGTTCTAACGAAATTCCTTTGTATTAGTGGACAATTTAAACAGAACTTTAAAATCTATATGGAATTATACACATCTATTTGTAATATTTTGAATGTACACAATATATTCAACATAGAATTAAACATTAACTTAGCTTATTTACTATAAGTACATCAGTAGAAGAGCTCTTCAATCATTTTGTCTACGGCAGACAGTGTTGTGACTAGTGATCCTGGTAATTGTAACTTAACTCAATGGCCAATTTTAAAATCTAAGTCGCTTTTTGTCTTGTGTCAATCTTCTGGCTTGTCTATAAGTACATATTTTGTTTCATAATAATGAAGAACTTCTCAAAGGTTTTCGGGTATCATCAGGTACTTTTTCTTCAGAATTTAAGCATGGCATTGAATATTATTCTACCCAATAAACTAATCCAGATATCTACATAATATGTGAAGTTGAATTATCAACTACAGATTCCTTTGGCTCTGATTCCGGTTCCCCTATCCCCTATTCCGAGTATGTCATGTACTTTACAAGATTCCTTTAATAATACTATTTAGGAATAATTCCAATTTATTGATGCAAAGGTCTAGTTTAAAATTATATGACTCGTTCCTCATTTTATACTCCTTCCTGTTTTATATTACCACGGACGTGACAAAGTAAAACCACAGTCAAAGATGCATAGGCCTGAACATTGTATGATTGAAAATATGGTCAATTCTATATTTTTAGTCACTAAATTTGGTATCTAACACAATCTTTGGGCGCTGAATTCAAAAATGACAATTTCAAGGTTAAAAAACTCATTCCCTCACCCTTATTTTGGCAAAAGGCGTACTCACCCCCAAATATGGTCAATTCCATATTTTTGTTCTATTACGTCATCATAACACTAAATTCTCAATATCCTCTAATCTAGTAACGTTATTGATGAACATATGATTAATACATTGTTCAGCTAAATATATATTACTATAATATGCACATTTCAGCCTAATAAGTGATTATGAATTAGCAAATAATTAAAATCTACAGTTTTGATTGTAGGAGCTTGGAATTTTTATAGCACGAAAGGCACGGACTACTAGAATTACCAGACGTGACAATGCCATATCCAGTGGGAAATGCATATGCTGAACCATAGCCTTCTCTCTATAAGGCCTTCAATCAAGCTCGAATCTTTGGGCTAGGGATATAGTAGTGTACGGTAAATATTATATTAGTATGCAGCACGGTTTCATAACGCACAAACAGTACTTTTATACCAAGTAAATATATTACAGATGTGTAGAATATTATGTCCCCAAACCAACAAAGCAAAAATAATTATTAAAAAGTGCAATTTCTTTGCTTAGTAAGTATTATTTGGAATATGACCCAATCTTTGATGAGCTGTAGAACGTCAAATATCGCATCTTTGATTTCAAAGTTAATTTACGAAATGATGTAAAGATTCTTTTGTAAATCATAATAAAAATTTGTCATGATGAAGTTGGCAGTTTTTTTGAGTTACAGTAGTAACCATGGATGGTGATAATTTGTCAAAGTCGAAAACCCTCAATGATATAACAAAACTCACTATTGCCGATTTATAGTATATACCCAATTTCCCATGCCCTTGTAATACATTTTGATATAATATCTACAAAGATTATTGCATTGTCATCAATAAAGCCATATATGGTAATATTCATGATTGCGTACATACAGTAGAAGTCAGTTAGTGCCTACTTTTCTGGAACAGAGTATCGAAATTTTTGCGCAAATACATTAGGTAATATATTGCATACACCGGTTAATCATGACTACATATACTAATATAAAAATTCAATTATTAGGAAGTATTCATTACTTAAATTTGCCAGATCTACCCCTACAATTGACTCATAATGAACTCCGTTATTATTTAAATATATGAATCCAAATGGGTTAATAGGAGTGATTCTAGTGCCTCGATCGATTTTACCACTCCCAGAAAATACCATCCATTTACAGGTTTGATGCGATTAATCCAACATCAGGTCCCTATGTTGAGTTATTGCTCATTTTTAATTTAATTATGTAATCGTAGCATTCCTATAATAATTACAGATCGTGGAAATTTGTTACAAATACACTTATTACATTCTTCCTTCAACTTTCCAATCATATTTTCTACAATGAAAGAACGCATAGTATGTAAATTGTCAATACTCCCTATGAGACAATATGAAAGAGAAGAAAATACACAATATCCATCTCAAGGGAACATGAAGCATCTTAGATGGAATATACAGTCAGGGGACAAAAGTATTCGACCACACAAATATATTGTCATAAATTGTATACTCTTTCCCGCTCCTATATATTGTGTAGTCTATATTCGTAGCTGCTATCTAGTAATTTGTATAGAATAACATATGTTTTCAAGAATTTCAAAAAATATTTTAGATTGACACTTTTGAAGGTGTTAATTATTAATAATTATTAGATAATTATTGATAACCAAAATATGTGGTAATTCAAAACCTATTAAGAATCTATAATTTCTGACTTGATATTTGAATTCTACGTAGGCGAGTTACCCCAGATTGAAATTTCCAATCGGATTGCACAATTTTTACCAGAGTTATAGATGAATTTCAATTTGTGCCATTTGTGCCACCTTTTGCCCAAGGTGGCACAAGTGGCCGCTACCAAGAGGTTATTTTGGAATTCAAGGGTTAGCATAGTCATATCATTCGAAAATATTACTTCGACTTATTCCTCCTAACCCTAGTTGATTTCCTTGTAGTGGCGCTTTTTCCTGCCACCTGTGCCACTTTTTGAAAAAAGTGGCACAAGTGGGACAAATTGAAATTCTTTTATAACTTTGGTAAAAATTGTTCAATCCGATTGGAAATTTCAATCTGGGGTAACTCGCCTACGTAGAATTCAAATGTCAAGTCAGAAATTATAGATTCTTAATAGGTTTTGAATTACCACATATTTTGATTATCAATAATTATCTAATAATTATTAATAATTAACACCTTCAAAAAGTGTCAATCTAAAATATTTTTTGAAATTCTTGAAAACATATGTTATTCTATACAAATTACTAGATAGCAGCTACGAATATAGACTACACAATATATAGGAGCGGGAAAGAGTATACAATTTATGACAATATATTTGTGTGGTCGAATACTTTTGTCCCCTGACTGTATTTCCGTACATTTTAATTTTCCGGGAATATCCTTGTGGAACAATCTATAGAATTATATAAATTTAAACATAATCTTTACATAATACCTTTTGCCCCCTATAAGGGGATTAAATCTATGTAAATCTAAAGAACGTAATTCTATGACATCTAAGTCTGTTATTATTTTGGAGAAGTTGCACTAGTCAGAATTTCGAAGTTGTCATTAGTCAGAATATCCTTAGTTGTCACAAGTCAGAATCTATTTTTCAGACTGTTGTCACAAGTCAGAATCTACTTTTCCGAGATGTCGCGCGGCAAAACGAGGCCCAGCAAAAACTTTACATTGTAGTAATTATAAACCCCTGCCATTGGGAGGGGATTAGGGGTTTAGTTCACTACCTTATGGATCTGTGAGTTTTCATTTGACACTTTATTAAGCTACCTAGGGGCGGCGATGTGGACTTCATGGTAATTTTGTGTTTGGATGGACTTTTGTTGCACTAATTCTTTGTAAAGTCTGCAGAATGCCAGACCATGGATATTTTGTTTTTCAACTTGTGTCCACCCAGTCGAAAAATCGATTCGAACTTGTTACAATAGACTATTAATTGATTCTAACTTGTTACAATTCAGAAAATTCTAACTAATGACAACCTTAAAATTCGATCTAATGCATGCATCTCAATTCATTCAATTCTGGGAATCAAGTGATTTTATCTTAGTAGATTATCTATGGTCAATATTACATATATAGTTCCTATATTACTTTGCATTCTTTAACATGATAAGTAGTGTTATCATATATTGGTTCAAAATGCTTGCCGAATGGTGACTTCTGTCTATAAGTCAAGCAAATCATCTTTAAATCTCCTGGAAGTTCATTCCTTAATACAATCTCTTCCTAATACACTGCTCTAATTCAACTATTCCATTTTGAAGAACAACAGATTGTTTTTTACATCAGGAAACATAACATAATAATTAAATAGATGGTCAATTTCATGAATATTTTTACTGTACAAAATGCGACCAAATAAATGTAAAATTATTCCTTTTATTGTTTTTATCTATTTTACTTATTTAAAAATTATAACTAATCCTGTGCATTACATGAGCAGAACATAGATGTAGCAGAGTTGTTTTAAATAGATATTCACTATTAATTACCAATCTCCAACAATTTGGACGTAATTCACAATAGTAAACTTATCAAATATTAAATATGTGCTATGTATCATCGCCCAACTATAGTCCATTTCCACCTTATATATTATAAATCTCTATTAATAACTTATTTTGTACTTAAACACCATTTGTTTAAGAAATGCGAGATTTCAGCAGTGCTATGATCACTGTTTATCATCTCTGCAACTGGTATCGGACTGATAGAATACTCGGGTTGTATTGTCAGAGCGTAATAAAATATTTTATTTGAACAAAAGGAGATTTGCTAATTAGGGAACCAGTAGCATTTAAATTAAAAACAACAGCCTTGTTCTTGAATAATTTAGAGTTGGATTTGTTTAGCAGTGTGCATATGTATTATAAACGGATCTTGTACAAAATACTGGACATAGCCTGGAATAGGATAATCAGGGAGCAGATAACGAAAATATTGCTGGGTAGCCCCCACATCTTGCATTTATGTATTAGAAAACCTATTCTTTGATTTCATTTCAGATTTCACTTTCCTTTATCAATCAGCCGATTATAGGTATGTTAAATTCCATAACAAGATCCACCAGTTTTATCAGAAGTATTGAATTGGTTATTATATATATTATTAATTGAATTGTTCACTACTAGTCCTCCCATATTACTGCGCTCACTATAAGAATGATGGCGACTATAACTCTGGTGCCAGCTGTATGTTGAGGTGAGAGGATCCTTCCGAGTAAAATTTGACAACTACCCGATTATTGAACATACTTATCTCATGCTGAATATAAAATAGGTAACTCGACAATTTTACATTCTGCTTTGCTCGTAGGAAAGGACTGTTTACTTTACGACAATCAGTTTTTTCAACCAATAAGATCTGAATTTTACTACCAACCTACTATATATATCATGAAATTTGTCTGCAAAAACGTTTGTCCAATTGCTTACTAAAGACGTTCTTCGGTAATACAAATACTATGCCACTCAGAAAATTCAAGATAGAACTCTCAGAACTTATTAGTTTTAATGTCGATCTCACAGCCGACTTCTATCTAACTGATTCAGCATTTCCTCGCATTCTACACAACAAGTAATGCTGTAAGGCTGGTGAATAGGAATAGGTTCAGTAACATTACCGTCTACTCGATTCGCTAGATATTCAGTATATATATTTTCTAATGTGGTACGTAAGTGTTAAACTCATTCCTCAGTTCCAGAACACAGCTAATGAAGGCACTTAAATTTCTCCAACTAAAAACACATTTCTTTCCTAACATATGAAAGAATAAGCAATTTTCAGGCTGTGTCAGGACTTCCCACAAAACTGACAGTGGGCTACACCCAACAAAGCTTTTAGAATACTTATCTGAAATTATATTGATTAACTCAAAACACTCATCAATGTAACAGGCTTCAGTTAATTGAAACAATCCTGGACATTTCGCTTACAATTTTCCCCCCACTAAAACTTCACAAAGTCTACCCACAACTGAGCTTCAGTGGTATTAAACAAGTAAAACAAGTTAGGAAATTCGCTTAATTCACTATCAGCTAACATTTGGAATGTCTCTTCAGCATGTCATATAAAGCTAAATCAGAAGCTGAAAATGCAGGCACAATAAGTAGATTTCGTAAATCGAATTGAAGATCCATTATATCGAATTCACCAAACGATGAAACTGCATCTGAAGGCATAACTAAGCTTTTAGCTACATCCTTACAATGGCAGAAGTTACTAGTGATGCCCTTCCAGCAATATCTATCATATTAAGACTAAGACCCACTTGAATCTCTTCTTCTGAGGTAATGGGACTAACTGAACATTCCAAAGGGGAATTTCTAGTCAATGAATCTTTCACAATTGACTGAATGTTACACGGGTTGTTTTGAAAACGAAAGCTGAAATTCAAAATAATTTTTGATTCAGTATTGTAAAGGTTAAGAAATAACAGTTTGAACTTACTCTACTTTATGTATAATCTAATCCATCCTCTCAACTCCCATTTCCAACTTTAAAAGCTGATAGCTAAGCAAGTTGTAGGAAATTTAATTTAATTCACATAAACGTCAATATCTCCTAAATTTGGAATGGTATTTCAGAATCCAATTTGAAATTTTAGACCGGAATTTCCAATGAAGTTCTGTGTACCTACTATGACAAAAAGAAGTGAGTAAAATGTTAAAATATTAAAATTTTCTAATCTTATTCACTTGTACAGCTCTGATTTCAACGTAATTGGTATCATTCGATAGAGGAGTGTTGCCGTTTTATATAATATATTCAGGCCACTGTTTCTATTTTGATGTTTTATCCAGTTGATTATCATTCCTTCGAGGATGGGATTGTTATCCATTGTATTCACGTAGAGATAACTCACATACTGTAGAGTTAGGTAGTGTCGAACTAGAAACTGATCCCCCATCTCTTATCTAATTTACACCAACTTGCACCTTATAATTCGTTTTTGCCGAAAAGGTACAATGCACAAATTAACTTTCGAATATGTATCACGGTAATGGCAGTTAATTACATTTATGGATGTTGTTATAATGTTTCATAATTTTCCCCACGTCACTAGGTTAGCTCTGCACCTAGAGAATGATCAAAGTGTTGAGTTTACGCAAATTGCTGATAATATAGCTGTCCTAGAAAACTTGAGACATTCCACACTATCTACATGGTTCGTAGCTAACCAAAAAGTTTCTATCTGCACCGCAGAATGTTTTTTGATCAGAATACTCAGAATCTATGGTCGCAAAAGTTACTACCATAAATACATTCTATGTACTTAAGTAAATTTATTCTTCTACATAAAAGGTTATCAATTGTGGGAATTCTATAAATACGACACGTAATGTCTGACGCACCCAAACTCCTTCACACCAAAAATGATAGTTTTGAAACGATTCCAATTCCCTAATGTTTGGTTCTTTTAACTATTTACAATGTTTTCCTATACAAAAATATGATACACTAATTACTTTAATAGCCCTACGGAGGAATATATCAATTATGGCTCTCTACCTGGCGTGTCATTGACTTTCTCATATGATTAATGTTATCTTGGCTGTCTTTATGCTAATGCAAATTCTACGCTTGATGTAACTTATCAATATTTATTTGCACTATTTCATCACGTAATTGATGTGTTTTCATGGTTATTGTTCTCTAAATGATTCGACCTCATACAGAATCTTGTTTCATGAATATATTTATCTACAGGGTGGAAAGAAATTGATGCCCTAATATTATTCTTATCATAATGTGATAATTCAACAATACAATACACTAGTTATTTTCCAATATATCCACCCTTTTGTTTTATGCATAATTTCATCCTTTTTGGCATCCCGGATACTAAATTCTCCAAAGTTTCTGGTAAAATTTGAGAGCACGCCTGCTTGATGTGTTTTTCGAGCATTGAAATATTGGTTGGAGTGTCCATCAGTTCAATCTCTTGCTTTACGATAGACCATAAATTTTCTATCGGGTTGAGATCAGGAGAGTTGCCTGGCCATTGACTCTTATGCCAAAACTCAACTAAGTTGGTATTGCACCATTCTTGTGCTCTTTTGGCTGTATGTGCCGGCGCACCATGCTGTTGGAAAATGTACCGTGACATGTCTGGCAACAACTTCCTAGTTAAAATATTGCCCTGTTCTGGTTGGCGAAGCAAACTAGACATCAATGACCCATTTAATATCTCGTTCACATAATATTCAGCTGTGATTGTTTGGCATTTTGAGATGAAATGAAGTTCTGATACAGCTCTAAACGACATTACACCCCATACAAGGATTTTGAGGGAAATTTTATTCTTTCAGTGGGTAAAAGCTGAGATCGGTCATAAGCCCAGACACGATCATTTTGACTATTAGGATGTGGATATATCTCAAAGAGTGATTCGTCTGAAAACAATACTCGACACCAGTCTTCTATTTTCCGAGTTTTTCGATCTCGACAAAACTTTAGGCGAGCGGTCCGCTGTTTTTCAGTAATTTTCGGCTGTTTTTGAGGTTTGAAAGGATTACTTTGAGTGTACTCCTTAAATACTTACGCACAGTAGTATGGGAAACTGCACAACCCTTTGAGCGTAAGCGTTTAGCTAATTTCCGTGTTGATTGATGTCTCTTGGAAATACATTTGGCTATGACGATTTTTGCAACTTTTGTAAGTTTTGATTTACGTCCACGTCTATGCATATTTTCTAGGGAACCTTCATTCTGATAACGGGATAGCCATCGTCGAATTGTACGAATATTCACACCTAACTTTTCTGAATCACATTTTTGGGTCATTCCTCCTAATACCATTCCTACAGCCCTGCTTCTTGCACATGAACTGGTCTCCCTAACCATTATTATCAGCTGAAATTTGGATAATCAAATCTGATAAATAATATAAATAAAATACGCTTCCTAAGCAAGAACAATATGTCAAAATCAAAGAACAAAACGTAAGAAATTAATAACTGATGAAAATATTGTAATTATCAAACTTCAAGAATATTTTGGGTTTATAATATAAATTAGGTCAGTAGGGCATCAATTTCTTTCCACCCTGTATATACAGAACTCACGCCTTTTTACACCTCAATCCGCCTCCCAAGTATACATTTCTATCTTTTATTTATAATTCCTAACAATATATGCAGTTGAGGTCGTGGCGAAGTAGAAAATATAGGAACTATCCTCAAGATAGGACACTTGTACGAGTGATTGTGCATGAACCGAAAAACAGAAACCTTTTGGATTTCTGTTGTATTTTACATCGAGTATTCAAGTTCAAGGAGGTTAACTTGAATTTTCCTCTCTCAGAGCTATTGCTTTGCCCTGTGAGCTACTCTATTCTTGATTACTGTTGAAATTTCAAAGACACCAAAGACCACAATATTTACCATTTAATTTTATTCCATGAATTGACTTTAAAAACTTGTAATAGCCATTCATTCTGTCTATCATGCCCTTGATTAATTAAAATGTCCCTTAATGATTGCTGGCTTTGAATGCAACAATTGATAACATGGTTTTACCTGCCATGTAAATACTTCTCATTTATTCACACGTAAAATTTAGATCCAGCAGATACCACGTCCACCGCTTCGTCTAAGTTAACCTCATCATCCACGCCCAACTTGTTTATTGTTGAAATGTTCCATTTATTGCAAAGTAAAGTTTATATTTTTGCCATCAGAAAGTATCGGTATATCGGAAAATTTATTATTATTATTAAATTAATTAAAATTTGGGTGTCATTTGAGTTCTATGTAGACTTGGAATGGATCATTGGAAGTTTATTAACTCTTCAAATATATATATGTCACCTTCCAAATTGAGTAGACGCCAAATTGAATAAGGTTATTCTTATATCATTTTATACTTATGACATTATGGGTTAACTAAAATGGAAATATATTTGTGTAATTACTATTCAACATACATACCAAAGGTAGCTAGATGCTACTGGAGTGTTAGGCCTATAACAACACTTGTGCTATCACGCGACAGTTACTGCGCTATTTCTAACTAATTACTATAGATATGTTATTGTGTTTGCGTTTGTTTCATCTGGACCAAATCAATCTACTTTTCGTTTGTCAAATACTAAAGAAATTTTCGAAGCAGAGCTTTAGTAGCTCCATAAATTTCCATTTGGTTAGGAGAGAGGGGGGAGGAGAGAGATGAGATTATGGGGTGCTACAGAGAGGATGGCTGCAACACCAACGATCCCAATTGGGGCAGGACCAAGTTGCACTATTCTGTGGAATAGTTTAAGTGAGTAAAGGTCCTGTAAGTTAAAGGAGTGATATCCTGGGGACTCCATGGAGCAAGTTTCGCATATGGCTAAGACCTGTGGGATACGTTTGTGTCCGCACATCACGAGCTCAGGGGGGACGTGACAGGGCGTACGAGTTTTCATGAGCCACAAAGACGATCTTGATGGCGATTCCTACAACTTTACTATACCCCTACTGATCGGAACGCAAGTTACACCTTATATTAACATCCTCTTTGTCCAGTCTGTGTAATAGATGGTGACAATTGTTCTGTGAGTTGCAGCCATTGTAAACAAGATCCATTTCTTGCTGACTGCCTGGACTGACCAAACGCGTACAGTAAAACTCAAGTACAGCATTTCTATGCACGCGATGAGTACTGCGGAAAGCGCGAAATACTGAGAAACTCTGTCAAAGAAGCTGGAGAGCACTCAGAAACCAAGGAGCTGACATGATGCAGTCTAGTATGAAACGTAGCAATACTATTCAAAAGGGGATAATATGAGGATGCCATTCCTTACCCTGACTTGGCTAGAATTGGTCCCAACAGCCTCATTAGCACCGTTACGCATGTATACTGGATGGAGGGGCTTTCCAGATAGGAACTGCACATGGAACAATCTTCCGGCATTCAACTACACTAACTTAACACCCTGCGGCACTGACAAGCTTCTCTACCCTAACGATGTCCATGAGAGACAGAGAGCCGTCCTTGGGAATGATGGTACTAATACAATGTCTGCCCATATAAGTGGCGTTCTAAGGCGTCTGAGATTACTACTTGCAAGAAGTGCAATTTACATCAACTACAGGTCCCATAAATTTCAACTTGCTGCTGTCAATGCTTGTGCAGAACATGTACAAATAATGAGAGTTTAGGTATAATGTTAACAATCTGGAAAAATTTCCATTATTCTCCCAGGAAAGCAGAAAAACTTTCACTGATCCAAGCGGAACTCTAGTCTCCCGAGATTAAAATGGTAAACCTATTAATACTTTATGGCTCATACGTGAAAGAACCGTGTGTGCTGTGCGACTGAGTATCCCAGCATGGTACGCGCATTTGTAGAGATTTATGATGAAACTTGTGATGCAGAAACTCATGGAATTGCGACTCACTTGTCAAAATACAAAATTGTACCTTGTATTTATATTCGATCGGATGTACTCGGTACAGTTGTCAAGTTACAAGGATTTTACAGGGGAAAGCGATTGACCTTGGAAGTGTGCAATTAATGGTCAATAGTACCACTGAAAGACTAACAGAGATTAAAAAATAGTAAACAGCACCACCTGATTCAAGAACCATTCTTTAGTTTTAAGAGATGATACTCAGCTTGGTGGACGACCAATTTTGATCATGGAAGAGGAAAAGATTCAATTTCTTCAGACAGTGTATCGGCCATAAATACAAAGTGTGATTGACCATATCCGAAAAAGAAGGGAGTGCACTTATCTAGTCTCATCTATGTCCGTTTCGGACCCTCGCCATCTCCTAAAACCGAACTTCAACTATCACCTAATTATGGTATGGAAAAGATGCGGGTGCTAATAAATTAATATAGTGTTATACACCATGTCAACTTTGATGATGATGATGGTGGTGTCACAACCAGACATTGATGGAGAGGAAACTGAAGCAGAATGGAAATTGTTTATTCTGATAATTTCGGAGCAATTCAAGAATGGCTCTTTGCAGGATGTACTATCGAAATTGATCAATAGCGGAGACATTTCGATTGCATTTCATAATTTATCAAATTTAGCTGCAATAGTAGAGGCCTAGAGGTTTTACTAGTAACAACAGCTACTGTTGAACGTACATTTAGCAGTATGAAACTAATAATAACAAGACTCCGCTGCTGGATGGGTGAGGGTACGCTTGAACATACGATGCGTATATGCATTGAAGGCATTGGTTTCCAACGAATGATACGTTGGAGGAATTTGTTGATCATTTTGAAAGGTAAAAGACCCGTACAATAGTATTGTGAGGTTCAAGCTTGAATCTTGTGTATTGTTAATTAACACAGATTTTCTAAATATTCATATTGAAATTATTATTGTTTTTAATTAAGAAGTATCTTAATTGCACAAAATATCTGCCTGGACTCAATACAACGAAGAATAGTCAGAGATCTATAGCTTAGCCCATAATGACAACTTTCCTCCAAAAGTTAATCCTGGATTAAACACTGTAGAGGCAGGGGTTACACCGTGCTTCTCATGCCAATATTGGCAAGACAACTGCCGGACCAAGACTTGCCAGTGCAAACGGAAGCAAGTTAAATGCAACTCGAGGTGCCACAGACACTTTATCGTATGCGAGAACAGATAGTAATGTAAAAACACCTCAATCAACTAGTTTTCTGCCATTTTAATCAACTGGTCAACTACCCTTATAATCAACTGTTCAACTAAATCACTGAAAATTAATAGAGTTTCTAGACATACGTTTACTACATTATTTCTTAATTTGTTATGATTTTTATGGTTTATTATGTATACATTTAGATATTAAGCGTATTAAACAAATCTAATACTTTTTCAAGTCATTTGAAGGATAATATTCGTAGTATGAATCTAGATACAACATTATTTATTTTAGCAGACCCTAAAACATATCTTTGAAATTTTCAAAATATATTACTTAGTAAACCCTAATATTTAATTTCAATTTTTGTATAAGAATATCCTTACTCAATTTGACGTCTACTCAACTTGGACGGTAACATACACTAATCAATTTGGTTTTAATGTTACCAGGGCGTTCAGTAAGTCTTGCGGGTTATGATATATCTTAGGAATTAGTCAAGTAGTATATCTAACTTTCATATATTATAAGCCCATATAGTTAAACTCCATATACTGAAAGTTTCAAGCTTATTCAATACAAATTATGATTTTTTGACATAGTTACGTGTAGTCAATTTATACCCACTGTTGAATTTATGGCTTCAAAGGATGATAATTTCAACCTCAAATGGCGAGCTTACATAGAGTTTCGCACAATACTCAAGATCAGCCCGTACAGATCTTCAGCGAGTTACAGGAGATATTGTGCGTGGATTGTCCTCCCAGATCTATTGTAGAGCGATGGGCAGCCCGTTTTAGATCTGGTGATGCTGATGCAGATCTGCCTCGACCTGGAAGACCGGTATCCGCCACCACTTCAGAGAATATCGCACTCATTGAAAGTATGGTCATGGAAGACAAGTGTATTACTGTCAATCAGTTAGAACAAAGTATGGAGATTTCATCAGGAGCTATTCATGCAATTCTGACGACTGAGCTTGGTTACCAATCGATTTGTAGTAAATTGGTCCCGCATAAGCTCAGTGAGAATCAAAGGTTGGCACAACTGAATATTGCCAAGAAACTTTTGGAAACTTATGAGAACTGCGATTCTAGACGCCTAACAGAGATTATTACTGGTGACGAGACGTGGGTGTACTATTCAACACCATATAGCAAGTATAAGACGGATACCGACATTTCGTTCCACGACATTTCGTTCCAGGGACATTTCGTTCCACGACATTTCGCTCCACTTTTGATTGCCCAATTTTTGTTAATAATTTAACAGGTTTTAAATGGCTAAATAATATTGCAAATATAATCAATTAATTTGGGATGAATTATTTCCGAAGAATCTAATGTTACAGTTTTGATATCGTAAACCTAAACACAGAAGTTCTGTGTTAGCAAAGTGAGGTAAGATGATTTATAGTAAAGGTAACGAATTTATATCAGAAATACATACGTAGTAATTAATTCTTTTGATGGAGAAAATGCGAAATTCATTCCTTTGATGGAGAAGATGCGAAATTAATTGTATGTTTGCCAGTAAACATGGATTCACCTTTGTAGTTCTATTTAAATGTTGCAATTGTATTATTTTCAGCTTGCATTATCAGCTAAATATTATTTGCTACATTTTTATATTCTTTGAATTAACAACTTTATTTTATCAATGGATCCTGATCAGGCCTCCTTCAGGCTGATCACAACAAGTAAGGGAGGACAGAAGATGATTAGGAGGATACATATATTTGATGCATAGGAGAGTTGGAGAAATTACACATTGGCAGTGTGAGCAGAGAGGAGAGTGTAAAGCAAGGATTCATACGAAGGGAATGGAGATAGTGAAGCGTACGAATGGGCATCTGCATGCACCTGATGTGCAGGCTACGGCCTGCAGTGAGATAAAGGCCGGCATCAAGAGGAAAGCACGAGACACACAGGATGGCTCACACCACATAATCGGTGAGGGTATGCTAACAGCACCAGAGGGTACTGCTGCTAAACTACCTAAGCTGGACAGCCTGAAGCGGACGATACAGCGTCAGCGTGCAAGTGTATTATCAGCTCCAGTGCAGCCTACCGCCCTATCAGAGTTGGTTCTACCTGCAGAATACCAGCGGACAGCCAAGGGGGCAGGGTTGATAAAAATCATGATTTTTTTAAAAAAATCAAAAAAATCGGATTTTTTTGATTTAAATCAGATTTTTTTGATTTAAATCGGATTTTTATTAATTTAAATCAGATTTTGTTTGACAGCTGACTGAACCATCCGGCCGTATCACCTGTCCTTGTTATAATAATGTATGCGTATTTATGAATTGTGAAGATTGATACATATAAATAAATGAATACATAATTGTGGTCTATCTCGTAGAATATAGAGTGTAGAAAATAGAATAATTTAATTTTTCATGTTCAATATCCTATAAACGAACACCAGTTTAGCCGCCTTCTCAATTCCAAGTCGGTTGCGAGTTTTTGAGTGTATATATCCAAATGTAGAAAATATACGTTCAATTCCCGCACTTGAAGCAATTGCGGTGAGAAGTTGTTCAGCAACTTTAGTAATATCTTTCCCCAACGTTCCATGCATTGATGCCCACCAGCAAGCTGGCGTAATATTATCAACTACATCGTCACTAAACATGTAGGATTTGAAAGGATCATATCCTGCTTTGAACTGCAAGACAGTCGCCATTGCATTTGGACAATGCTGATGAATATATTCCATTGCATCGGTAGCTTCTTTCTCAGTGAGTTTTCTTCCTCTATACCTTGGGTCTATTAAGTTCGCAGAATAGTGTGCTGGAGAAATAGCTTGGGCAGCTCTTTCGTCTACTTTCCTTAGTACATGTGCCGGTTGCTGTGAACTTAGAAGATCCTCATAAAGTGTTTTCCATACTTCAACTGTATCGCTAATTATAGCATTTTCCCTTTGAATTCTATCTAGAGCAACTGAAATTGGTTTTAATCTAATAAAGAGATCTTCAGCGTTACGTTTGATAGAATAATTCTTAACTTTATTACCAATGTTCGAATTTATCTCATCACGATATTCCTCACAGACCTGTACAAGGATATGCCAGTTAGAAATATAGCTTTTCAAACAGTCCGTCAAAGTATTCCATCTAATTTCATGTGGGATAACAAGAGAATTACCACCAGCTTGCTTGTATCTAGCTGCAGGTAGATGTGTATGTCTAAAATATTTGACTATCTGGACAACTTGTTCTTTTACCCCAGTAATCTGTACATCTTGTGCTAATAGGTTCAACAAATGAGCAGAGCATCCGTATGTCAATATTTCATTCGGTATCTTTTTTTGTAAATCTCTTCTCATTTTTGCCATATTGGCTGCGTTGTCAGTTACAACGTTACGTACATGACATCTAAAATTTATCTCACAGGAAGTAATAGCATCTGCAGCAAGTTCTGCCAGATATTCTGATGTGTGACTATGTCCAGAGGTATCAATTGTCTCAGTAAGGAAAGTCTCTCCTTTGTCAGTTGTAACACTCACACACACGACAGGTTCATTATGTACGTTACTCCATCCATCCAGTGATAAGGAGACTGTCTTATCCTCCAGGGTTTTTCTGCATGTATCCAAGAGAGATCCTTGTACATTATTTAATAGTTTATTCCCTATATCATGGCGATTTGGTGGTATATAACCTGGCCGTAGCATCTTTATTAGTTTCATAAACTCGGGGTGTTCAACAGCTATAAAAGGCGTGTTAGTTGCGTAAATATAACGAGCAATTTGGAGATCCAGTAATTCTGCCTCTGATTTCGAAGTCTTCATGACATATTCACCGATATGAGTAATCCTAGGTCTTTTTTCTTTAGCAAAAAGACTTGTATCAGGCACTTCTCCACATAATGCAGTTGATCTGGCTACTAAATCAATTGATTCATTTTCAGCTATTATGGGATGGTCTTGCATGCTGCATGAAGAATAATGTTGCTTAAGGCGGTTGACCACCCCCTGCATCTCCTTTTTGCAAAGTTTACACCTTGCTTTCCAGCCAGCAACTCCTTCTGTCGTATACCGTTCGAAGTGGACCCATATATCATCTTGTTTCCTACCTGCCATATCAAGTGTTGTTAAATGCTAAGGATAGTAGTAATCTAATAGTTATAAATCTTTTGTAAGTGGTTGTTTAAATATATATATATAGACTCAGGGTCGCTTATTAATAACCAGCTTAATATGAACATTCGTTCATTATGAACAACCTCTCAGGTCCCGATTCTTCGGCTTACATAAGATTTGTACTCAGCCAAGTCATTATGAAGGGGTACACAATAAGCGACCCTGACTGTACAAATCATTTATTTTTATTTAAATCGAACAACCCTGCCGTCAAATGAATAGATTTTCGATAGGTATAAATTTATAATAGCAAAATGGACATAATCAGCTTGATAAGATAATAAAAACATAAAAATATTGAATTGAAAGAGGATATTTTGATAAAACTCGGATTTTTGATTTAAATCATGATTTTTATTAATAAAAATCATTGATTTAAATCATGATTTAAATCATGATTTAAATCACTTAATTTAAATCAAACAACCCTGCAAGGGGGAACAGTTCCTACTCTATGACTCTGGGGAAGGCGATGCACATAGATTCCTCATCTTTGGGACACAACGCAACCTCGGAATGCTACAGCAAAGCAAGATCTGGCTAGCTGATGGCACCTTCAAGACGGCGCCTCCCCTCTTCGCCCAGGTGTATGTGGTGCATGGACTCCGAGGAGGAGACGATCCTATGAAGACTGGTCATCTGTTGCCGAGTCTGTTCGTGCTGCTGGCCAACAAGACAGAGGATACCTACCGGAGGATGTGGGAGCAGATCCGCCTACTCTGTCCTCTTGCCCAGTCTGAACAGATGCTCCTGGACTTTGAGAAGGGGGCAATTAACAGCTTTGAGCATGTCTGGCCTAACACAGTGGTGAATTGCTGCTTCTTCCACCTCACACAGAATATCTAGCGCCATGTGCAGTCTGTAGAGCTGCAGTCTGACTACACACATGACGAAAAGCTGGCCATGCGCATCCGGAAGATACCAGCCCTTGCATTCGCCCGACCAGCAGACGTGCCCGATCTGTTTGAGCAAGTGTCAATGGACCTCCCACTTACGTCTGAGATAGGCGAGCTAGTCGACTACTTTGAGAGGACGTATATCGGTCGCACGCTAGCCACTGGACACCATGTAGCGGCGACGTTCCCAATTGGCCTGTGGAACTACCACTTCAGCACGCCCTTCGGACTCCCCCGTACAACCAACGCCGTAGAGGCATGGCACCGCAGCTTCAATGCCACTGTCGGCCGCCATCACCCCACCATATGGAAGTTCCTCCTAGCCCTCAAGCGTGAGCAGGGCCTAGTGGAGGTGCGGCAGACTAACTACCTTGCTGGGAAGCCGCCAACCAAGCGGAGGAGGTCCCAACAGAGTGAACAAGCGTTGAGGACTCTAGTTGGAGAATACATCCACCAGACCATACTAAGACGAAGTTCCATACAAGTGTAGACACCATCTCAGCCTGAGAACGGATGTTAATCTTCCGTATTATCTATCCCTCAAATAAATTTGATTTTGAGATAATACTTTATATTAACATGTTAATCCGCTCCCAGACCCAAATGATGTGCTACACCCTGCAAGAACTCCATCTTAGTACGATTTGGTAAATAATATTCTCCAACTAGAGTCCTCAACGCTTGTTCACTCTGTTGGGACCTCCTCCGCTTGGTTGGCGGCTTCCCAGCAAGGTAGTTAGTCTGCCGCACCTCCACTAGGCCCTGCTCACGCTTGAGGGCTAGGAGGAACTTCCATATGGTGGGGTGATGGCGGCCGACAGTGGCATTGAAGCTGCGGTGCCATGCCTCTACGGCGTTGGTTGTACGGGGGAGTCCGAAGGGCGTGCTGAAGTGGTAGTTCCACAGGCCAATTGGGAACGTCGCCGCTACATGGTGTCCAGTGGCTAGCGTGCGACCGATATACGTCCTCTCAAAGTAGTCGACTAGCTCGCCTATCTCAGACGTAAGTGGGAGGTCCATTGACACTTGCTCAAACAGATCGGGCACGTCTGCTGGTCGGGCGAATGCAAGGGCTGGTATCTTCCGGATGCGCATGGCCAGCTTTTCGTCATGTGTGTAGTCAGACTGCAGCTCTACAGACTGCACATGGCGCTAGATATTCTGTGTGAGGTGGAAGAAGCAGCAATTCACCACTGTGTTAGGCCAGACATGCTCAAAGCTGTTAATTGCCCCCTTCTCAAAGTCCAGGAGCATCTGTTCAGACTGGGCAAGAGGACAGAGTAGGCGGATCTGCTCCCACATCCTCCGGTAGGTATCCTCTGTCTTGTTGGCCAGCAGCACGAACAGACTCGGCAACAGATGACCAGTCTTCATAGGATCGTCTCCTCCTCGGAGTCCATGCACCACATACACCTGGGCGAAGAGGGGAGGCGCCGTCTTGAAGGTGCCATCAGCTAGCCAGATCTTGCTTTGCTGTAGCATTCCGAGGTTGCGTTGTGTCCCAAAGATGAGGAATCTATGTGCATCGCCTTCCCCAGAGTCATAGAGTAGGAACTGTTCCCCCTTGGCTGTCCGCTGGTATTCTGCAGGTAGAACCAACTCTGATAGGGCGGTAGGCTGCACTGGAGCTGATAATACACTTGCACGCTGACGCTGTATCGTCCGCTTCAGGCTGTCCAGCTTAGGTAGTTCAGCAGCAGTACCCTCTGGTGCTGTTAGCATACCCTCACCGATTATGTGGTGTGAGCCATCCTGTGTGTCTCGTGCTTTCCTCTTGATGCCGGCCTTTATCTCACTGCAGGCCGTAGCCTGCACATCAGGTGCATGCAGATGCCCATTCGTACGCTTCACTATCTCCATTCCCTTCGTATGAACCCTTGCTTTCTCTTTCCCTCTTTCTCCATGCCAATGTGTATAATCTCCTCTCTCCTGATTTCCTCCTCATTCCTGACGGTGCAGCTACCAATTGAAGTGGACAGTGGTCGAGATGTGGTAGCTGCACCCAAGTAGAACATAGTTTAGTTTTTAGTTTCTATTTGTTTGTTTAGTTTCCTATTGTTTTTAGATAAATGTTTAATTAATCAATTATATTTCTTGTAAGTACTTATTAATAATACAAGTAGTCATATATACACTGGGAAACTAGGATTTATACAGAGCTTTGGTTCAATAATCTCGACAAAAGCAATGAAATATAAACTTAAAACATTTCTAATTGGCCATCTCTACATTGGCTTAGTCAGGCCTGGTTTCCCCTAATAGCGTGATCGTAAACCGCAAGCGCAACTCGCTCGTTTATATAAATTATTGCGAACACAAATAAAGCAAACATTACAAGACGTAGCTTTGTTGCCTCGTATGTGGTTCCGGTGGGCGGTATACATATATAATCAATGAACAATGTTTTTAGTCAACAGGGGCAAAACCAACACAGGGCGCGCTGCACAGCACTTCGATAACCGTGCTTATCTAGATCTCATGCGAGTATACATGCCAAATCTGGTCTTAACCCCTCCAAAGTCCAAAGATGTGAACAAGGAAGTAATTTCAAGTACACACACACACATATATATATATACAGTGGAACATCTGAATTACGGTCACCCTTGGACTCAGGTAAATGGCCGTAATTTCGGGGTTATCAATATAATTTGGTACTAATAAATGGCTGGAAGTCGGAATTATTGGGTGTCTGTAATCTGAAATATATTAATGTTAATGTCTATTGGAAATTTGGAATTCAACCGGGACAAAGAAGCGGGCTCCGAAAAACAGGTTTTAGCACCCACTGAATCCGCCAGGACGCTAAAATTGTTTGAAACAAATGCAATAAGATCTAGTCAACTGCTCTGGAAGCTATACCAGTTTGTAATAACTACTACGTAATTATATATGTCATCCTCTAATAACACTGGACAACATTTTACAACTTATTTTTTATTCCTTGCTCGTTTCAAGTTTACCTAGACTAATATGGCCATGCTGAATCCAAATCTCGCCTTAGATTTTTTCTAACACGTCACGTTTTTGAGATATGACATATGCACACAACAACCCGTAATTGTCATTTTGGCTATTTTGGCTATGCAGAACAAAACATTACATGTAATAAACACAGTGATTGCTAGTGAGAATAACAGAATTATCATTTTGCACCATTTAACACAACCCAGGATGATTAAACCAGACAAAAATAACATTGTATCCTCTCAAAAGTGCTTTATACACTTGCTCTTACGAGCATGTTCAGTGTCAGTTTCACGCTGGAAAAACCAGCAGTAGTCCCGTATCATGTTTGGGTTAAATCGACCTCTATACCGCGATTCCATCACGGTATAGAGGTCGAAAATCCAGCAATATTTGTTGTGCAAAAATAACAATCCGACGTATGGTTTTTAGGTTCTCGCCAAATCATAGGTACCGCAAATGGCATGGATTTCTTCTTTCCATTAAGCCATTGGATTAGACTGGCATAGCAGACGGTACAACAGATGTGAGGTGCCCAGTTCTTGTCTTGGTCACCAACTTGCAACCAAAGTAATACTTGTAGCCAATCTTGACACGATTGGCAATATTTCTTCGCTGGGGCTTCGGCGCAAATTTTCCACAAATATAGCAGAAGTTATCTGGGTGGTTCGTGCATTGTCTTCTGCTCGTATTGATTGTAAACAAAAAGCTTAAATACACAATCAGTTACAAACTAAAAATTCTGCAAAACAGTAATGTTGTTGGTTTATCGATACAGTCTACAATCCACCCGCAAGTAGGCTAAATAACCCCTCCTTATAGCCATGGCCAAGAACACTCAAGAATGCATTAATTGTCAAAAGATAGAACATTACATTTACAAAATAATGTTAATATTAACCATACATAATATGCATTGTTGATCAACAATTCGCTGGGAAAGAAAATTGTACAATAGGCCTAACTTGTACTATATAGTACCTTATAATATAGTGTCAATCAATGCAAAATCCGAATTTCGTGAATTTTCATATCTTGAAATCCTGACGTGATAGACCAATTCTGATTTCAGATTTGGAATCAGCATCCTAAAGTTAGTCTAGGTAATATATTTTCATTTGAGGAATAAATTTGATGTTGCTCAGTGTAATATACTATGTCTATTTTCGACCACAATCTAAATGAATCTATACAAGCTACTTAGTTAATCTATTTAGCAAATTATACAAAGCAACTTGTAAACCAATTTTATTTATGCTAGAATTAACCAAACGAATTCAGACAAGAAATTAGTTCTATTATTTAGCCATTTAAAACCTGTTAAATAATTAACAAAAATTGACCAATCAAAAGTGGAGCGAAATGTCGTGGAACGAAATGTCGGACTTCCTTAATTGGTAACGCCAGTTCCCATACAGCTAAGCTTACCAAAAATTTCTTGGATGTAGAAGGGTTAGAATTACTTCCCATCCACCATACTTACCAGACCTAGCTCTGTGTGATTTTTGGCTATTCCCCAAGTTTAATATCTACCTTCAAAGCAAAGATTTTAACACATTACAAGCACTCGGAACCGGCCTGTACCAGTACTTCAACCATCCCCGAAGAAGAATACAGAAATGTGTTTTACAAGTGGGTGGAAAAGTTACAACTTTGTGTATCTGCAGGAGGGGATTACTTTGAAGAAATAATATAGTGAATTAGTGTGTATAGTGTTTGTATCATATTCTATGATATCACCCGCAAGACTTATTGAACGCCCTAGTAGCTACGCCTACATTGCTTTGGAAGTTATTTCCTCTTAACTATATATTTCATCCATTTTAATGTCTTAGTACAGTTGTTCTAAAACTGTGGTACGCGAGCTATTCTACTGGTAAGCAGAATTGCCTCATGTGTATAATTCAAATATTTCATATACGTACCTAATATATAGGTGGTCCAAAATTATTGCTCTATCGAAATTTTGAATATTTTGGTTTCAATATGTTGTCGGAGGTAATTTGATTCTTAAAGACCGAATCTGAGACTTCATGAAAGTACAATTTCACATAATTACCAGAGGATTAATCATAATTTTACACCTTTTGCATTTATTCCAAAATATTCTAGGACTTACGTTTCCAAATGTTTGTCAGGAGTAATCGAGTATGGTGGTTCGATTCTAACATTTTCAAACCTATGTCTATATCTACATTATTTATGATCTGATTAATCGTATTTCACTATACTTAATGAGGTAGCCAGAGAGTAAACAAGTGCCCGATAAACAGTTGTCTAATGAAATTTAATTTGCACAAACTGCTATTTCAAATTTCTTTCAGCTTATCCAATAGTCCGGATTATTTGGGAGACCATGCCATTGGTGTAGCAGCAACAAGATTTTCGAAGGGGTCTGGTGGAATTTTATGTGAGCACAGCCTCTAAAATACTATCCAGTTTCCCAACTTCTCTTATTGATATGATCAATGCGTTCAAATTTTTTGTAGAGGCCTACTTAATATTTTGGGATGCCAAGCTCCTCCTCCACCACACCTATACAAAATAAGTAATCGTACTGCAATACTTTAATCTACATTTTTTATTAAGTCAGGGTGTTAAAGTTTGGGAACTGCTGTATTAGTTCAAGGAAAACGATCGTAAACCTCTGTAGAGAGTTTTAAGAAAACAGGACTATCAACCCTTAGGGCAACTTGCTCCACCCATTTATCGTTCGAACAAAGACGGTCGATCCTATGCTCGAACGCTAAATGGCGCCCTGTATTAATTTGCTTTTTGTTTAAAGCCAATTAATCCAGGGGCGTACTCTCGGGTTGTGGATTAGTTTGGCCTCTGGAGCAATGGCTACGGGATTGGAAGGCCACACAGTATGGAACTATGCGGTAATAGGTTAAAATTTGACATCGCTATTTACCAAAATTAATGTGTGCATTCGATTTACACTATTTTAAACCTAGAAATATGCTATTATTAGTTACTTAATGAACTTATAACATTTCTAACTAAGGCCTCGAACTTAGGCTGAAATTTGAACTTTGATAACCTGAAAACCACAAATATGTATACTTCAAATACCCTTGCGATATTTCAGCATTCCAGGATTTTAGTAATTCAATGGCATTTAACAGTATTCTTATGCATTTTGTGATTAATTTAACTGGTTTGCAAACCAAAATTAATCCTTATTGTTTCATTCTCAAGCTTTTTTACCCCTGTCAATCTTTTGTCTATATTTCAACTCCTTGAGCTACCTTTTAGGTCCCCGATCTTACAATGCAAACAATTACGAGTTGAATAACTGACAATTTCGCATAGTATATCTTTCTAAATTTCATTTTCAATAATTTCTAGGCCCGCCCAAAGGCGTCCACTTATACTTTTCTTGACATTAAGTGTATGGAGCACACCCATTGGATGAAATGTATTTTAGTAAATTTTACATTTGGTTATAAGAATTTCACAATTTCTGTATTTCTAATTTATTAGTATCATTTTATGAAGTAACCAATGCATAAATGAATTTAGTATACGCATTGTTATTCAAATTTATCAATAAATAGGGCTGGATGGTATAAAACACTTACAAAATTAGAACTGATTTATTCTTGAACCATAATTAATATTTATAGCAAAATACAACAGATTACGTCATAGTTCCATTTCCAGAAGTGCAACTAAAAATCTGGTGCCATTTTTGAGATCTACAGAGTCGATTTACTATATAGAACAACATTTTATTATACAGTGGAAGCCGCTTAATCGGGACTCGGATAATCGAGATATCCGCTTAAACGGGACAATAGTTTGGGAACAGATTTTTTACATAGAAAATCGTCGGATAATTGGGACATTGAATTGGTTAATCGGGATTTTTTATCCCGATAACCTGAATATTTTAAAGTTCATAATCGGTTATTTAGGATTTCTTATCCCGATTAATCGGATATGAATTATATTCGATTAATTAGGATTTCTATCCCAATTTTATGATTCTATATTTATTCTCAATCATTGTAAAATGGTTTGTTCTATAACTAGGAATTTGAATATTATCTACAATCATAACAATACAACACCGATGCGATTACCATTTACTATACTAAGATTATTAACATTGCTCACTCGCCTCAGTTTCCATTGGCTATTCCACCGTGTATAATTCCCTCAATAATGACCACACTGTTGCTTATCCAACGTTTTTGCATGGGTTGCAGTCCTAAGCACATGCTTTATTATTTAAATTTACTTTCTTACTTTTAAGTATATTGCGTAATGCATTTTAGACCACTTGAATCGGAACTATACCCATACTGCAACCAAATCTCTACTAGACCCTAGATAAATCAGGATTAGTAGTATAGAAATAAGATATATCTGGTCATATGACAATGAAAACTAGTATTGAGTACTTGAATAATCATAATCGGTTAATCGGGACAAAACATTGACTCCCTAGCTGTCCAAATTAAGCGGCTCCCACTGTATATCTTCCGTGTAAGTACCTATTACCGCATTATCGCCATTTTAACACTTTGTGGACCATACCACAATTTCTATTGGCCTATATGGAGAGGGCAGAATAATTGGTGGTGTCATAGCCTCAAAATCCGCTGGCCGAATATTCTCAACCTCACGGGTTATAGTGTTGTCAACCCTAGTATATAATTACAACAGTTATAGATTGAGAACATTGTTTCATTGGGGTCATATCCGTAAATATGCATCTAATTCTAGGAGTTTTGATCAACTTTCCGTACTCCTAGAGTAATATTAGTTGAAATTTTGAGCTTGTAGGCGATTCGAATACGCCTGTAAAATATCGTGTGTGTGAATTCAGATATGGGCTTGAAACTTTAGCATTACCTTTAGCAATTGAGCTATTTGAATTAATATTTTAAGTGTTTAATTATACAATGGGTAAATACACTGATAGTGTATGCAGTATCATATCGCACTATTTATTCAAATATTATCCTGGCGATTATTTTTGCTTGTTTTCGAATATACAGGGTGACCAATAAATACTGTTACCACTTTATGCATCACTATAGCCGAACAGATCATATCCTACCATTAGATTTATCGTTCTATAACGAACGTTACTATACAACTAGTGAGTTACAATTGAACTTGGCTATTATTGTATAGTATTTTTCAATCACTTGCACGAAATGCGATGTTATCTAGGAGATCAGCGGCTATTGAACTCCACAAGAACGGACATTCAAATTCTGAAATTATCTAATCGTTGAAGACGAATAAGAAGTTTGTATCTAGAACTATATTTGAGTTCCTTGAAACTGGAAGCATCCAAGATCGCTCAAGAGAAGGTCGCAAACGCACAGTTAGGACTTCCACCTTGAGAAAGAACGTGAAACGCCGAATATCACGAAATCCTGTGAGAAGCATGAGAAAACTAGCTAAAGAAATGAATGTTGCGCATGAGTCAATGAGATTAATAATGAGAAACGAGCTAGCGATGAGTTCTTATAAATTTCAGAAGAGACAGTTGTTGTCAGTCAAAAATTAAAAGAAAAGGCTAGATAGATGTCAATCACTACTTGGGAGGTTCACTGGTGGGTTGCAGAATCAAATTTGTTTCTGATGAAAGCTCTTTATAGTTGAACAGCAAATAAATAAGCAAAATGACAGAATATTGGCTACAAATTAAGCGTCTTTACCTCAATCTTCATTTCGTGTCTCTCGGACGCAAAAACCAACCTCTGTGATGCTTTGGGCGGGGCGACCTCAGATGAACGGACGCCTCTAGTATTTATCCACAAGGTGTTAAGATCAACCAGTCTATTTACCGCGAGTCTATTCTCGAATCGGTTTTAAAGCCCTGGACCCAAAACCATTTCAGAAGTCGTCCATGGACCTTTCAACAGGACTCAGCACCAGCTCACAAAGCCAGGACTACCCAAAAATGATGCAAGGAGAATTGCTCTGCATATATTTCTCCGGAAGAATGGCCACCCTGCTCGCCAGATTTGAATCCTCTCGATTATTCTATATTGTCCATTTTGGAGTCCAAAGCATGCTCTTAACCTCACAAAAGTTTAGAGAATCTTCGAGCGGCTTTAACACGTGAATGGGATAGAATTCCGGAAGAACAGGTGCGAGCAAGCGTAGAGTCCTTTGTTGGACGTCTGAAGAGCTGTGTAAAAGCCAAAGGTGGAATATTCGAGCAATGATCAAAACACATGATAATTTGAGTATATACAGGGTGTAACGAAAGTGTTGATACCTTTTATTTTCCTATGAAAATCTTAAATATTAATGAACCATACAGAGTTTGTTTCCTATACTTTTCTTAAATATAGTTATAGTACTTTAGATTATTTCTGATTACATTAATTACTTATATTATTCAAATATTTGAATTTTTTTCCAATTTTAGCATCGTTACATTATTTCGTATTAATGGATGTCCGTGATCATGGAATCTTGCTTCGTTCTCGAGCTATGGGCATGCTAGATGCAGGGCTCACACAGAAGAAAGTGGCCCAAGACTTGAATGTTTCAATCTCTTCGGTGAAACGATGATCTAGTTTGTATAAAAAAGGTAGTTCATTAGTGACTAAACCTCGTTCAGGGAGGCCTCCTATTTTGAAACGGGCGGATAAAATTGTTATTTCCAAGTCACTCGGTAAATGCAGGCAATCCACAAGAAAACTTGCACAGAGATTGAAGAATAGAGGCAATCCTGTATCTCATATGTGTGTGTATCGTCATTTGACCGAATCTGTGGGTGTTAGGTCTTTCAAAAGGCAAGAAATACCTCGGTTATCCCAAAAGAACATCCAAGATCGTCTGAATTTTGCTCGGAAGCATCAATATTGGACAGTTAACGACTGGAAAAAAGTTCTCTGGTCAGATGAGTCTCCCTTCCAGCTCTTTGCAACGCCAAACAAACAAAATAATCGGGTTTGGGCAAAGAATAAGCAAGATGTTCCTTCGGTATTTTCAGTTAAGTTTCCAGCAAAGATTCATGTGTGGGGCATGATGTCACATCAGGCACTTTCAGAACTGCATATAATCCCTCAAGGGCAATCAATAAATAGTGCATACTACATTAATCAAATTTTGGCCAAGACTTGTATGGAGGCAGTTCACCGTTGTCGAAATAATGGATCGGTTTTGGAGCGGCCAATGTTGGAAAATATGTCTGAATTCATCTTCATGCAAGATGGTGCACCGGCACACACGGCCAATGCAACGCAGAAGTGGTGTCAAGATCATTTAAATGCTTTCTGGCGTAAGATTGAATGGCCTGGGAACTCCCCTGACTTAAACCCTATTGAAAACCTTTGGGGAATAGTGAAAGAGAAGGTTAATGAAGAGGGCCAAATCACAAGGTGTGAACAGCTAATAGAAACAGTCAAATCAGCATGGAGAGACATTAGCCCAAGCATTTTAGAGAATTTAGTAGCTAGCATGCCGGAACGTATAAGAATTGTATTAGAACGAAATGGTTCATATATAAACCGATAATATTTCGAATAACTCAAATATATTCTAAGTTTTAATGAGGTATCTAGGGTATCAACACTTTCGTTACACCCTGTATAACTACATAAAGTGATTTAGAGCAAGTTAGGATCTTAGTTTACTGATACAACTAAAAACGCGAGTAACAGTATTTATTGGTCACCGTGTATTTTGAAATTCTTTCGATTACTGATGTTCTTGAACACAACTAATTGATTTTTGTTTGTTGAATTTGAACACAGATTGCCCAATGCACTGAAACATGATTGGAAATTTTCCTCATTTCATCAAATCGACAATGGATAAATTAATCGATATTTTCACTTTAAGCGATTCCAATCTGATTATTCCATTTGGAAATACGGTATTTTACTACAGTTGCCTATCTTTGAATTTAACTCCTAAAACAGCACATGTTAATGGCTGCAAAATTGGATTGGTCTGGTTATTCCAATTGTACTGATAGTTAATATAACCACATTAGAAAGGAGAATCCAGTGGTTCTTAACCTGGGCTTTATCACCCCCTAGGAGAGTTGGGATGCCAATATTCCCGCTCGGAGATTATTTACATAATAATTATTTGATAATTTAGATAGAGGAGTAAATTTGATAAAGAGACGGCCACATATAGTATATTCTTTTAATAGATCACCGATCCAGTTTTCGATTGTCAATCCAGTTAATTACAAAACGCATTATTTTGGATTCAAAATACAGTGAATAGTTATAAACTAGAATCAGATCATAAATACATCATTAGTGTCATCGAAAAACCAAATACAAAGTCCATACGACATTGATTTCAATCGAATTAGTGTATGTAGGAAGGTGGAATATTAGAGCAAGCAGATCTAGAAATGCGAATAGAGTTTAAGCAATTTAGTTATTCTAGCTTCTGGATGCAAAAAATAATACTTTGCGTGGGTCCTTATATGGCAGAGGGCCTAGCTTCTAATTTTGCATTTCATACTTCCTACTTAGTTGAGAAGGGCTTTAGCGCAGTCACGAGAGTATATACCAAATAGCGAAATAGTTGCTAGTAACGAAATCTGGCAAACTACGTTTGATGTTAACAAAATTTGAAACAGATTTTTGAAAAGCTTGCAAGTGAGTACTAATGTCAAGGATCGCATTAATTAGGAGCATCAGAATCAATAATGAATAACTTTTTGGCTGTGAATCAATTTGTTCCTGCAAAATGTTAAATATATGGTCTAAATTTGTTATAGAATATTCACTCAGTATTGGTAGAAGGGTTATCTGGTAAAATTTGAACACTTAAGTGGGCAGTAAGTGAAAATGGTTGAAAAACACTGAGTTGAGCGATTACCATACTATTAAGTTATAATGAATTGTCTCGATTGGATTTGATTAGCATCTTTAGTCATTATACACAGCGATAATAATTTCAGAAATTTTTTTATTTTTTGAGCGCTGTCGTTAGCCTATGTGTAGTGCTGAGTCTTTATGTATTGTTTGCCATTGCATTTCGTACTTTGGTTTGGGTTTAGTATATACAATATAACCTCCCAAATGATATATTCGCGCTGCATTTGCAAGACTCTGCACCACACTTTGTTAAATACCCCACTTCTGATAAATACTAATTTACGTCCATTGTAATTAGATTTCCCCTTCATACTTTAATTATAGTTTCATACTGCCTACTTTGGATTTTTAATCGTATATTTACTCCAGTTATGGGATATAGACTACTTTTGATAATCATCTGCTTATGGTCTTCAATAGAAATCCTTCTTTCAAACAATTTTGTGAGTCACCCTACCTTCAAATGTGCCAGAACACCAGGTTCTAATGGTATTTACCCCACTTAGGGAATTTTTATTTGAATTTGTGTACAGTTTCATTCAAATTTTCCAGCCGCTCACCCATAGACTCTATCATAAAGGAATGTAGGCTGGCAGCACGGGTCCTGGAACTTGTATTTCTTGATATCTCCTATCCCGCTAAAGTTAGACTACTAAAATGTATTGAATCATCATATTACCTTAATTTTTGTAATAGTAATGATTAATTTTCAGTTAGTCTAACAAACAAACAATTGTTGTCTAATAATTGAGTGATTATCTGACCAATATCCAAGATTAGAATCTATTTTCGTTTTGTACTATACAACTTCAATGAAACTTTTGCCTGATGGTCAGAAATTGAATGAGAAAATCGCGGGTCAAAACAAGTCAATTTTGCTCGAAGATCGCCACGCTCACAAATGTTGATGCGGCCTCTTTTTTTCATCACAATATCTATGTTTGGATGTGTTTAATCAATAATATTTGGTTGGATTTAATAATATAAACATTTGTCCAAGTTCTGATCCGGTCAAGTTGAAATATATTGACTAGATGAATCAATTTTGAGTGGTCAAGGACCCATTAGACCTGGTGTTTATTTTACGTCACACTGGCTATTGCAAGCTCTCAAACAATGGTAGATTTTACTTCAGTACTGCTTACTAGACACATATTTTGGCACATGCTGAATTTTTTAGCATAAGATAATTCCTTGTTCTACAAATGTGCATACATGTAATCGGGCTAAATTCACCGTTTATGCAATACAGACCACAGTACAAATCCACCTGCCGAAAACAATACCCCTAGTCTAAAATTCACAATTTACCCTTAGGTATTAAGCAGCGGCTGATTAAGTGCCTGTGAGGTCGACTGGCGCCCATTACGTTTGAGTTGCTGTTACCAGCGGCATCTCTCAGAAGTTAATGCCCTGCGCATAAAGAATGATAGTGGCGCTTTAGTGATGGTAATTTTGCGAGCGAATTGAGCAGCCTCTTATGAGCTCCAGGATGCAATACCCCCGTGTTTGGGTAATCTAGATTTAGGGGTGTTACATAGTTGTTACTTGAATTCGCAAAGTCATTTTTCAGACAATTAATACAGTAATTTATTATTGTCCTTTTATCTGCATCTGGTTGTGTGCCCTGGTGCTCTGCCCCCCCCGTCAGCTCTCCAGTCTGACGCCACTGGCAGTTATAGATATCTTCTGTTCTTGTACAACTGTCATTATAATCAGGTAGGATATAGACTCTATAAATCACCACTAATATAGAATGCACAAACCATAATGACTTCATGAATACTGAATGAAGCATAATATTAAATCTAAATTAGAAAGTCCTTTTATAGACAGAGGAATTCCATCCTATATCCTGAGACCGCAAGGCCTGTTAAAATTCTAGGCTGGGGGCCTAAGGCTCCTTTGGCACCATAGTTAATCCGCTAATGTTCTTATGTTTAGTTAGCAATGAGGTAAGAAAATGTCGTACTGATGTGCATGAATGTCATACCACTAATATTTTGTGTACCCATATTCGTGATTATTATATTATGTGACTCAGATCGAATATTCATAACCCCAGAGCTTGTTATTGGTCATGACACATTGCTTTGGGAATAGTTCTCAACATTTTATCAATGTTCTCTGGGGTTCTACTGATTACCACTTTACCATTAGAAGCTTTGGCTATTTACAATACTTTATTAGTACATATTCTTGTAATTGTGTGAAACAAACTTATGTTTTTCCATGGCTGTTGGGAACTTTCTGTGTACTTGTGTCCACTTCTACTATTCCATATTCTTTGAATTAAGAATTTCACTTGAATTTAAGATTTATTGTGTACTCTTCTAGAATACGGAAGATTGAAAATATTGAATCTCTTGTTAACCTCAGGAAGTTGTTTTTAGGTAGAAATAAAATCGAGAATATTGAAGGGCTTCAAACCCTAGTTAATCTCCACACCCTTAGCCTCCAGAATAATCGTATTAGTATTATAGATGGATTATCAACACTTTGTAACTTATCTGAATTGTATTTGTCTTTCAATCAAATATCTGAAATATCTGGTCTTGATAAGCTTACTAATCTACAAATCTTGGACTTAGGGAATAATCGTATACAGAATATAGAAAACCTTTCTCAATTACATGATCTTGACAATATTTGGCTCAACAATAACGAAATTTCTAATTGGCAGAGTATCGATGAGTTAAGACATTGTAAAATTACTTGTATATATCTGGAGCACAACCCTATCTCACAAGATCCAATGTACCGAAAAAAACTTAAACTATCTATGAAATATCTTCTCCAAATTGATGCTACACTATGTTGATCTATTAGCAAAGATTATATTTGCATAATACAAATATATCCTGATACTATATGTACATATATTTACCATTATGCTATTAAAGTAATGCAAATTAATTGCCGTATTTGTGTTCTTTAGTAAATATGTGTATACGCCTGTCTTCTGCATTTTTGTCCCTCCTACTAGACATAGTCTACTAAAGATACAGCTAGATGTAGCTTTCCGCACCATAGCAAAGATAGTAGTCCATTGAAACTTGAATTTCATGAGGTAATTCCAAAAATATTTGAATATATAATTAGTCATAAACCAAGTGTGAAATTTGTACTTTAGATGTAAATGGACTGTAATATCTTTATGGAAGCAGAGAAGCACGGACGCGTATGGATTTCGCATATCGTCTATGCCATTATTGCATCTCTCTATAAGAGCTGCATACTTCTTAAATTTCATAACTTTGAGTAATGTGGTATCTTATAGATCTATATTGAGATAATCTGAATCGATCTGATTGTATGTATCTTGTATTGCATCTGCTTGTAAAAAGGTAGGACTATTATACAATGTGCAATGTTGTGAAACTTATAATTGAACTATTATTGAATGAGCCAACGAAATTAATTCGTTGCACTTTTTACAAATGTGCTGTGTATATTGGAACCAGCAAACTTGAAGCTTAATTCCATTGGATATTTTAATACATTAATTTCGCGATGCTTGTTCCCAATCTGACATTCAAATAGATGGAATTGAAGAATAATTTCACGAATTTTGAATAATACAGACTCAAATAATGATTCAGATTTTCTAGTTGAGAGACTATGTATTGCTGGGATTAAGTGTTGATTTACGACAATAAATATTGTTCACAGCTGGTAAAACAACATTTGTAGGGTCCAAAAGGTCCCATCTAAGCATATAGAGATATCAACTATATGGAGATAATATCATCTGAGAAAAATATTTATCCTCTATCGTTTCCAATATTGACTTAAGACATACAATACAGTCAGTATCGGGTTCGTAGAATTGTACTCTCGAGTTCAAGTGGACTTTGAGGGATCTTTGGTTGAAGGTTCCTCCTTGTACGATACATCGTGGATTCGCAATTCATTACACAAAATCTGCCTTCGAGCAAGAATTTTTCTTGTTTGCTCGTGAATAATCTTTCGTGATTTTTCTCCTGTTATTTCGTTGCCTCAATATATCTAGTAGAACTATATAATCCTGAACTCCGTAACCGTATAAATGTGGTCAGAAATCCCTATATGTACCATTAAAGAGCTCATTGAGAGGAGCTGATAGAGCTATAGAACTCTAAAATCTGTTGAAAACTGACCTAGTTACGAAATCTCCTAAATATGCCTAATCCTATAGAGAAAATCGTATTAGCCACTTTCCTGAAATAGTGATGATAAACTCTACACAAACTATCATAAGACTGCATATATTCAATATTGTGGTTATATCAACACTTTCGTCAGTTGATTGATTCTTTTATGAATATAATAGTTTGAGTAATTTGTAATTATTACAATTAAGAGTTGATAATTATATGCTGGGGAGATTGGGTCCCTAAGGACAAAACCTGGTAACACTATATCTCTAAAATATAATTCGCATAGCTTATCTCTAAAAGATAAATGTAAGTCTTGGCGTCATCTAGCCAAAAAATACCACTTGGACCACATCTGACTATCCTAACAATAGGGTTCATGCACCATTAATGTTGTTAAATACTCAACAAGTACATTTAAAGATGTCTTACACAGGAATCATTTGTAGCTTTGAAATACATATCCTTTAATGAGATGAACTGTAAATTTTTGGAGAATACTGGCCAAAATTGTCATTACCCACCCATTGTAAAACGCCTTTTCTCCTCGCAGTCATTCTGCAAGTAGATTAACTCTTTTGACAAAAGTAGTGAAACTGTTCCGAAGTGGACACAAAATGGGTCAATAACCCAATGTGGTATTTCCAATTCTTATGGATCCGTGAATCGCTTAGCCATGTCCATTTTGACCGCATCAAGATGATCATAGTATGCGAGCAAATAGTCATCTGATACTGAAAGCTCTGCTAAGCGAGGAAACTGGTAAATCTCTTCTAATAATGTTCTGGTTAAACCTAAGTTGTATAATATGAGTATAATGTATAATACATATTAAACGTATAATACCCTGTACGTGATCTTTTTGATCGTAATATACGTCTATCTTAACCTCGAAAAATTTGATTTTAACATTGCTAGACTTGTACAAGTCACATTATTATCTAATTTATTTTTCCTTGAAAAATATTCCACAACTTTAATAATTGATTCACAAATTAAATCTTTTACAATCGGTCAAGCAAAGAACGTTTCTTCATCCAACTCTCCCTCCCGAATGAATCGGGCTATAGTATTCAATATATTAATGCAATGGCAGTCTATCAAAATATTTGCGATGGATGACAATTACACTGGACTTTCAATATTTCAAACAATTCTCACAACCCAATTATAATTACCATATTATAGTACTTTAATAGTAGAAACACAATCCATTCTTCACAATACAGTACCAGATAAGTATGTATAAATAAGTGAAGATAAGATAATAAAAAATTCATTTATAGTGCAACCTCCAGAAGTGGGTAGGTTGGGCTGCCAAGATTTGCTTCCCCGCTTCAGGAGGTTCCACTGTATTCCCTGGCATCGTTTCCTCACTCTCTCCACTCGTCAGGTAAGCATCCAGTAATAGTTGAATACCGTATTCTCAAACAAAATAGCAAAGAATATTTGTTATATATTATAGCTTAGTGTTATCTCTATTTAAGACAATGACACTATAATTGCTAAACCTCTTCGACAGGATATTATTAGACCATGTTAAGCACAATTTCCTCATAATCAATATCTTAGCATTGTAGGCGATGAATTTTGATAATTTTCAGTGAAATTTTCATAATGCAAATATCTCAGAAAATGGAATTTATCATTTTCCTAGAAGTTTTGTAAAATATATTGTAAGTACTTGTATTTAAGGAGAATATTAAATTATCATATTTACTCTTATGATGATGAATTACTGTAATTCATCCTGATATGTTTCGAAAAGTCCCAGGGTATTATCTGCCATGGTCTAGAATTTGAATAGAGTGCCATTGCCTCAGTATATAGAATGCTATGATCGGGCATATGCAAAAAGTAACCCTTCGTGTCCTGGAAGAGTAGATTAGTCAATTTGTAGTGAAATTCCCTCGTTTTACTTATCTCACAAAGTGAATTTTGACATAAATACTCATATTTATTCACTTCGCAACCGTATAATTGCTAAGAAGAATTGACTGTATTACACTTCGACCATTTCCATCCATGACAATAGTCACTACATCTTGAATTTCGGGAATAATGAGTGAGAACTAATTCTTCCCGAAATTTTATGTGGCTTACCAGTTTCAGCAATTAATAGCGAGATGTTATATGACCTAACAAGCTATCTATATTTTGTTTATCCACTTTTCCAAAGATCCCGACCATCGTTTAGCTATTGTCTCGCAATTTTTTGAAGATTCAACATCCTTATTTGCATTTTCGCCATCCCTTGATTATAAATGAAGATTTCACAAACCCGTGTTTGATATAATTAGCTCTATACTGTCGACACGCACATCTTTTTACTTTAATAAATTGTTTACTATCTTGACTACAAGATTTTCATTTACGAATATCCTGTTACAACTAATTGTTCGATCTTGGTATATCATAAAAACTCAGTGGGCCCCCCCAAGTCTATCGCAGCCCCCAATATGCTTCTAATGCCCCCTTGGCAGCTCTACGGTCCACTTGACGACCACTGCTTTAGATAAAATCTTGTTGACTTATTCTCATTTTCACATTTGTACAACATGTTGCAGAAGTGCCATATATCATATATGTGTGCGCCACTTCGTTTATGAATACAAATGTCGTAAAATCTTTTGTGTTTCATGCATATTCATTGTACCATATAAGTTGCTTAGAATATCAGACAGTTTGGAATTGTCGTTAAATGTGTAGGAATTCTATGTTAATTCTAGGATGAATTTTTCTTTCTGTAGATAAGTGTTATTTTAAGGCTTCTCGACCTAAGACTCTATCCTGCTTTTTTTTATTCGTGAATAAATCTTAGGCTATATTCTACCTGAGAATAATTTGGCTCAAGTTCCCAATAGTCATTTTCACACTATATGAATTTGATTGTACTTCTAGTATAGTTTATTGTTGATAGTAACTTGATACCACTATAATTTCTGTCACTAATAATATCTACACTCTTTTGAACAAATTGCACTCAAGTTACATTGCAATAAAAAGTTAACCACAAACAAACTCATAATCTAAGATCTAATTGTGTCGCTTGACTAAAACGCAATCCAAAAAAAGTGATGTGTTGTAATGCATGTTTGTATATGAAGGCTGTTCGTAGATTAGCTTATAATATACTACTATCATTCAAACCACAATGGACCACACAATATTGCTCTTGAACCCTTGATTATACCTGACATCTCAGCAAGTTCTCTACAGGGTGGCTGCTAAGTTCTGATACAAAAATTCAATTACGATATAACCTTGATCGTAATGTATTTACAGTATTTTGACTATCTACACTGCCTGGCCAAAAGTATTGGAACACTGTTTACAACTTGGCACAAGTGGCATTAGATGAGAATGTGTTGAAAGATTCTATGGATATTGCAGAAAGTAGAACAATAACTTGTTATCATTCGTTTTACGATATTTATGTTCAACATTTATTGAAATCATCTTTAGCTTATACAACTATGGTAGCATACCCTTTGTTTCAGGTATTAATTGTGGCAGGGTGTTCCAATACTTTTGGCCAGGCAGTGTAAGACTTTTCATATAACCTTCTTAATGCATTCAAATTCGATTTAGCCTACATTTTTCACAAAAATTTATACTATTGACATAAGTCATGAGAGGTCAATAATTGTTGAACTATACAAAGGCGGGAAAAAGCCCTCCTGAGATTTTAAAAATGTTAAATATTGCTAAAGGACGGAGAGCATTCATCTACAGGACAATAAAACGTTACAATGAAACTGGGGACACGAACGACAAACCAAGATCTGGTCGTCCTTGTTCTGTGAGAACCGTAGCCCTCAAGAAGAGGGTGAGAGAACGAATTCGGCGAAATCCACGGTTATCCATGAGAAAATGGCCAAGGAGTTGAAATTTGCACGTCAAGCTGTCCAAAAAGTGGTACACCATGACTTGAAATGCGCTGTTTTAAAAGAAAGAAATACACTTCCTCTCAGAGTTAGTCAAGACAAAACTATTGTTGAGAAGCAAGGCATTACTTGCAAGACACGCTACCGGCGGACTCGAAAATATCATCTTTACAGATGAAAAGATTTTCATTATAGCTGAGGCTACGAATGTTCAAAATGATCGTGTGATCTCTACAGTTATCTCAGAGATCCCTGATATGTTTAGGTACATCAGTCGGAAAATGAAACTTCTCTCAGTGATGATTTGGGCTCGTGTCTCTGCTGTTGGCCGCACGCCATTGATTTTCGTACCTGCTGGAGTGAAAATCAACGCGAAAACTTACAAGGACTTGATCCTAGAACCTGTTGTAAAAGATCTGAGCCAGACAATGTTTTTCGGACAGCCATTTGTTTTCCAACAAGATGGTTCTCCTGCTCATACGGCGATTACCACACAGGACTGGTTAGATGGCAAAATCCCCGATTTTATCCGAAAAGAATAATGGCATCCATATAGTCCTGATTTAAATCCAATGGACTATTCTCTTTGGTCCATCTTGGAGAATAGGGCTTGTTCAGTTTCACGCAGCACTATAAAGTCCCTGAAAAAGTCTTTATATAGCGAATGGGAGAAAATACCCCAGGAAACCCTGCGTGCCGCAGTGGAAAGTTTCCCTACAAGACTCAAGGCTGAAATTTCCAAAAAAGGAGACTATATAGAATAACTATTTTAGTAATTGAATCATAACAGTAGTAAATAGTCGTATATGCAATATTAACATTATATTCCAAGTTGTAAAAATATAATGGAGAAATCCTTTGTATCAGAACTTAGCAGCCACCCTGTACTCTCCGACCTCTTTAAGTTGACATCTCTGGAAAATACTATTGTTTGGCTTAAGTATTATGACTTATTAACACGCGGAGTCCAGTGCAAATGCAGCTAAATAATGTATTTAGGTGCAGTCACCGAATCAAAGGACAATTTGAAATGGAGATGTAGAGTGTGTAAGACAACATGCTCACTCCATTATGCAACCTTATTCAAGGCTTCAATTCTATCTCTTCCCTCTCTATTACAGTCCTTGTATTATTGGAGTGAAGATATACAACCTCGCGAATTTCTTGAGAAACAGTTGAATGGCCCCAATACTTTTGTGGACTGGAAAAGTTTTATGAGAGATGATTGCATTGAGGATCCAATAATTAATCAGGGGACAATAAGCGGACCTGAAGCAATGGTGAAGATTGATGAATCGAAATTTGGGGATAATAATATAATTGTGGTAGATTACTCACTGGTCAATGGGTTTTCGCTATATTTGAACAAGGCACGATAGCGTTCTGATGATTCTAGTTCCCAATGGCTCAGGTACAAACCTACTTCCCATCATTCTGTGATATGTATGACCTGGAACTACCATCCACTCAGACGAATGGGCTGCAAATATTGTTGTCCCAGCTCAGGCTATGAACATCACATTGTGAACCACTCTGAGAATTTTGTGAATCCAATTGACGGTACCCATACACATTGGTTAGAAAGTCCTTGGTAGAGGAGTCGTCAAGAAAAGACGAAGAAGAGGCCAAACAACAAATCCAAATTTGCAAGAATCCCACCTTATCGAGTCCTGTGGAGAAGAAGGAATAAAGGAAACATCCGAAACAGCATCGTGAAGAGCATCAGAGAAATGTATACTGTTGTGTAATTTAGGTGTAAATACTAAGTAGTTATAGTATTACTTTGTTAGTGATGGTTAAATTATATTCACTACATCACAGACTTGCTAAATGTTAGCATAAGCACTTCTAAGGATATTGAAACTGGTAACATTCACAAACGGAGTAATCTAAATACATGTTAGTATTCCCTCGAAAGATTGCCACCTAAGGTGGCTTGAAATATATAATCACCTCTGCTATTATTAGAAGTCATGTGATAAATAATGTTGTGAACGTGAAATTTGGTTGTTTGCTGTTAACAGCACAATGGCAACTTCCGTTGGCAAACCAGTGATTGAGAATTACCCCAGAGATAAACATTGGGATGGGGTATTACAAATAAGTGGCATATCCAGGGAGGGGATTTGGGTGTTCAAACACCCCCTCATACCTGGTTTCAACTGGCTAAGATGTATTAAGAAGACCTTCAATCACTTGTTTGTCCTGGAGCCGAGATACACTGCTAGTGGATGAATTGGATGAAAGAACTCGAAGTACATGGACAAGCATGTCTACCAAGCACTCTAAGTTATGCCCTTCGACATGCTAGTACTATGTTCCCAACATTCGAACGTGCTCTGTATTCTTTTCACATTGCCCGTTTCCAGTTGTACGGCAGAGAGATCTTTTAATTCTTTGAAACGAATACAAAGCTTCTTACGATTATCGATGGGGACGAATCGCCTCACTTAATTAGCTCTTATGCTCAACACTATGAAATTTCTGTAGATATTTCTGAAGTTATTGATGAATTTTCCAGACGATATCCCAGAAAACTCCAGATAACTAATGTATTAGCAGACTAATTGTATATTCACTAAATAGTATTAATAAAATTTCGTAACAAACTCTAAACATAAATATCGAAAAACTTTGGTACAACTAATATTAAGCTCCTCCTACTATGTGACAAGAATAGCTGTACATCGATGTTTGAGCATCTAAGTTTCAAAAAATTTTCTGGGGGGCTTCCACCGACCCCCCTTAGCGTCGCTTGGTCCAGAACACTCCCCTCACTATAATCCTGGATACGCCACTGCAAATAACACAATAATTGTACTAATATGCAAATGAACACTTGTTCATATTATGTATTAGTAATTCTAAGCCATCTATGGTTGTATTTCGAATTTTTGTTCACTATTCTTGCTGGGGACATACTTTTTGGTCTATTCTTACCGTGGACATGATTTGTTTGGATTGGAGTAAAACTTGCTCTTGAGTATTGTCTGGAGTTTTTATCCACAATTTGAGTTTTTGTATTTGTACTACCCCCCCTATTTGTGTTTCGGTTTGTTTACCTATAACTGTTTCTCTAAGGAATCTCCACTCAATATTTCACTTTCCTTTCGTTTGCACACAAACTGTTTCCAAATACTTTTACTCTTAAAACAAATTGTCTCATGATATAATTTGGAGAGTTCAAATCTATCCTGCTCTGTGTCTACTTTTGACAACAACAAACTGAAGAACTAGTTCAACGATGTGGTAACTATTTGCAGACAGTTTATATGTAAACGAACCAAAACAATGCATATAAAGTCCCACTGCAACTATTCATTTGTATATTTCACATCCTCCCACACCCAGGAGCATACATGTCACTAATCCCGTTCCTATATCACTAGCGTATAGATTCAAAGGTACCTATAACAGTAAACGCGTTTATACTCGCATTACAACCTGAATCACTAAGTTGGATCCGTTCATATGCGGCTGGGAAACTGGGTAAATAAGCCTATTAATTAGAAAGATTGTACAAAACTGTACTTGCAATGATAATTTCAAGTTTGATGAGAATAGTACGCCTAATTCCTTTGGGTTCTTTTTCGGCCAAGGAACTTTATCCAATTGGTAAATCACGATTATTGATTTCGAAGTTGTAATTTATTCGTAGAAGCAATTTGAACTGGCAACTACCCCTTGGATGTTAGTTAGTTTAAATTTTCCCAGGATATTAAAACATCATTTACTAAAGTTGATCGCCCATGTAATCCAAATCGAAATATTATATTTAATTTTGACATTGTTCATATTATTCAAAGCATTCGTAACAACTGGCTTAAATTGAAAGACTATTATAGACCTTTATTTTCATCAATTTGACAATTGCTACCAAACACACTAAATAATGATATGAATCCAGCTCCAGCCTGTAGCCAGTTAATTATATCCATACTCGTTAGCAAAATCACATTTGAATCCTCGGGAATGGCTAATTCAAAATACCCTCCTATTTGTTTTCTGTATATGAAGATCTTGGAAACATGTACAAGCCAAACCAGTCCTTAAGAGAGCTCCAAATTGACTTCCAAAGCCTGCTGACCATAAAAATTGGAGCGTTATAACGTAAGCTTGGCTCTCAAAGTTTTTCTTGAATCGACAGCTGCAGGACTATTAAGTTATACCATTGAGCATAAGATAATCATCAAACAGTCGTATACCTAAGTTTAATTAAAATATGCCCCAGTTCGGGAGAGTGCCCTAATTCGCGAGAGTCTTTAAAATGTCCCACATTTCCAAACGCAACGCATGGGTGGTAGATATACAGTTCACATTAAGCATTCACAGTTACAGTCAATCACCAGTCAAGTTAATATCATTGTTCAGAATCGTTGAAGAACTCAGTGATGCTCGTCTGACGAAGCTCAGAGGCCATTCGGTCTGTGATGAGTTGGCTGTACCACTGCAGGTCAATAGTATCACCGATGGCGTTTCATCTCCACGAAACATGGTGTACATTTGCAGTGACCTGATGGCAGCGAGAGCCTCGGAGTTCCTTGGGGCATCAGGGGCGGTTTCTTCCACTTCTCCGATATCGCTGAGATCCATTTTGTCTTCTCCGAAGTCCTCAACTGTAGAGTTATCAAGCACAGCCAGTCGAATAGAGCCTCCGGAGTCTCTTGGAGAGGGAATAAAACCTTATCATCATCATCCCGGACCTGCATGTCCAGTTCCTCCTGTTCCAACTCATCGCATAACCCGAACTTCATCGCAGTAGCGGGATCGGCCACTACACCAACCTTAAAAAATCCGCGGTTGGCGAAGCACTTCGAAATTGTACGTTTCTCGACTTTTTTCCAGGCCCAAAAAACCCACACCATGACCAATGCGATGTTGATGGCCTTGAGGGGGTCGTCATCAGCGGTCTGCTCGCTAGATAGGCTGCCGAGTATATGGATGGAGCTGCTCTCTGTACTTCAGTTTTAGAGCTTGAAATATCCCTGCGTCACATGGCTGAGTGCACGACTTAGTATTCTTGGGGAGGTACACGAGCTTGACTGCATTTAGCGGAATATCACGCATATTATGTACCCCTGCATTGTCCATGGTGAGCAGCACGTTTCGGCCCTGAGCGTTCATCTTACAGTTGAAGTCTCGAAGCCACTCCTCGAATATGCGACCAGTCATCCATGCAGATTTCTGTGACTGGTAAATTACAGGCAACTTTCCAATATTGGCGCCTTTGAGAGCTCTCGGGTTCACTGCCTTTCCGATCATCAAAAAGCTTTTTCTTCTCCCCCATCCATGAGCAGCAGATGAGAACAGTCAGCCATTCTTTCAGACCCTTCTTCCCGTGACCACTGTCCCCAGCCATGACCAGAGATTATCTTCGTGGCTTGCTTGAAGATTAGGCTGGTCGCGTCGAATTTAAAACGTCTTCATCCCATATTTATTCAATATATCAGGCAATTCCTCCATCCGGTTCTTAACCAAAATCTTGTCCACAGCAACTGCCTCTCCACTCAAGTTCTTTTCCACAATCCCGTGTCTCTTCTTCACCTTATCAAGCCAGCCTTCTGAAGCTTTGAAGTTGTTGATGCCATGTTTAGTCGCTTCTCGCTTGCCTAACTCCATCAACATGGGACCAATGATCGACATACCCCCTCTTCCTCGCCCACTCACTGAAGCTCACCACAGCATTTTCGATGTCTTCATACTGCGGGTTGATCTGTACGATCTTCCTTTTCTTGAGGTAATCTGGTATTTCGTCTTGTTCGTTCCTGGGCTTCTCGATATCATCCTTCTGCTGCCGCTTCAACTGCCGACGGTCCCTTTGCTAGTTCCCATCTCTCTGGCTATCGCTCGTTCGGCCAAGCCTTCCTCGGACAGTTTGAGGATCTTCGAACGCTGTTCGAGATTAAGATGTGGTTTGGATGAGGAAGACATACAGGTGATATAGAATGACTAATAAAAAAATACCGAGACGTCGAATGCGTGCATTATTCAATTCATGTTACAAAATGAATATGAACTACATCGTATAATGAAGATGTATGTTCATTTCTTGAAACAAACATCCCGCAGTGCTCAAACCTTAGTTCTAGTTTTTGGAGAAAAAATCGAAAAGATTGTGTTGAAATGTTGAGATGATGATGACACACACACATACTCACATACAATCACAGAGAGAAAGAGAGAGCATAAAAACAAAAAATATTATCAAAACAAAGCGCCCCACTTCGGGAGGTGCCCCACTACGCGGGTGCCCCAGTTCTCGAGGTTCCACTGTAGTGTGGTTTTGAGTATTTATTGACATCGCGAATTCATATTGACAATTTAGAACACCACTTTGTGCTCTATCGACAAATGTCTGGTTCACAATATCATATATTGTCAAATTTTTGAAAGTGACCTTGGTTTGAGATATCAAATTATCTTAAGTTTTTACAACAAACAACAATGCCCTGAATAGGCAAATCCATACCTCTTACAGAATATTTAAAAGTGTTTGTAGAGGACAATACTGACGAAAACAATATCCATGCTGATTTTGATTACTATCTAAATGAGATGGAAGGAATCGCAAAATTTGTCTTTTAAAGTTACAGATAGACTCTTATTTATAGCAGGTTATGTCGTATTCTCTTATTTATAACAATCAATGGAATGTTCAGACTGTCAATCATTTTAACTTCTCCAAAGACAATATAGTTTTCAATTACACAGGTTTTTCATTAATCGATATGCTGGATAGAGGTTCGCTTAAAAACCGTCCGAATGTGTCTACCAATCTGTCAGTATAACGTATGATATATTTCTTATAATTGAAAGTCATCCAGCTTTAAGAAAGAGTGTTGATGGGCCTTGCCTTAATAAGTTAGTTCAATTAGCAATATTGGATGTTGAAATGAAACAGTTAAGTTTGGAGAGATTGCTGTTGCTGTACCGTTCCTAAATGGGATATTCTCAACTGATCAAAAGTGGTTAGAATCTATGGTGCCTTAGTAACAGGTCGGGATAATTCTAAGTTACAAAACAGTAATACTAATACCTTTCTATTCCTTAGAGTTGTTACAATTTTTCCAACCTTTCAAATGTTCGCACCTGGGGGTTGTTCAAGACTATAGCATAATGCTAAAGCAATACTGAGTAAATAGTATATAGAAATAACAAACTAATTAGACACACATTCTGATAGTATAACTGCTCCTACTTATAGCTAACCTAAGCCTACTAACAGACATTACACAATGTGGAAATATGCGGTAATAAGTGAAAATTGCACCTCGTTATTGTCCAAAATGAATATGTACATTCGATTCTACACTATTTCAAACCTAGAAATATTCTATTATTAGTTATATGATGATTTTATAACATATCTAACCAAAGTCTCAAACTTAGGCCAAAATTTGAAATTTGAAACCTAAAAACCACCAATATGTATTCCTCAATGCCTTTACGATATTTCAGCATTCCAGGATTTCGGTAATTGAATGGCATTTAACAGTATTCGTATGCATTATGTGATTAATTTTAACTCGTTTGCAAAACAAAGTAAATGCTTGTTATTTCATTCTTAAATATTTTGGCCGTCTATTTATCCATATTTCAGCTCCTTGACCTACCTTTTAGGTACCCGATCTTACAATGCAAATATTGCGAGTTGAATTGCCGACAATTTCGCATAGTATATCTTTCTACATTTCATTCTCAATTATTTCTAGACCCGCCCAAAGGCGCCCACTTATACATTTTTTGACATTGAGTACATGGAGCACAGCGATTCGGATGAATGTATTTTTGAAAAATATTAATTTTCGTTATAACGTTTCAGAATTTCTGTATTTTTAATTCAATAGTATCATTTTGTGAAGTATCCAATGGAGAAGTAAATTCAGTGTACGTATTGTTATTCAATTTCATCAATAAATAGGGATAGCTGATATATAACACTAACAAATTGAGAACTCATTCTTTCGGATCTGTATATTTAGTTCGAAATTTTTGTAGAACTTTGATCAAATTTTCTTATGTCGAACTTGAATCAAAATGGTGAAAAAGGGAAATTTTGAACAAAGATCTACTAAAATTCTCCAATCGGACTTTAATCAAAATTTGTAGAATTTTAATTGAAAATGAGAACTTTGATCGAAAATGGGAACTTTGATCGAAAATGGAGAAATACAACAAAAAAGTCCAACGATACGCCATTTTACAAAGATTAGTAATAATCAATCCAAAAAACTCCATTCAATCATAAAATAGCATAAATTCCACACTCCCGTCCTTTAGTAGCTAATAACGAACACAAATAAATACTCCCAGAGCCATAAGGTAGCGAAATAAATCCCCAATCCCCTCCCAATGGTACTCTTTCTAACTAATAAAATATAAAGTGAGTGTGAAATTTATGCTAATTTTATAATTGGATGGAGTTTTGTTGGATTGATTATTGCTAATCTTTGTATAATGGCGTATCGTTGGATTTTTTTTTTGTTTTTTCTCCATTTTCGATCAAATTCTGCAATTTTTCTCTCAAATTTCGACTGTAGACATTTTAGTAGAACTTTGGCTGCACTTATTGAAAGTTACACTCCCCAACTTTTTGCCAGATGGTAAAATCGCTACATGTGCCGTTATAGAGCATTTTGAGAGATGAAGAGTGAGCTAGAGATTTCTAAAACCGGTCAAGAAACAAAAGAGTTACAGCAATTCTAGCTTATAATCCAAAGTCTATGGGTAAAATTGCAACTTCATTGAAGCCAAATATATTATAATAATAGAGGCGCAAATAGCATAGTAGTGTGCATATAATACTACAACATACCCAATTAGCATTGCAATGTCTAAATAATTTCTGTTATCTATTAATCATTCTCTTAAATCTCCAAGTAAATAGACATATTTAGTAAGCATACAATCTGAAATAATGATATTCAGGTAATTAACTACATATCAAGAGATAATTTAGTAGCTATTTGAACTTTACATGGAGATAGTTGTTAGTTCTATTTCTCCTGTATCACATCTTCTAATAATCTCTTGCGATTCATTTTCGTTTGATTAATGTCAAGCCCACTATCCACAATGCAACTATGTTGTACCGTGTATTATGGGATGGTATACACAAAATTTTTGCATCTTGTGTATTACCCGTTGCATGCCAAAATGTTGCACATAAATATTGTTGCATGCGTAGGGGCCTTTAACAAAGCTTTCAATGAAATTTTAGAAATTTATCAAATCATACTATAACACAGGACACCTTTTACACTTGCATGAAACTTCTATTGCAACCGTGTTGCCTGAAACTGTATTTCACGGTATGCATATTTTTGGTTTTGTCTGGAATTGATTAAGAACTTATAAGAACTAATGACTTTATTTTGCATGGGGTTGTGGGATACTCTATCTAGCAACTTTTGGGATAACTAGTTCAAAAGTTTCTTTGTGAATCAATTCAAATTTTATTAGTAACATACAGTATTGGGTTCACTGATTAAGGCCAAAAATTCGAGCAAAATTCCCATATAGGAAAACTGGAATTAGGACGAAAATTATTCACTACTCCAGTAACAAGCAGGCTTATAACAAAGTCCGTTAAAGCTTCTGCGTCTTACAGTTCAGGGGGCTGCTTGCTACTTGATCCCCTGAACTGTAGGACAAGGAGGCTTTCACTTGGTTATACGGCTGTTTGCTATTAGAGTAAGAATAATTTTCGGACTTAGTCATGTTTCAAAATATACGTAGAGCAATACAAAAGGTTAAATTCATTATTATAATCAATAGGAAAGACAAAGAACCTACATGAATGAGTGAATATACCCTTCAGTGAATTATAATAAATAAAAACGAACCGCTTTTAGCATATTCTAAGTATTCCTTTACAAGTTAGAGATAGTTATCTGCCATGCGTGTTGGAACAAACTCATAACATCATAAAAAGAATGAATTATATTGTTCGTCATGCGAATTATTTGCATTTGTATAGTTTTAAATATTTTAAAATGGATTGTGTATACTTTTCTTGCATATTAATGTAGTATGCTGGTTCATGATTAAAAACGTAAGAATTGATTTTCTATCTCAGTGATAAAAGCAAATCAATAGTGTGGATCATCTCCAAGTATACAGATCTAAGCAATCTCTATAAATTTAAGCATTTTATTTCGATATCAGAAATACAACTGCATATCATTTCAAACTTATATTTTTCACGATTGTCGGAATTTTCATGGCTACTCCCGTATTTAGACCTGTAATTATGCATACATCTTTTCCGTTCGTCGATGAGATTGGATTGAAGTGATTATTCATAAGGATAACCATCAATCGTGACAATTGTATCGATTGGTTCAGGGTTCACGGATTATTAGCAAGATGTATGAGATGTAAATGCGGGGCAAACATGTCAAAAGGCGTATTTTCTAAGGCGCACGAAGGGAGAGGTTGGAGATGTCCTGAAAAGGGTTGCAAGAAATTTGTATCCCTACGAGTAGGATCATTCTTTGAGAGATCCAATATTCCTCTTACTCAGTTGGTGGAATTTTTGTATTTTGGGGCAGAAGGACTTCAAAGTACACATTTCTTAACCCTGAATCTCAAGTGGTCTCCAAACACCATCACGGATTGGAAAATTTTATTGGGGATATCTGTGTGGGGAAGTACCTCTCTAATCCCGAACCAATCGGGGGACATGGGCACATCGTTGAGATCAATGAAAGCAAATTTAGGAAAGAAAGTACCATCGAGGAAGGCAACTATCAGGAAAATGGGTGTTTGGTGGGATTGATAGAGTGACCAAAGAAGCATTCATGGTCACAGTTGAAGATAGATCAGCTTCTACATTGATTCCCATTATAGAACAATATATCACACCGGGTACTATTATTCTAAGCGATGAATGGGCTTCATACAATCTTATTCCACCAGCTACGTTCACCCATTTGACTGTTAATCACAGTATCCAGTTTGTGGTCCCTGGAACAGAGATTCACACAAACAATAGAAAGCACTTGGGGCCAAGCCAAGAAAAAGATGAGAAATTCCATGACCACCAACCCCGAGCTCCTGGATACATACCTCGCTGAATATTGCTGGAGAAAGAAATATGGTGACAATCCATTTCACAACTTAATAATAGAAATAAGAAACCAATATACTGTTACTTAGATACAATCTCTTGCATGCTAATTACTAGTTTTTCATAGTTGCTAGATATTTACATGAAAATCAAAATAATTCTAGTTGTTCAAAAAGTTGAACCAGCCATGGGCTCAAACCATTTAAAAGTAGTTTATTTGAGAATATTATACACAGTTATTATTTGATATTGTTCCAAATTTGCTCCGTTGATAGCGAGTAGAATGGCATTGTTTGCTGTATATCACACACTAGAGATCCTTTTGTTGGTAAAATGGCAGGCAAAATGAGTTTGAAATTTGCATAGATTTGTTGGTAAAATGCAGCATTCCCAAATATACTCAATTGAAAACTTATATTTCCATTCTATAGTTATAATTATTAAATAGAATAAAAATATTGCAGATTGTATGTTTACTAAATAGTCTATTTATTTGGAGATTTAAGAGAATGATAAATAGATAACACAAACTACTTAGACATTGGAATGCTAATTCTGTATGTTGTAGTATTATATGCACACTACTATGCTATTTGCAACTCTATTATTGTAATATATTTGGCTTCAATGAAGGTGCAATTTTACCCATAGACTTTGGCTTATAAGCTAGAATTGCTGTAACTCTTTTGTTTCTTGACCGGTTTTAGAAATCTCTAGCTCAATCTTCATCTCTCAACATGCTCTATAACGGCTCATATAGCGATGTTTACACGAGTGTGAATTTGGCTGGATATTCGACCAGCAGTACTTCAACCTTTAATTTGACCAACTTCCCATAGTCAGAATGTAAATATTTTTAGGCCATTCGAAAGAAGAGATACGGACGTTTCTGAAAATGTATTTATATTTTATAAAATATAATTTTTTCTAATAGAAATTGAGGTATCTAACCAGCAGTAGTTTACATATGAATTTAGTATACTTAAACAAATTATTTTTTCCTGAAATCATGGGCATGTATTCCTGCTGTATGGATGTTTATGTGTTTAAAATATTATGATAAAACAAGCAAAACTTTTTAAGATATTTACATTTGAAAACTGGCTTGTTAGAATCGAGTCTCTATTAGATTTGTACTAAGCACACAAATTTAATGAAACATTCTAATCCATTCTAACTATAGTAACGCATATAGATTATTGCAATATCAACTATTTGATCTCAGTTGACACATTATGAATTACTCAAAGATCAGAATATACTTTCAATTAATGCCTTAGTATTTACTTTCCATATATTCCAAAAGAGATTAAATAATAACCAAAGTTTAAATGTCTAGTAGAAATGAATAATTCGGAGTTATTTGCTAACTTTCAATGACTTAATCAACTAATGTTAGATGTACCATGAAATCATTCTAATAATATACATATTCACATGATAACTTCCCCATTTGAAATACAAAACACTGTTGCTGAAGTATAAACCTCTTGAAATAGTCCTTTGGTATTTGTATCAATATTATCTTATATTTCATCCATTCATTAACAAACTCTTTTATTTTTATCACTTTCATCAAAAAATCTTTCACGATTCTACAATTCCAAACTCTAAGACAAGTCTTATTGACTTAGGTTTGTTGTCTATTTTCAATATACAATTTTTCTCGAATAGTACTCCGGGACTATTATATATTTCGAGGTTCCTTCAGGGGGGGCGATTATTCGAAGAAGGGCTACCTACTATTCGAGGAAAAAGGTATCTAAATTCTTCCCTATATCAAAGATTGTATTATTTTCTCCACATTTAGAATCATACTTTCGTTTCGACCCTCCTTCAATGGAACCAAATAATTTCATTACTTCAAATGGAATCAATATTTCAAAATGTAACTTTCTTTCTTCCTATTTAAATTATTTCCGTCTCATCGGAACACGTGCTTGATGTGTAATAATCAATTGCTATAACAAAAGTTAGATTTATCTTAGCACGTTTTCTGGTGAGTACGGCGCATATAGTATGTTTATGTTCCTTTTTTAGTTCCACGAGACCCTCAGCTGTTACTTTTGTATATCGAATCCACTTTCAATTCATACAAAGAGGTTGCGAGTTCACTTTCTGTTAGTCCTAGCGTTAGTGATTCTATTTGGGGCATTATTTGTAAAAAACTACATGGCCACAATAATCCGGCTCAAAGAAAATCTATTTATTTGAAATGGAAAAATAATTCACACAAATACGTGTGTTATTCGAGCGAATAATCGATCTATCAGTCTCTCCTCAGCCATCTATAGATATCATACCGTGTAAATCGCTTTCTCTATGTCCACCACCTCCACAAAGTACAACCAAATCATTGATTGTGAGTTATAGTCTCGACTCTTTCTCAATAGTGAATTTGCCATCTCTTCAAACTGTCACAATTTATCGAGATATTGTCCATTGCCTGGAATCTACGTCTTCTTTTCATGATAATCATGAAGGAATATGTTGGGAGTCAATTGAACAGGATTTCTTAGATGATAGGCTAATGGTAATTTGGTCTTCAGCTGCATCAGACCCATCTCATTACTATGATTTGAGAGATGAGCAATACAGTATCGACCTTTTCGGATGTAATGATAGTAGTAGTTTAGTCGAATATTATTATTACAACAATCACCAGGCTTAGTTGTGAATTGATGGTTGTAACTTTCACCGTTATCGGAGTCCAAATTCTTACGAATGTTTTTGGGAATTTGAAAACATTGAATTTGTACAGTGTAGTTCATTCGTAAATAATTTTCCAAAAAGTCAGTATGGACATTAAGTCATTGAGCAGACAGCCATGTTACTAATGTGGATAGTTCTACATAAAATTGATTGTAAATCAACTATTTTGTTTGAGAATAAGTACTTGCTTCTGACCAAAGATCAGATGAGTTTATTTATTCATTGGGTAGTCAAATTGCGAGACAAGTTTTCCTGTATTGGTATTGAGGCATTTAAAGCTCTCTATACTAATTGCATTAATGCTAAGATATGCGGAATATAAATTTCCCCGGATTGTCACCAACCCCTGGCTCTGAAAAATACTCCTCATCTTCGTGTTGATGAGGATTTTGAAGATGAAGATCCTATCAAATGCAACAATATTATCTCAAATACAGTTAATGACCAAATAGCCCCGTTATCTGATAAATCTGATGTATTTCTTATGACACCAGAGTCAAACGTCAATGGAGAATTTCTTCTTGAGATTGGTGAAGGGGATAGTATTCATTTTATCGATTTACAAGGTAGAGATATGTTGAATAGAGATTGGACAGATGTGTTTAGCAATAAAATATATACAATATATCCAGCATGTGTTCTTAAATTTAACAATTATTGGTTTAAAAAGTCTTCCAGCCGAAAAATAAATGCGCCCTACTTTCGAGCATCTACTGAATGCAAGTTTTATAATTGTTACAAATTTGAGTTTTGTGTTGACGAGCTTGTAACTACGAATACAATCACAATGCAATATGTAGTAAGTGGTTCACTCTCCATTGCAACATTCTGATGGAGAGACTGTACATACACGTCATATATCTGGTAGTTTGCGAAAAATTTATGGAGAAAGTCTTCAGCACACATCTGTCACAAATATTTTTCATAAACAGTTCAACTGTCAAAGTAGGTCAATGGAATATTGTAGAGGTAATTTTCTAACCTGAGGTCTCAAGAATGCTTAAGACAGATAAAAACTGAAGCTATATCATCTAATAGATTTTCTAATGATCTAATTACAGATATTTCTATCACTCAAGAATATTATCGTAACTTATTGAGTGAAAAGCCAATACCTGGTTACATTCAATATTTTGTTAAGGAACCCTTCATTATGCATCTATATATGAAGAGGCAGATAGAGGTGTTGAAATATTTAACAAAAGATATAGTTTTGCATTTGGATGCTACAGGTTCCATTATACGTAAACCTCAGTTTTGCACCAAATCCATTTATTATTATGCTTTAACTCTACAACATCTCGACTACCACATTACACCTATCCCTGTAGCAGAAATGATAAGTTCGGACCAAGGAACTGCTGAGATAACCCACTTCCTTAACAAATGGTACTTGAATTCAAAGTTAATTCTACACAAAGAAATATTTATAACAAGAGTGGAAATAAATTTCAGTTGGGCATTGATTCATAGCACATGTATCGCATTTAATAAAATTAATATTTTAGGGTATTTAGAGAGTTGTTGGAGAAATGTAAATTCAGACGAAAGATTGGTTGATGTGGACGTCTTCACTGTAATTCATTTATGTTCTGCTCACGTAATGCATAAGTTGATTCAGAACTTGTCAAAAACATTCAAAATCGATAAAACTCTAAAACAACTAATCCTGCAAGTCTTTGCTGCAATTTTGAGAAGTATTACGATGAGAGAAATAAATCGAGTTTTCATATTACTGTGTAATGTTCTATCTGTTGAGCATTCAACCGAAATGGTCAGTTCAAGTTTAGTAGAGTTAAACGATTTGTGAAGGGTAAAATAGAATTACAGTTAGAAAACGAAGGAAAATTTGAACTTGATACTGATACGGAAGAGAATCCTACCACTTATCGTTGTAAATCACCATCTGGTAGACATTTCGATACCCTGAGAAAAAATAATTGCACAGATCATGTAATTCACAAAGGCAATCGATCAAATCCGTGTTATTCTCTGGAAGTTTTAGAATATCTGCTGACATATTATATGCCAATTGTACCTCTTTGGACTGGAATTATACTGTCTAGGAGCAATGAAAACCTGTGTAAGGCTAGTAATGCAAATGCAGAAAATTGGTTCAGAATAGTCAAACATCCAATTTTAGAAATGAAGGTAAACCTAAGAGCTGGCGATTTTATACGTACAATGTATGAATATGTGAATGGCAGAATTGATGCATTTAATTTTGGATTTCATCCTTTGGCTACCAACATATTTAAAAGTAGGAAAAGGAAATTAGAAATACAAAATGAAAAAAATTCCAAAGAAAAATGGTGTCGCAGAAGTTAATGCCAACAGAGTTACATCAATCCTAATCTAAGTAGGGTAGATAAAGTTTTTGAAGCAATAAATGTAAATAAAACGGGGGGGGAAGTTAATAATAAGAGAAAAAAGTCTGATTTTGTAATTCCACACAAAAAAATGAATATTGACAAAGATTCTGTAAGAAACACGAGCCCAGATGTTGTCCTCTCAGTTAATAAAGTTGAAATTATAACAGATTTGGATCTAATGGAATGGTGCACTTTAAATTATGATCTTCCAAGTTATAATCCCATCTCCCACACAAGAAAGTTAGATATTTGTAACACGTTACTTAATGTCAGGGTAAGTCTAGGAATAAATAATATTAATAGTCAAATGAACAGGCCGTTGAATTATTATATACCCAGCAGAACTCAGTATATTCCTGGAGATGGGAACGGATTATTTTCTTCCTTAGCATATTCCGTGTCAGGTTCGCCAGATAATTCTCATATAATACGTAAATGCATTGTAGACAGTATGTCAAGTTCGCTAAAAGAAAAATGTGGAAAATTTATTACTAACAAATACCCAAATACTTATAGGAACACAATAGATTATATATATAAAACAAACATCAAAGGCAATGGAGTATGGGGTGGAGATTTGGAACTATTTACAGCAGCGCATCTATTTAAGACTGACATATGGGTGTTTATGAAAGAGACTGGAAATAGTTGGAACGTATTCTCCGGAAAATGTTCTTCATTTGATGAGGTATTGAACTCGCCTCCCGCTAATGCTAATGGATCAATATATATTGTACATATAGGTAATCACTATGAACCTGTTTTAGAAATTTTAGACAAGATTATAGTATAGGTATAACAAGAGAGGTCAACTCGTAACACAACAAATCAAGACTATGCAAGGATCATATAATCTTATAATCTGATGTATTCTGTGAATTTGGATCAATGTTTTCGTATTTATTGAACTGAATATCAATTCACCAATAAATAAAACTATATTTAGATTCACAAATCATTTCGTATTACATCAAACAGTTGATGTTGCAGTAATCTATATGCGTTACTATAGTTAGAATGGATTAGAAAGTTTCATTAAATTTGTGTGCTTAGTACAAATCTAATAGAGACTCGATTCTAACAAGCCAGTTTTCAAATGTAAATGTCTGAAAAGGTTTTGCTTATTTTACCATAATATTTTAAACACATAAACGTCCATACAGCAGGAATACATGCCCATGATTTCAGGAAAAAATAATTTGTTTAAGTATACTAAATTCATATGTGAACCACTGCTGGTTGGATACCCAATTTCTATTAGAAAAAATTATATTTTATAAAATATAAATATATTTTCAGAAACGTCCGTATCTCTTCTTTCGAATGGCCTAAAAATATTTACATTCTGACTATGGGAAGTTGGTCAAATTAAAGGTTGAAGTACTGCTAGTCGAATATTCAGCCAACTTCACACTCGTGATTTTTACCATCTTGCAAAAAGTTGGGGTGTAACTTTCTATAATGTACCGAACTTTGATCAAAATTTGCCTTTTTCATCATTCGATCAAAGTTCGACATGAGAAATTTTGTCAAATTTCTACAAAAAATTCTATCAAAATATACAGATGCATTTTTTTTTAACCATAATTATTAATTTAATAAAAATACCACAGATTACGTTATAGTCCCATTTCAAGAAGTGTAACTAAACATCTGGTCCAATTTTTGAAACCTACGTAGTCGATTACTATATATGACAGCATTTCAACATATATCTTCAGGGTACAGGGTTAGGCAAAAGTTCTGCACTAAACTTATCAAAATAAATATCCCTAGTATAGTCTAATATGCATTTCTCTATTGGTTGTAGAATATACTTAGAGCATACATACTCAATTTTTTAATTCCAAATAGCTTCTAAACAGCGAATTCTTTTATGGAGGGCCAAAATCCAAACACCTTGCAATTTTGGAAGTAATATACACAGGAGAAGACAGTCAAAGAGATAACAAAAGCGCTCCCAGTTACCAAATGGACTGTGTTTAGGACGATCCAACGTTTCAACGAAACTGGTGAGACGTCTGACAGACCTAGATCAGGTCGACCATGATCCATACGCACAGCATTGTTGAAAAAATCGGTCAATGAGAAGATCAGATACACCCCCAAGAGAAGCGTCCAGAAAATGGCTAACGAATGCAATATCTCTACGGGAACGATGGGAAGGTTAGTTCATGACGATATAGGACTTAAATCATACAAATTTAGAAGGAACAGCTATTATCTGATGTCAACAAGAAGAGGAGGGTAGAGATATGTAAGAAACTTCGAGAGCGGTTCAGAGATGGCAGACACCTTGATATTCTTTCATAGATGTAAAGTTATTCAGCGTTGAATGCAGTTTCAATAGGAAAACTGCTAGAGTTCTCTGCTCCACTTCAAAAGGGATATCTTCAGTTGCAAGGATAGTTAAAAGAACCCAAAAACCTGCTTCTGTTATGGTCTGGGGCGGGATCACAACTACTGGTCGGACCCCCTCGTGTTCATTGATAAATATGTCAAAGTCAGCACTGAAAAGTGTATTCAAGACATATTAGAAGGCGAATTAGAACCTTGGGCTACCACGCATTTTTAAGGAAGGCATTAGATCTTTCAATAGGACTCAGCTCCTGTTCATAAGTCCAAAGCAACCCAATCTGGTTAAAGGCCCATTTTTCAGAGATAATCTCCCCGATGGAATGGCCAGCTTTATCTCCTGATCTAAATCCGATGGATTTTAGTATTTGGTCAATTCTGGAGAGCAAAGCTTGCGTTAAACCCGGCAAAGTCTGGAGGCTCTCAGAGCATCATTTGTTCGGGAATGTCATCGAATACCACAGGAAGTGCTGTCTGCCTCCTCAGATTGTTTCTATAAACGTCTGAGCTCATGTATTCAGGCAAAGGGGGATAATATTGAAGGCTAGCATAGGATATATATACAAAACTATGTGCAAACCTTGAATCACAATTATTTGATAAGTTTGCGATGCAATTGAATTGAATATACAACGATTTCTGAGTTGCAGAACTTGTGTATAACCCTGTAAGTACCTATTACTCCATAATAGCCATTTGCCACACTGTGCATTACTAAAGACACTTTGTGAAGTATATTAACTCATAACAGGGGTAACGATTATCATGAGTAATCAGCCAAGACTACACATCAGGTACTACTTCTCTTAATGATTGATGTTCTGATACTTAGATTGGTCTCATTCTTAACCAACTCTATGTATATTCAATATCAGGTCAAATGTAACCAGCTCTAATAATGTTACGATCACTCTCTCCTAAGTGGACAGTTACCTATCACTGATCCGAAACCACTTCTTATACATTCACTTTCTACTATACTCCCTCTCTTATCAATTCACCATTTCTATTAATTTAACTTGTATATACTGTATCTGTCCTTAATATTCCTATGATATTGCTATTATATTTGATTATCTATTTACTATTTAAGTACATTCTATCGTTAGAGTCAAATAGTTTGAGTTTAGAGGGTGTTGAAATAATATAATTTAACTAGTAAATGATTAAGCCACATGTATTTCTATTATGTATAAAATAAGTAACTATACTTGTTTGTCCATGGTCCAGTTTTTTAAAGCCCACCATTGGCTTAGTACAGTGGTTCTCAACCTGGGGTCCGCAGCCCTAAAATGTTTTAATTATGTTTATTGGCAGGGGTCCGCAGACTCCATAAAATGGACCAAAAAGGTCCGAGGAAGAAAAAGGGTTGAGAACCAGTGGCTTAGTATATAGAATGCTATGGCCAGCACTTTTCATGTCGACTTTTCGAAATTATTGCCACGCACTTTTAAACACTGGGACTAATTATTGAAATTTCATCTTTCTCATAATATAAACCTATATTTAATTTTGACTACTTATTTCTCTCCGATTTTCTACTCATTTAGCCAATTATTCATATAGTTCCAACTTCTACATCTATGGCAGAATATAACCCTGAAGAAATAGACTCATTGTTCAAACTCGATTCAGATTTCGATACAGAACTGCCTTTATTCTCCGTGAAGATAACTACACCTCATGCATCAAATGGAAATGGTTTTGAAAAATGTAGTACTGCTTGTTGTGTTGAAACTAATACTAATCATGTTCAAAGTGATTCTAAATCTTGCAATTTACTTGATTCAACTGATAATACTTCGATAGTTGATGATTTTAGCTCAATTGAAGAACATGGCTTGATGAAAGCACATCCGAAAGACTTCGAACTTTTGAAAGTACTTGGAAAAGGCGGTTATGGCAAAGTTTACTTAGTGAGAAAAGTTAATGGTATAGATTCTAATCGGGTTTACGCAATGAAAGTATTAAAAAAGGCACTTATTATTCGCAATCACAAAGACATGATCCATACAAAAGCTGAACGCTCTATTTTGGAAGCGATTAACCATCCTTTTATAGTCAATCTACATTATGCTTTTCAAACTAATGGGAAATTATACTTAATTTTGGAATATCTTTCAGGAGGGGAGTTATTCGCGCTACTTGAGAAAGAAGGAATATTTTTAGAAGATAATTCTACCTTTTACCTTGCTCAAATTACTCTTGCTTTAGAACATTTACATAGCCACGGTATCATTTATCGTGATTTGAAACCAGAAAATATAATGTTAAGTCAAAGCGGTAACATTGTACTCACTGACTTTGGTATGAGCAAGGAAGGTATTATGGATAATTCTCTGACCCATACCTTTTGTGGGACGATTGAATATATGGCTCCGGAAATTCTTAAAAGGACGGGCCATAATAAGTGTGTTGATTGGTGGTCATTAGGTGCCCTAATGTATGATATGTTAACAGGTGCACCGCCTTTTTTGGGTGAAAATAGAAAGCAATCGATAGAAAAGATTTTGAGCGGTAAATTGTTATTTCCACCCTACCTTTCTCCAATTGCTCGTGATATTCTAAGGCGGCTATTGAATAGGTGTGTTGTAAAAAGGCTAGGTTCTGATGAAAATGATGCCGAGGAAATTAAGTCTCATGAATTTTTTCAAAAGATTAGATGGGATAAACTTCTAGCCTTACAGATTGAGCCACCTTATAAACCAAATATTCGTAGCGAAGACGACGCCAGTAATTTTGACTCAAGGTTTACTAAACAAGAACCTGTTGATTCACCAGAAGATAATTCATTATCCAAGTCTGTAAATCAACTATTTCAAGGATTTAGCTATGTTTCTCCTTTAGTAATTGATGCTTTCATGAACAATTCGAAGGATTGTATATCAACTCCTAAATCATCACCTCGAATTACTGACGTGACCATTAATTTCAGTACTGATATTTCGCATAATCCACCTCCAGAAGGTTTTTCTCCATTGAAAATTACTGGAAAACCCTTTATGTTTATTAATTGATACACAGTAATTAGTATTGTAGATTTTTGTTTTTACCACAATTATTTACGTATTATAAATTGTCAGGTACATTTTGTAATATAAGAACTGGAAGCTACAATTATTTTCTGGACCTGATACTATTCAGGGAAATACGATGAATATTTGGAAATGCATAGTAGTTATCATCAACTTTTTTAACAAATATAATGTAGTGAATCACATTCCAAAATAGACAATATTTTCAGGTCGAAAAGGGTGAATCGCTATATACAATATGGGCTAATAATTTTAGGAAAAACTCTAAACTTTCGGACACTGAAAATACAGGCTAGTTATCTTTGATAACGTTTGAATAATGAATTATCTAAATATATTTTATACAAAAAATCTAAGTTGTATAATACGCGAATAACGTATAATACCTATACATGATCTATTTGAACGTATTATAAGTCTAAGTTAATCTCGAAATAGCAGATTTTGACATTTTTATACTTGTATATATCGCATGATTATCAAGTATTATAATTTGGTCAACTATGCTGATATTTCATATTAACAATTCGAGAACTTCTGTCTCCTACAATATATTTATTGCAGAGATCAGACCAATGAAGATACGTCGCCAAAAATTGTAGATTCAACGTATATTACGTTTACACAATACGTATTATAAGTAATACGTCTTCATTAAAAGACGTATTAAACAACTTAGCAAAATATATCCTTCTTGAGTTACAGTTGAGACAATAGATGGTACGTCCATAGCATATTTTTACTAAAACAATTGATTTGCATCAAAAATCTGTCGTTTTTAGTGGCGCCCGTCCGACGCTGCCAGGTTTGAAGAAAAATCATGATTTATTAAAAACATCAAAAATCATGTTTTAATTGATTTAATTCAGATTTTTATATATGCTATTTATCAACATTGAGTCCTCTGTTTATTTTTATCTGCTCATAATCACATAGAATTCTAGGATAACTTTCACAATATACGTCTAACAAACTGTTTGTCAATGATGAAAACGAAAACTAAAATATTTATTAATGAAAAAAGTGAAAAACAAGAGTATATATTAATGAAGAACTGGGAGAGATTATTTGTGGGTATTCAGCAGCTTGTATAAAAATACTAATTTTCCTGCTTTAGCAATTCCTAACCTATTCCTAACATATTAATGCACAAGACCAAATGTTGAGAATATTCTCTCTATCCCAACACTTGATGCCACACCTCCAAGTATTTGGCGACAAAGTGTAATCATAGTATTACTGTCTCTGAGATTCTCACCATGAGATTGTTTGTATAAGTTCTTCCGTAAATATGAACGGTTTGAATGGTTTAATTTTGGCTCTGAAGTTGATTACTGTAGCCAAATATGATGTATACTCTAGACTGCATAATAATCCTGCATCGACCTCACAATTTGATCAATTTCTACCCATGTATCTTGGATCAATTATGTAGGCTAAGTAGTGTGCAGTGGTTAGCGCTTGTTTGGAGCATTGCTTTACTCTTCGTCACAACAAATGGTTGCGATGATCCCATCTCCAGCTCCAGCGCTTTTCAAACTTCAACAGCCTCACTCAGTTTGCAATTGTCACTCTGCACTTTATCAAGAGCTACAGTGATAGGCTTCATACGTCTGAGATAGTCTTCAGCATTCTTCTTGATATCACTATCTCGCACTTTCTTTGCGACGTTCGTCAATCTTGTCGCGGTGTTCTTCGCATACTTTAAGGATCATTGACCAGTTATCTAGGTAACTTTGAAGGGAACCCGCGAGTATGTTTCAGCGAACAACCTGTGGGACCACAGCTTTTTTGCTGCTGGGAGATGAGATTTCCAAAAGTATTTCACTATCTGAATGATATGTTCCTCCACACTGGGTATTTCGACATCTTTGGCTAGAAGATTAAGGTAATGTGCTGAACATCCATAGGATATTATATTTGTATCTGTAGTATGACTATCAGATGCCACTTCTCGCCGTATTTTTACCATGTTTGACTCGTTGTCCTTGACGAAGCTACCTACTTTACAACCGTATCGTTGTTCAGTTGACATCACAGCAGACGTGTCACTTGTAAATACTCAGTGGTGTGTGCATGCCCTGATATGTCGACAGTTTCGATAAGATAGCTATCTCCATCGGATGTTGTCACTGACATGCAAACGACAGCTCGTTATGGATATTACTCGATCCATCTGACAGCATGGACACATTTTTTCCCACAAGTTGTTCAGTACTCTCTGGTTGCATAGAATCGTAAAGTTAATCGAGTAGTCCATTGCTACCTTTTATAGATTGGGAGAATGATATCCAGGACGAAGCATTGCCATAAGTTTCAAAATGTTCAATAATAGATAAAGGTGAATTGGTAGCACAGACAAAGCGTGCTATTTGGAGATCAATGGCGAGTTTCTCAGTTGTTGATGTCTGTATAACATAGTTAGTAATTTTTGACTTTTCTGTTTCTTTGTTTTGGGGTTAAACTTATGTCAGAGATACGTTTCTGGGACAGAAGCGGGATATTTGGCTGCAAGAGGTCCGAATCGGCACTATCATCATTATTGTAGCTGATTACAGCAGCACAATCATGATGATGTTGCTTTAGTCTAGCAACTAGTCCTTGCATCTCCTTCCCACACTTCTTGCATGTTCCACGGCATCCAGCTTTATGAGCTACTCTTTTAGTTTAAAAATACTACAATATAGAGTCACTCATTCATTCAAACATGATGAATCACAAGCGGCGAGATTTACGATATATTATTAGTATGAATAATAGGGCCGGCCTTAGTATATAAACATATATATATATATATATATATATACGTAATCATATCGAAGCCATTATTGTATCATTAACAATACATCTATTAATCTCTGAAGTCATCACACTTATCAAACAAGAAACATTGAAGAAATTTACTAAAGGGAAATATATTTCCAAAAATCAAATATAAAGATTTTGTTTTTTTAAGTGAATTAAATCATGATTTAAATCAAAACAACCCTGTGTTTTTACTAATATACCGATGCTTGTTTCAACATTTATCCATTTCGAATAGATGTTCAATATTCTGTAAATTTTAGTCAACTATTCTCGTTAAATTTGGTGTGAGGAAGATGGAAATTCTTATAGTTCAAATTTTCTGATCTGTCTACAATATATTATATAATTGCATGTTTAGCTGGTGGTTTACTTTCTGATAAATTTCTTGTCTTAGATTATACCATCATATTGTTAAATGTATTACTAAAAGACTTTTTCACATTAACATATAGATTCATCCAAGGTGTATAAACTAGAAAATAAACACAGGTTAAACCCATTCAAGCCAGATTTCACACCCCGTTGCGCCAGCCGCTAAGTAATGTCGCACCAAATTCTCCATTTTCGCGGACTGCCCAAATCATACGCCGTACGTCTAGTCCAGAGTATATAGTGTGCCATTTCCTTAGTAAATATGATTAGAATACTATGACAAGGGTTTCCGGACACTCATTGACACGAAGGACTTTGCATTATCGCAGATGGGAAGTGTTGTTCTCACACCAACAGTCCATTATCATTGAGCCCATTCGCTCTAATAAGCTGCTCCGGCCATGACACGTTTTTTCACTATCCAATTTAACCATCGTATTTTCTTATTTTTAGACTTTACCCCCGGAATTTCGCTTAAAAATGTTCGATCCCCAGTATATTTTCCAGAATTTATCACATTTTCCAGTACCACCCGGATTTATGTTTGTACGCCCCGGAATTTTGACAACACCCCAGTCAGATATGCTGCACTCCGAAAGTTAGAGGGAACATTGCGTACGATGTGATTACAAGTGTTTATAAATTCTAATTCATCATGTCTATTTCGCCATTGTTATAAATTTTGAAACTATATTAATTAACTTAGATAAATCTAAAGTGTCTAATAATTTTTACTGGAACAAAGCACAAGCAAGCTGTTTACAGTGTAACCTGTACAATATTGATATATTAGTAGGTTCATAAATTGTCAATCCTTGAAACAACTAAAAAATCGGTTCCTTAGATCCTTTAATAGTCCAGCTACTAAGAACCTAATGTATTAGTTTAAAGAATGTACCATTTTTGGCCCAGATGTAGAAAATGTTTTCATAATTCGATAAGGAGGTGAAACTACGTTGGATCATACCCCTTATTTGGAAACATTTCCCTTTAAAGTCCGTCTGTCAAGACAATAAATGGAAATTTCGAAAAATTCTCTAAGTCTACTCGCATTTCATTGTGATATTATTAATCAACATCCAATGTCCAGCAATGTGGTGGGTCACTTCACATCTTTGGAGATATTTTCAATAGTACACAGGACGAACTTGAAAATTGGAATGTGTATGCAACTGGGTCCAACATAGATGAGGCTTATATTATAAGCAACCTCTTGACTCATCTCTGAGAAAAGACGACAAAATGTTCTATCCAATGATAAATGTATAGGGAAATAGTGACGTACTAAATTGAGGTGCTGCAAAGGTGAAATTTGACAGGTATATGGGATGTGATTAATCTAAGATCATTCCTAATATCTAAGCGATATCTCATAAACTCTACTCTAGATTATATGTTGAGTACTTGTTCTCTTTTAGGCAATGACAGAACTCCACACTCTGATTGTAGGGAACATTTCATGAAATGGAGAGTCTAATATCTTAGAGTGCATAGGTCAACAAATTTAACGTTTCTTTTTCATAAAGTATGAAAACACATTCTCAGAACGAATTTTGTCTGCTGAGTCCGTATCTGAAGTAAGATTTGCTCTATCACGTAACAATCTTACTATATTTGACTAACAAAATGTCAAAATTGTAGAATATGTATTTTCTACTTTCAAAATGAGTTATCAAGGAAATCTCTGTATAGACAAAACAAGTAATTTTTATAGAGTATATATTTTCATAAAAAATCATGCACCTAGAGTAGCGTCCGGCGCTTCTACATATTGCCTTGCAGCCAATATAGATAAATATGAATCACAAGTACACCTCAACATGTCAAACATAAAATTTTGACTAAATGCCACCTCATCATAAAATTTTACACAATGATGACTATATGCAAAGTTCTTCCTTTCATTTACAATACCATAACGCAAACTAAAATGGTGAAATGCCAAGGCTCTTGGAGGCATTTTACGTGACTTCCACCAAAATCTTAGTACGGTTTTACGCAAGCAACCTATTTACATAATTTATTGACTTTGCAGAGGTATTATGTGGGGAGATTTACGCGAGTTGGCTTTCACCAAAATAAGTCTATTTACGTTTACCCTACAGAGTTATTGCCAGAATCTATATCATTTAAATTTGTAAATCCGCCTGCGGAATATGTAAATTCGTATGCGGGAAAAGTAACTACCGTTGGGAGAGGATTGACATGCTTTATTCGGTCTGTCCGAAGCATCCATAGCATCATATATGGTCCGCCCTGGCCATCTATGATGCTAAATACATGGGCCGTAGAAATTTCTCTTGTAAATTCGCAAAAGAGAAACCGAATCATTTTATAATGGGTTAGATAGAATAAAATTTCGGATAATTGATACATCCAAGAGTACGTCTTAAACGAGTTCTACTATACAATGTTTCGTCGATTACTATTGTGAACGCATTTTAAATTCAACTTGCGATAATAAAGTGGTATAGTCACAAAATTTCCACGAATAAGGGAACATCTGGTTCTTCGATGCTCTATAAGATACCTTTGTTGGACAAAATATTCGCACCTTATCAGTCTTGCGCAGCGGTTCCCAGCCTAAGGTCTAGAGAATTGGTAAAATTTCGAAAGAGGGTCCACGGGTGAAAAAGGATGGCCTACCTGAATTTGCACAGTGTTAAATCAGTACGTACGTCAATGATATTCATTCATGGGATGAGACGAATCAATCCGCAAATGTTGGGCCGAAATGGGAAGCTTCCAGTGCCAAAATGCAGATGCTGATTGAATCCGAGGTTCAGTTTTTGCAATGGGGAGTATATACGCTTCTGTTCTCCCTCGTATTTTCCCGGATTCACAAACTTCCGGGTCAAAATTCAACGCTCTTGGCTGAGTTATTCGATATCGAAGAAAATTGTATTTTGGTATTCTTCCAAGTTGTTTAGTCATCCATAGCATGAACACAGTCCATTTGTTACTGCTTTAGCAACTGGAGGAAAGGTGAAAAAGGATTGCTGCTCATGAGAACGGCCAAATCCACTGTGCCTCGATTAAAACTTTAACTGCTGGCAAACACGTTAGCCAACGAATTGTAAACATTAATTCAAAAATATGAATTTGAATACGTGCGCGCTGTACTCACCCGTATTGTCGGTTCTTCGAACAATGGGAACTATCTTTGCTGTTTGGAATTTATAGCTGAATACGATGCTTTCCTCCCCAATCATATTCGCAAACATGCTAACAAGGGTCGAGGCCATACGTCATACTTGTCTTTACCACATGTGATGAATTTGTCTCATAATGGGTAAACAGTGGCGTAGGAACCGTGGCATTGCCGCTACAGCTCCACTATAATTATCCACAATTTTACTGTTAAGTTATTAAATAGAAATTTTATGAATTATTTATTTATTACAGAAATAATTGAATATAGAATGGCTGTTGTACTCCACGGCCATTTTATATTCAATTGTTTCTGTATAAGAATCACGTTCGCTTGTAGTCTTGGAATAATACTGTCCATTTTCTATTCGAAAACTCTGAGTCCCAATCCTGTAATTTCAAAAGGTTAAATTCAGTAATCTCAATCAGATCATTACAATTCACGTTTGGTCGCCACTCATATAAATATGTACGTATATGATCAACTTTGGAAAAGAATCCATAAACCTGTCATTATCTGAAAATAGGTATTTGCGTTAGAGATTGCGCTAGGAAAAATAGTATTTGCCTATGATAAATCGACTCAAAATAATTTATTACAATGATTACATTTTTGTTTGGCTTCGAGGTATGAAATTATCACTCCATAACTATTTTTAACATATTATGTGAATTGAGATTCTTTAGATGTATTTGCATTTTGGGATCAGTAGAAAATCATTACTTAATCAACGAAAAGGAAAATCACAAGTAAATCTTGACTACTCTTCAATTCTACATCTAATTCAAGATTATTTACCGAATGGCTTGGATGTGACAATATTGGGTCACTCTGAGACAAAATCCTGACAAACATATGATTAATGTTTTCCTCAAAGCTGAATTTCCTCCACACACTCTTGTAATATTTTCTGATCAACTTATTGCAGGCTTCAAGTCCTTCTGACAAATCTTGCAACCATATCCATCATTATATAAGAATGCTTTTAGTTAATAGCTCGGGATTAATCTAGACCATCAGAAGCTTTAATATTAAGAGGGTAGTCAACATCATTAAACTTTAAAGTAAATATAATTCTATCAACGGTATGATTTAGTAGGTTGGTGTAAGAAATGCCTACTCCTACAGGAAAAATCCCTGTTGTGAATCAACTTGACTTCGTAATCAAAAGAATTTCAGACAGATGTAGAGCTAGCCTTTTATAGCTGGTAGCTGTAAAGATTCTGCAAGCAAAGTACGCCGAATTTGCAGAGAATATTTTGTTTGCCAATATCCAGTTCTAGCACTTTGAAATGGAAAACGACAAAAAATTGAATATGAGAAAATATAAGTCAAAATTTAGATATAAATATTAGAAGTAGGGTTTAGTGTCAATTTTATAGTGAAGTATGCTAGAAATGTAAAATCTGAACAACTTAAAATGTAAGTCTAGACTATATTGCACTGATTAAATGCATTAGTAGAAGTGGTCTGAATGATAATAAATTCCTTTTAATCGATTAGTTTATAGAGGGAAAATGAATTCCAATTATTTTAGCTATAGTAACGTAACTGATATACTTATATTTTTCAGTATTCAGACCAGGGCCCGGTAGAGGGGGAGTCTGGTACCAAAGTACCAGGGCAGGAATCAGTTGGAGCCATGTGGTAATAGAATCCGAGGACCAGTAATAATTTAGATTAGGGAGGGAAAAGAGTAAAATTTAAGTGATGAACTCAAATGAAATAGTTAACTGGAAAATAAGCTCTAAAATGAAGCCTAGGCCAAGTTTTGTTTTGCTGCTGATAACCTTGTACATGAATCATTGATAGGCGCAATGCTGACGACCGAAGGCATCTTCCCCCCCCAATATATATAGTAAATATTGAAAATTATTTGTAATAATAGCAGTACTATTATATGATTGTGCTCAATTGATTCTATTGAATATAGAATAAGCTTGCATATAGTGTAAATTTAGCGCGTGGATTTCTGAGTTATACCTTAAGGACCGTGTTCATTGTGCTGAGCATATTCATTCTATTATCATGTTTATTAAATGTTTTTCGAAATTTCCTTGGAAACACTGTTCCCTGATATAACAGAATATGTTCAAATGGCACCCTTAAATTTGTTTAGGCGTAGTGAAATCTCTAATGGGGCCTGCTTCAGATTACTTTCTGTTAATTATACACTATTATGACATAAACAAGACAAGACGAAAATTTGAAGTACTTCTAGATGCCATGCAGCTGTTAATTTTTGAGAAGACAAGCGTGTACGCTGTTACCATATGTATATAGTGGAGTCTCCGAATAACGAACACGTTGGTGATATAGCTTCTGTCTGTTGTAGGGAATTGTCCGCTTATCGGAGACTGGTCCATCTTTTTATCAAAACACCTCATATGTATCAATTTGAATGCAGTTTACATGCATTAAAGTTGAATAGTTACGGGAGAAGTCCAAGTTTTATTATACTATGATAAGAATGAATATAATATAGAGTGATGACTGATGAGTAACGTAAGCATATTGGCATTGCTTTATACTCTAGATATATTACAATATGTGCGCTAATAAGCAGGAAGATAACTTTGTCTACTGGTTGACACTTGCAGACTAGCTACAGTATCTATTGTGGTGCCAATGCCCATGCAACTTCAAAACATCCTCGACTTCCACTATTTTTGAGAAGAGAAGTAAATAGAGGATTTGATGAGGTTACGGGAGAGAAAGAAAACAGAAGAGCAGGTTATTGACAAGAAATCCAATGTGTGTACCGCCTTTAAGGACCCAAAGTTTACATTGACAATATGAAAGACTTGAAAGACATGGGACTTGTATAGCACTCATATTATTATGTAAATTTTGTGATATCTATGAAAATTATTGGTTGCAGTTTCTGGGTGTCCATTTTTGGGAGACAATTTTGCATTAAGACACGCCATTCGGGGCCAGTTCCCTGTCCGTTGTTCGGAATTCGGAGTTGTCAGCTCCTCGGAGACTACTTAAGTATTACATGCTTGGCTTCAATACGTGGCACGAGGTTTGTCCGTTGTAGGGGGTACCCCGCTTCTCGGAGTGTCCGTTTTGGGAGACTCCACTGTATATGTTGGTAATACATTTAAGGGAATATCATAAATAGTTAACCTGTCTAGACCATATATTAGAAATTATAGCCATCTACTCACCATCCATGGCTCTGTGAAAAACATGTCAATTGTAAGTTACGAAGTTCCCGATTCTAGCTATTTTCAATTTCGTTACGGACACTTCATTACATGGATATTTCACGTGAAGTTTCCAAGGATACAAACGGGAATTTCAAGAGAACTAATAAGAGGTCTAACAATTTGTAAGACTTCGCATTAGTTCCCTCGAAATTCCTGAAGTGTGCGTGTAGCAATGTGCCGGTATCCCATTTATCAGAAATTAACCATGGGTGGTGGATTTCTTGAATTTAAGTTGTTAGGATTCCTTCACAAATCCCTGATCAGAAAATTCCTGAAAAAAAACACAAGCATGGATAGTAACTAATTCATAGGAAATACACAAACCAACGAAGAAAGGCGTAACTTAGAAGAGCATCTAAGCATATATACGAAATCCACCATCCATTGTTAAATATTTAATAATCATATAGGAGGGGCATTTATGTACGGGGTGTATTTCTGTCATAACAACAATAACAATTTTCAATACAACAAATCCACAACCGTTCAAGATACAAGTGGCGTGAAGGTGGATTGGGCAGAATTACCCTTCTTTATATCCTAGTGCCAGTTTTCACCAAGTAATAGGCTTAGCTGAACTTGAAAAGGATTAGAATGCGATTGTGTGAGAATTGTGTCATTATGTGGAACAAACTGTCAAAATGCTGCCCCAAAACAGTGACGCTGGGGGCACATGCCCCATTGTTACGTTATGGGTGAAACTTCATCAAACATTGTTAAGCACGTATTAAGTGTCGATTTAAGAAAAGTTCATAATACAGGTCGCCCTGTCAAGCCAGTAGCAATCCAAAAATAATTGGCGACATCATAGTGATCTCAAGTAATTAAACTAAAAAATAGCGATGAGAATTTGTATAATAAACTCTCCACTAACAGGTGCGGAATTAATGGCCTGGGCACACCTGTAGCAACAATGATTGCAACCCGGGATTCACTGAGGATAGCAGAAGTTCCCAGGAATATAAACTTGTCTCACAGTCTATGACACTTTCTGTAGGGGGTCTACAGAAAGTGTGCAATTGCTTGAGGGGGTCTACAGAGAACAACTGCATGAATGTCACATCTATGCCATTAATGCTACAATATTTATGAAACAACTACCACCTATGGTTGTGGGTGACTTTAACGTGGTTACCCAAAATATTGGTACGGTGTAGGCAATAAAGCACACATGCCCCACCTAATAATAAGGCTTTGAATGTTGTATGAAGGGGCATTAGTTGCCAGCGCCTAAGGAGCGATATGATGGCTAGCAATTGTACTGCGTATAAATCAGAATTGGAATCTGGTCCACTTTTCGGAACCCGACCCGACCCGACCCGACCCCGAAGCGTATATAAATGTAGATATTAACTGAAATTCCTCTAAAATATAGGTTTAGTTGATATTCTCAAGAAACAAATATCTACTTGTTACAAAATATACCGAATACTTACGTAATAAGTATTGAGAAATTAAGTAGTAGCATGTTTAGTATTTTAAAGAATTTGTTCTTGCAATATTATGGGTTAATAATATTTATCCCGTAAATCTCCTCTTGAGGCCACTTCATTAGAGTTCAATATGATGTTTCTAATGTAAATATAATCTTTCAAAAATCGAATTAAATCATTGAATTTATAAAATTACGCACAATGTTCGAACTGATCAACTTCGAACCTGACCAGACCCGATTCCAACTCTGGTATAAATACAAGGTTCATTGATTACTAATCAGAAAATTTCATAGGCTCCCTATACAAATATAATAATCGTGAATATCAGGAACAAATCCTGGACAATTTAGGCATTTTGACGAAAATCCTGTACAATGGTCACCCTAATTTAGGCTAATGAGCCATCGGTAATATCCTCAAAGACAGATCTAAAGATCCTAAATTTACCAGAATACATTTAATCAACTAACAAATGTTAAATAAATTGAAAGGCTTAATCCATTCTCGCTCTGAGATGTTTTGTTGTTACTCTGTCCTTCTCCACAACGTGTACAATTCCACCCCAGCCACTCAAAGCATCTCTATCAACCGAATTCAGCAATGCTTGAGAAATAATTTCAAAGAGTTCTAACGGTTCAAGATTGGGTTTCCATAAAGATTCACACATACCGTACATTTGTTCAGAACAAGTTCCACTGACTACAAAATCATTTTTTTCCATGGGACACCCAATCAAATCCATTGTAGCAATAAAAGGCTGGTAGCTCTCTTGATCTAATCCTGCAATAACCGGTTCAACAAAATAAGGTCCAAATCGCCGTTCATAAAGTAGAGAAGATACCATATACATGAAGGAACGAGGGGTCAATAATCTAGACTCTCGTAATTGTAGGAGATTCAGACGATATTGAAGTGTCCTTTCAACTGTAGAGACATCTGTAGCCAATCCAGGTAATCCCAAAAATAGCCCCGAATTCACTTCGAACACCTTACGAAAATCAGTACTAATTGTTTGAGCCTGAATACCAAGCCTCTTATCAGAAGCGATAGCCACACAATGCTTTCCAATCATTGCAATAATAGCAGATCCATTATACTCCAATATTGACATTGCAAATCAAATATACCTAATTACAAGGAATGTATACATGCTTAGCAGTGTTCATTACTTGCCCATTTGGTTGAAAACAAACACCGTGATAGTCCGACATGTAGTAGTAATTTACCTAATCAAAAATTATTAACTTGTCCTCGTCTAAAGCAGTGAATATGTGAATAGATAATTGGGTTTTAGCATTACACTGGGTATATAAAGTTTCCCGATAGCAAAATATCAATGATTGATATCATGCGTTATGGGTAGGGAGCAAATTTTGAGTGGTGGGGCTAAACTATAGCTCGCTATTTGGATAATATGATATGAATAGTGGTGTATTCTTAAGCATAAAAGTAAGGGAACGCTGAAAAACACTGCCTCACTCCACTTAACTTGCGCCTCCCATGTAGTAATCGGCGCCAGTATTATGTCCTAGTTTCCAAAACCTGTCTACATCTACATCCTATGAGATAAAAGATATTTTCACAAATTGTGGAAAAAATTCCGAGTTCAAAATCGTGTATGCCACCATATTTAGTACTTGTAAGTTGAAATGATAGAAAATAAGCATCACAAAATGAAAACGATATTATACACAAAAATAAGATAATACAAAACAATTACTTGGTAATAAATATTGACTAAAATGTTGAACTATGATAATAATTTCTAACCTGAAAGATATTATTTAATAATCAAAATATTGCCATGAAGAAGGGCATCGCTTTCCCCCTGGTATTTAAAGAAAGGGAACGGCGTTCCCCCACAACAGACCTCTAAATATGATTGCAACCAAAATTTGACCACATTAAAAACTTGGGGTTGTAAGATTCTGCTATTGTACCGATATCTTTTCGTCCGGTTTGTTATCCGATAGATGCAGCACTCCAAACGGTATTTTAAAGACTAACGTATTCACACCAGGCCTTCAAAAGTAGACAACCCAACAAAATATTTTGGAAACAATGGTACTTATAATTATTGTATAAACTCTTCAATATAAGAAATAAGTCACATTGGTGATTAACTACAAACGTTATACAGTAAACATTTGGAATAAAATCCTTTTTGGATTTCGAAAATCCAAAAAGGTGGCAATCAAGTCATAAATTCCTCATAGGTGTGAATTTACGTCTGAGCCAGGGCAGAATACCTCTGTATGTCAAAAATCAGCACTGGGACCTTCCAGTTTCTATAATCGATTCCAAACATAGACAAATATATATTCACACTAATGTCTGTATCAGAGTTGGAATCGGTTTCGGGTTTCTCGGGTCGGATCGGGTTCGAGCGGGTTCGGGTTCGATGGTGATCAGTTCGAACTTTGTGCGTAATTTTTTAAATTCAATGAATTAATTCTATTTTATTGAACAAATATTATTTTTTAACTAATGTATATTACTAAATCTCAATTGTTGTTTGTCTATCTGTCTGTTTGTTTGTCCATTGTCAAGGAAAGGATTTACGGTATCCAATTTTGAAATTGTCGCCAATTTATGTATTTATCCTGTTTATCAAGGAAGTAAATATAATTCAATGAAACTTCACTAAATATATCGAACATGCTAAGTTCAATTTTCACACTTTTGGATTAATTATATGTAAATTTATTTCTATTTTATAATATCAAGTAAACAAATTATCCAAATTTCAAAATATACGTACAGGCTCGCTGTCAACTGTTAAAAATGGGGATGATATTACAAAATAATTCAATAGTATATATGCTATATAAGTATATTCGTGAATTACATTGTTCTTAATATATCTATATTATATTACTCAAAGGAGGCGTCAATTTGGGGAATAATTTATATCTCGAGGCGCAATACGCCGAGTTCATCACGAAGCGACGCGACGAGCCAAAGGCTCGTATTAGTTAAAATGTCAACAAAACATATATTTTAGAGGAATTTCAGTTAAAATCTATACTAATTTACACTTTGAGTTCGGATCGGGTTCGGTTTGAAGATCGTCGGGTCGGGTTCTGAAAAGTGGACCCGATTCCAACTCTGGTCTGTTAATATAAAGATATTTGCGCTGTAATAGTATAGGTTGGCATAATATTTGCCACCAATGCTATTAATCTAACTCAGTAACGTGAAATGTACGTACCACGGGGTCCCTAAAAGTCTAGCATGTTTCGAAAATATGGCCCCATGGAAATCTGGTATCAAAACATCAATTTTCGCTGGTGAAATTTTACAAAATTCTCAAAATGGTTCTCTTGTAGCAATGCTTATTGTTTTGAGATCTTGTCTACCTCATGAAATTGATTTTTCGATTTTCCGCCAACTCCTACCCGTATATACAGGGTGGCCAATAAGTTCTGACCCAAAATTAAAAACTTACTATACTGTAAGATATGTAAGTATTCGCTATTTCTAATGAATTATATCTTGAGTAGACCATTTATCTACCATAATCTAACACCTTGATTGTATATAAGCCCACACAAGAGTTTTTTCACAATGAATCAGGAAAGAGCAGCAATAATTGAATTACTTTCTAATGGAAAACGTCCAGGAGAAATTTTGAAACTGCTCCATATCCCTAAATCGAGAAGGAAAATCGTTTATCGCACTATCCAACGTTACAATAAGACTGGGGGGCATAAAAGATATGCCAAGAAGCGGTCGACCAAAGTCGGTACAACTCCGAGGCTGAAAAAGGTTGTGATCGATAGAATACGGCGAAATCCTCGACGATCTCTCCGAAAAATGGCCTCTGAGCTCAAAGTTTCGCATGGATCGATGCAAAACCTTGTAAAAAACGACCTGCATCTCAAATCTTTTAAAAGAAGAACAGTTCACTTCCTTTCTGAGAAAATTGTGAATAAAGAGACTTGCTTGAAGCAAGGGCATGCTGCTCGGCTCGCAACTCAACCGCTGGAAAATACTATATTTTCTGAGGAGAAATTATTCACCATAGAAGAAGCGACTAATAAGCAAATGATCGAAAATTAGGCCACACGCCTTCGTGCATCACAGAAAAGCATCTGTATGTCAAACGAACTCAAAAACTTCAGTCGGTGATGGTTTGGGCCGGAATCTCAGCAAAAGGCCGTACTCTATTAGTTTTTGTCCCAGTAGGGGTAAAAATAAATTCGTCAACATATCAAAAGTTGATTCTGGAGCCTGTGGCGAAAGATTTGAGCAAATCGATGTTTAACAAAGAGCCACTTCTATTCCAGTAAGACGGCACACCGGCTCACACATCAAACAATTCCCAAAATTGGTTGCTAGAAAACATTCCGGATTTCATTACCAGGGAGGAATGGCCTCCATCGAGCACAGATTTGAATCCAATGGACTTCTCAATCTGATTCATATTGGAGAAAAATGCCTGTGCAAAAGTCACATTCAAGTGTGGCAGCTCTTAAGAAGTCTTTGCACCGTGAGTGGGAAAAAATTCCACAGGATAACTTACGAGCCACCGTTGAGACGTTCCCCTAACTTTTGAAGAGAGTAGTCGAAAAGAAAGGCGGTTACATTGAGTAGCTACGATCGAATGTATTGATATTGTTATCTAATAGAACTGGAATAAATCTCAGTGAATATAGTTTGATATTATTTGAAATATGAATTTTTATCAATTGATCAGAACTCATTGGCCACCCTGTATCAACTAGAGATGCTTCAGATATGAAAATTTCCAATCCGAGCTGATAAGATATCAGCCTTCTAATTTTCCGGTTATCCGGTCGTATACAGGACAATTTGTTAAACATTTGGGTACTCCACCTACCTCAGTATGTAGCGAAAGATCATTTATTAGTGCTGGAATTGTATTTGAAGAAAGGCGCAACAGATTGTTGCCTGAGAAAGGAGAGCATCTCCTTTATATTCAGAAAAATTTAGGATTATTTGATTCCATTATAAATGTCTCGATAGGTTTGTTATAGCACAGTATATCTAGGACTAAACATTTGAGTTATTCTACATAGATTACATCAAATCATGCATTTTGTCTATATATAGTATCATCCGGTCGGACCAGATATCCGGTGCATCTCTAATATCAACCACTCAAACCCCGATTTTCGGAGTTTCGGAGCCCTAGAGTACACAGCATCAGTTACGATATATACGGTAAAAGTTTTGAATTGATATTTCCCTCAAGTATCTCTGTAGTAAGTATGTTTAATATAAAAATTCAGTTAATGGGTATGTATATATGTATGTTTGAGTAGATTGAGGAACAAGAAAGAGCAGTTAGAGCATCGTAAATAAGATCAATATCGGATCATCTAATGCCTAGTTATAGTAGATAGTTAATTTTTAGTGTAAATTCTAACGATTCATTAACATATACAAATAACCAATATTATCGGCGGAGATTCCAGTCTCCCTTCCGAACTTTTGTAATATTTTGCAAGATTTTTGCTATATAGTGCGAAAATTATAAAATAAACTGTCATGTTCCTGGGAAATTGGTTCCCAAAGTTTTACACTCCTGACCATTTTCCATGGAATTTTGGTCTCCGGACCAATTTTTAAGGGGGAACAGTCTTAAATATACATCCTACCAAATTTATGTTAAATTGTATTCCCTTCAATCAAATATCAATATATGCTAATGCCACAAATATTGGGTAGAATTCTACCTATGTTTATATTCATCACATGAGAACTTTTTCCATTTAGCCAAGTAAATAACATATCCTTGAATCTTACCAGGCAAGGAATTATTAGATGCCAAATATATTTAACATTTTGACCACTATTGTCTGTAGAAAATTTCGGGTTAACATTGACTAAAAATGTGTATACTGAATTCTTTGGATACTTCATAAAATGATACTAATAAATATTAAATCATTATATAACGAAGTTTTATGATTCGTGTATAGCGTATAATAGGTTAAACGTGATATCTTTCAATGTATTAAACGTCTAAGTTCCAGTAAGCTGTCCCCCCATCGACGTAGTAAGCGAAGCGCGCTAGTTACAACAACATCATGTTTAAAATTCTTTGAAATTGGAAAGTTCTTTGAGATACAAATAGAAATATTACGGAACATCAATAATTAACATAGAATATTCTGACAATTTGTGATATCAATAAATTCAAACAAATAAATACTCAAAATTGTGTAAGGACGAATTGATCTTCTTGAAAATAACCTGTATTGAACAATGATCCCCATAGCATTGTTCGTCATTTTCTACCCCATAAATTATTTAATGTACATTATACATGGAGATTTTGTGGGCCACGAGTTCGAGGAACGGAAGATATCCTTAATTCCCTGGTAACAATAAAGATCACTTCTCCAAAAGCCATATACCCCTCTTGACTAAAAGTATTGGAACACTTGAGCTCAAGTGGCACACGGCATGAATACGTTGAACGATTATGTCGGTATAGCAGAAAGTAGAACAATAGTTTGTTACCATGGTTTATGGTATATTCATGTTTATAATTGTTGATGCCATCTTTAGTCTCTGTAAATAAAGTGGTAATTGTGTTGGTGCCATGCAGGGCTCTCAACCTCGGAACCTTCAAAATAGTGAGATTCCTCAAATGTCACCAATTCTACCGTGAATTGTGCAATTTACTATTAGCTTTCTTTGAAAAGACCAAGGATTCTGCAGTATTTGTACACCTGTAATCGTGAGACTCATGATGAGATCGTGAGAGTTAAGAGTCCTGCAATTTCAATTATGGCAGAGTGTTCCAATACTTTTTTCCAGGCATTGTACATATCCATCCGAGCGCCAAGTGTATCTAGGTAAGCTTAATTAAATAAGATAAATCGTACAAAATAGTATCATTTTATAATTATCTCAGTGCCTCACCGAATTGTTTCTTTTTATTTGTGCCTCTTCATCTGAAAGCGAACGACGACATCAATTTTCTTTCTCACGATGGGTCTGCATTCAGGAATTATCCAAATCTATCTGTTCTTCTCTATTTATCCGGAGATATAGACCAGAATCCTGGGCCTACCAGAAGAGAAGAGTTTTCATGATGACAAAAAACTATTTGATTCAACCATTAATATATCCTTACCTGAAGAAATAGAATAAAGAATCTTCATCCTGGAATCACAGGACTCTCAGAAAAAATGAAAAACGAAAGTGGCAAGGGTTCAGAATAGATTTAAGCTTGTTTGACATCAAAGTTTTATATCCTTATACCTTCATGAAGCAAACAGACAAGCCAATCGAGTGTTGGTAAAGGATGATGTCTAAGATGTCCTAAAAGAATTTCAGGTAACAATAGCGAAATTTCAGGAAGGAGAAAATAGTTTAAGAGAGTTTCTCAAAATTGTCTGTGGAGTCACTGAAGAACTGTGTGGTATTTATGTTAAATATTGTCCAACTTGCCATCTTAAAAGGGGAAATTAATCCCCTTTGAAGATGGCAAGTTGGAACTCATTATAAAGTCTGTAGTTACCAAACAAAATCATATCAAGAAATTACCTGAAGGACGGTTATGTTAATCTCATAGACTTCAGTGATATGAATCTGTTTGAAAACATGTCGCCAGATGGTGTCACAGCCTTTAAATACCTTCTTTCCTATTTTGACAATTTTGTCAAAAATTTAACTTGTCCCACTAGTTAGAAAAACAGGAGAGAATGTTTGTGATATTTTAATTGAAAAATCCGCGAGCAAGGCTCACCTCTCTTACTCATTCTGATAATGGATTAGAATTCTCAAATCGTCTATTATTCTTGAGATCCTACAGAAATAGTACATGGCAAACTCAGACATCCTGGGTGTCAGGGGTCAGTAGAGCTTGAATAGAGAAGTTAAATTTTTATTATTTCTATGATGCATGACAACAATGAATAATTCTGGGAATGGTATGTATATTTAACCGAAACTCAAGTTACCATCCAACATAGCCTACTAAACATAAGGCCATTTCACTGAGTTAAATGCGCTTCGACCAGGGATAAGATGAAGGGATTTTCTTATACACCCATAATGTAAATTTATATTTTGATTAAAACTGATATTGTTGTCAGGTTTAGCAATAATGTCCTGAGATTTGTATTGTCAATTTATGTTAATCTAATTTCAATTTTTAATAATTTTAATATACTTTGCTTTTTTTCATAATATTAGCTCATTGTTTATTTATTTCTTTGGCACATGCCAAACTCGTGTTCTGCTCCCAGATGTACTCCTGGATACTACAATGATCATAGTGGTGTTGCAGTGTTTCACTTTCCCTCTGGGTCGAAAGATATCATCCATAAGTGGAAACGATTTCTGCATAGAGATGGTAGGTATTTATTTAGAACTTGGATATAAATTAAAATGATATTCTACGGTTTAGGCTTAAATCATCATTACGTAATTGTGTGATTATATGATAAATTTTCACACGACGCAAAACATTTTTGTTTGTGCTGAGCACTTTGATTCTGATGATACAGGGGCATTCAATAAATACTAATCATACCATCTAAAACTATAGATACTTGTGTAAAGTTGGTAATTTTTGCTATGAATGTTCAAAGTAGTCTCCTTTATACGCTATAACTGAATTTAGCCTTTTAATCCAATTTTCAAATGTCTTTCTGTACTCATCCTTTGGAATGACTTCAAGGTATCTGTAAATTGCCCGACCGAGGCTGAGCCGATCCTCAAATTCGCATCCGGAGAGGTTATCTTTGAGTTTTCTAAACAGCCAGAAGTCACATGGGGCTATATCAGGGGAGTAAGGTGGATGTGGAACTTCGTGCATACCCATATCTTTAATTTTTTGCCTTACAGCCCAAGATTTATGCGGTCTAGCATTATCGTGCAAAATTTTGAGACCACGAGTTCCAGTCTTTGGACGACGCTTAAGATAATGTTTTTCGACCTCAGGCAACACCACATCTGCGTAAAATTGTCCTGTGAGTGTCTGACCTTTGGGAACAGGGATTTGGGCTACAGGACCTAGGCCATCGAAAAATATGCAGTACAAGACCTTCGGGGCACGGAAGTCGGATACACAAACAGCTGGAGGTACCTCTCCCTTCTTTAGCCATACCCTGCCATCTTGCTCTCTGATCGGTGGTTTGAATTGTATCCATGTTTCATCTCCTGTTTCTATCTCTAATAACCGCCTAGGGTCACTCCCTTCATAAATTTCAAGGTTTTCCTTAGCCATTTGGAGTCTCGCGGCCTTTGTGGAAAAGTTAAGCAATGTGGTACCCATCGCACTTGGACCTTCCTCAGTTCTAAATCCGCCTTCAGAATTGTGTGTGCACTTCCCGTTGAAATGCCAACATAGTTAGCTACCTCCTCAACCGAAGAATGCGGAAAAGACTCGACATATTCCTTTACTTCACTCAATTTGTCATTGTTGGTCGCCAGTTTTGGTGCTCCAGGACGAGGGGTGTCTTGAACAGAGGTCCTACCTTCCCTAAATAGGCTCACCCACCTTCTGACAGTTGAATACGATAAAGTATCTTCTCCACATATCGTTGCCAACTCGTCATGAATAGACTTTGGAGGGATTTCGAGAATGGTGCGAAATTTGATGTACGTTCGTTGTTCAAGTTCCGAAAAATTTGGACAAGAAGCCATGAAAAATGTAAAGGAGAAAATGTAGGTTTCTAAAAATAACTGAAACTTAGGAAATAATTAAGTGATCAACTCTCTCTAAGTTTTGTTAGAAAGTTGAAATATGGTTCTATATAATTGCACTGAGAAATACTAGCTTAGAACTGCTATTTCATTAAAAATATACAGTGATTAGTATATATTGAATGCCCCCTGTACAACAAAGAATTATAATTGAGAACTTAGCTATTGTAGTTGTACACTACATCAGCCTCAGATTGAAAGTTGATTGTATCATCGCAATGTCAGTTAGAGCTACACTTTCATAATATCATTTCTTTCCCACCGTGCGGGATAAAGTTGAATAGTAGTAGCCGTTAGAGAACTAATCGAAACTATCAAAAGAGCCAAAAATTCTTCAAAAATTGTTCGCTGATGCAATACTCACACCTAAGAAAGGATAGTAAAGTAAAGAAATAATTAGACAAGCAATATATAAAATCAAATCAGTTTACTGTATAATACAGTGTAGGTATGTAGCAGAGATGCAGGGATCCGGACTGGCTCATTAAATTTATTATAATGGGTTTTAAAAGAATTTCGCTAAATATGAGCCTCTTTATTATGAATAACATTGTTAGTCCCGTGGGTGTTTACGATATGCGACTCTGACTGCATAGTGTATAAACGGTATATACCTAAGCCTGAAACTGTTGGCTATCTCTCTAGCATATAATATACAGTGGAACCTGCTTAACGGTCACCGCTATATAACGGTTTCCTGCTCAAATCGGCCACCTAAATATAGTCTAGTGGAACAATTTCTAATACTAATCGACCTCTATATAGCAGCCACCTGTACATAACGGCCACTTTGGACCGCTGCAACACTGGTACGTACCGTATATGTAATCCATCATGTTGTGAATAAACCACCATAAAGTCAAAAGTTGTGACTTCAGGAGTGTCTGTTTATTAGCAGCCCATTCAGGTCCCAAGTGGAGATTTTGTATTATCAATTCCGTTCCGTTCCCTGTAAGCATGTTAGCAACTTCAAAAATTAGCACCGAAAATTCGTTAGAAATATGAGTTGCTAATTAATGAATTCGACGAGAATTCAAAGGCTCCTGAGATTTGAATTTACTCATAATTATTGTAACGATATACGAAATAATAAAATCAACATACGAGATGTGACAGCACGCTACGGTTACAAGTGTTACGTATGTTTAGGGTATTTATGTTAACATGGTACATCGTACAAATAATACCAACGATTAGAATAGCGAATATATTGCAAGGTGATAATAGTGACGTCATAGCAAAGTCATTACCACGAAACTAAATAAAGGATAGTTCTATACTTGTAATTGGAAAAACATTTCATGAATCAAATTGGATGGATTAGGCTTTGTATATGCTTGATTTTGATTTCCTTGAATCCATTTTGACTTATATTATTGCGTAGTTTACGATTATTGGTAACATCAAAGGCAAGTATAGCCCATTGAGGGGGACAGGTAAGACTGGTTATAGAAGATTCAATGAAAAGTAATATGTGAACGGTAGAACTCTGATATATTAACTGGACGCTCAGCGAGAGCACATCGATCTAGTTTCCTTCCCAATAGCACGTATAATTTGTAATGCAGTTTTGGTATAATTGTGGCCAAGTGAAGTATTTAATGTTTATCGAAGGATGAAAATAATAGAATTAAAGAACAGACCTGTAAATGTGTTGTAGAGATTCAGTCCAGAACAAAGTCAATCAAGAACAACAGGGTCAGAATAGTGAGAGACGAGTGATGAGTGATGAGTGATGAGAGATGTACGAATTGAATATTGGTAATTTATACAATACAGTAGAACTCGGATAAGACGTATCCCCTCGGGAAACAGAAATTAGTACGTCTTATCCAAATATGTTTGCATTGCAAATAATGATGACTGATATTTTGGGATATAAGAAATAGTACGTCTTAACCGAGTGTACGTCTTAAGCCGAGTACGTCTTATCCGAGTTCTCCTGTACCTATATTCAAATTATTACACTACTTATATAGTAGTACTCAACTTCTGGCGCTTAAATTACGGAAGTCATAACTACGTAAATTGTGAATGAAATTCAGGTGTTTTTAATTAATTAATTAATTAAAATGATTGGCTTCAGCTAGGGAGCAATACGCCAGCTTTGATCTCAAGATTGTAAATCCCATCATACACAATGCAAATTTGTTGCATCAATGTTGCAGGAATTAGGACACAGGTTCTTATTTCCAAAAACAAGATTCTTGGATCAACATTGTTTGGAAAATTCAACACATACACGATGCAACATCCCAACATTGTTGCAACTGCTGCATTCAACAAAGTTGCATAAAGTTGAGGTATTAAAAAGTGCATAGTGCATGTACGTTAGGTACATCTTGATGGAATTATATTAGAGCTGTTTTTGGATTTTCTACATTTACAAACAATGCCGCGAATGACCAATGAGAATTTCCGTGGAAAGTTGTCTAAAACAATTGAAAGATTTCAAATAGGAATACCCTATCAGTAGATGCATAACGCGCATGTATTGTGTACCTAACCCACATGCACTATGTACTTAACTCACATGCGGTATGAAGTTTTTATCTTATGGAAATTTCCATGCAACATTGGCTTTGGGAGCATTTTTGGCATAATTGTATCGTGTAGGAATAATGTTGTCAGCAACTTGTTGCAATAGGGACTATGTATTTTCTGCAATGTCGCATGCAACTAAGTTATATCCAAGGGATCGTCTAAGAGCACAGGACGCTACAATAGGTGCATGATTTTTGATATATTTATATTTAGGAGCGTGAAAACTGAGCCTTTTTCCAATACTATAACACTAATTTACTGATTTAGACGAATGAAATTTGGGGGAACGTTCGTAGCGTGCTCGGAAAACCCTGTATAACCCCCTGGTTACATCGTGTATCGTAGGCTTAAGAACCTTATATAATTAAGTATTCTCCCGATGGCGCCCTTTATGTAAAATTAGAACTTAATTTCTGGGGTAGAAAAATGTAATGAACAATTACAATCTAAAAGATTTGATACGTAAAATGAAATCCTGATTTAACTATTATTATAAAATTATAACACTTAGGAGAGTGCTCCATTCAGAGAATTGGAACGGATCAGCTTTCCATGACCCGAGTCAACAAACCCGACCAGTCAATTACAATAACTAATATACAATAATAAACCTTGTAGATATACAATAGAACTGGGTCAAGACGTACTCGTCTCTAATCGAAAATTTCTCCTACCAAACCATTATAAATGATTCGGTTAATACATACTGGGATAAATAACTTGTTATCTTAACTTGTTATCTTAACTTGTTATCTTGTTATCTTAACTTGTTATCTTTTGTTTCACAAGCGATTACGTCATAATTTACCCGAGTTCTACTACTATACTAATTAGCACTTTGTCAACATATATCCATAGATATTTATCTAAGTGGCGAAATAGCGATTTCGCATCGCTATTTCGTCACTTAGGTAAATAACTATGGACAATCAGGTAAGCATCTCGAACTGTTAGTCAATTTCAATCTACCGGTCGGCCAGTCAGTCAAATCTCAACCAGTACCCGACCGATTGACCATCTCTGATCCATACTGAGCATAATTTTAATCATCAGATTTTCTATAGATCAAAATCTTAGGAAGAAAACGATTGCGATCTCTAATTCGATCCTCGATCCTATCCGATAGTCATAAAAGGATCACAATTGTGATCGCGGGTTCATTGATCGTGCGATTTAGAAGAAATATCCACACTAATGTAAAAACCTTCATCTCATTTTGAGCTGATTTTTCTTCAATCAGACATCATTAATTTGTCATTACTAAGAATATTACCTCAAATTTAATATTAATAGTAAAATCAAATGAATAAATATATTTTAAGTGTCAAATTAATTTATTTCAAAAATAATTATTTCTAATTAGTGTTTCTGGTATCCTTTATCATAAATAAAACTGATCGATGATTTTTGCGTAGATTTCAGCAACGAATGTCCTCTTTAGCTTAGCAGTAGGCGTCAGTTCCCCTGAATAAATGGAGAAGTCTCGTGGAAGAAATGCAAATTTCTACAAAATACAAAATACAATCAAAACTAAATAACAGCGATCATTCATTAAAATTCAGTGAATATGAGAACAAGAGGAGTGAGGAATGTAATTGTTATTTTGTTACAATACTGTATAGAAATGTTGTCCACACTAGATAGTTTATCGTGTGCGGACATTCGAACAGGTTAAAGTCAGAAAACTGCCAATAGACTAGCTTTTTATGGCCTCATGGAGAATAGGTAGATATCTTGTTATTATAGATATGGAGTTCAAATAAAGCGAATCATACTGGAGTTGTGGACGATGTTAAAGCATAGTGACTCAATATTTACCTTAATCTTGGCCACGTTAGAAACAGCCTTCTCATTAGCTTTATGCATTCCATCTTCAATATATTGATGCACTACACTACTTTTCACAGCCTCGCTCACTGTAGTAGCTTCTACTCCCAAACTCTTGCAAATGTCAATAACTTCCTCATCTAACTCATCAGAAGGCAAGCCGTCGGGAGCTAGCCTACATTTGAGCGTTACCAGCATGCTAAGGAACTTCTTACCATCTCCCACTACTACACAAGATGAACACATTCTCAGCTGTTTCTTCATCTCCTGCTCTATGGGGACTGGAGCTACGTTCTCTCCTCCTGATGTTATCAGTATCTCTTTAATCCTCCCAGTTATAAAGTAGAAACCTATGTAATGTTATAATATTCTACAGTCTACATAAAAGTCTAGCAGTTGGATCCAGACATATAGAATATTGATTCAACTAGTAAATGCAATACCATTATCATCCACGTGACCAATATCCCCGGTGTAGTACCACCCATTTTTATCTGTCACTTTAGCAGTCTTCTCAGCATCATGTAGATATCCCATAAAGTTGTATCTTCCTTTGAAGCATATTTCTCCATCTCCATCACTAAATACAAAAGTCAAAGGTATCGTAGAATTTTAAACTAATAATCCCTTGTTTAACGTAATAGATTATTCAGAGCAGGAAAAGTAAGATGGTTGGTAAGCGGAATTAAAGTATAGAATAATACAAAATACTGTTTGAAGAGGTAAACTAAGTGAGATGATGATTGAAGGGCATAGAATACTCTCATGGTTGATTTTTGGTATAAATAAGGGGGTTCCTTTGTCTAGCTCAGAAAACAGTCAGTCTTGACGAAATTAATACTTATCACGAAAATGTGACGTAATTCTACATTTCAAATAAAGTCTGGAACCGACGATCCCCCAAGGCTATTTCCAATTAACTTAGTCATAAGACATACCTATTAGGTTCATGTATCTTAGTTTCCGATCCCTCTATACTTCTTCCCACGGAGCCTAACAGGTTGGCTCCTGGTAGAGATACAGTTCCGGGTCCCATATTCTCGCTCGCTCCATAAATACTGAATATGGTAACTCCTGCTTTATCGAAAAACTCAAGCACGTTCAATGAGATAGGTGAAGCAGCAGTAAACTATAAAAATAAAAATAATGACATATTACGTCATGATCAACGATTAAGCATTCAATTAATAATCCCTATGTGAAGCTAAGAAACTTTCACACATAGAGCTGATATAATTTGATATTTTATCAAGCTGGTCTAAACTCGTAATACGAGTAGATTGAAACTTAATCAATATTACATAAGATCCTCGCTTATGCGAGCAGTCATGTACTACTGAGAGTATGAACTGTTAGTGGATACAATTAAGCTATATTCTGTAGCATACGAGACTGTGCCTGCTTGTCTACTCAACCAATTCTACACAAATCAACGAGATCACAAATCACAAAAGAAATGGCAGAAAGATATCCAGAAATAGTAGCCCCTCTCTTCATCGACGCGACCGTCTGGTACTCTGTCTCAATAATAAACGAGTACAACTCATCACTGAGTTCAGACAGAAACAGGAGGACAGACGAGCTGAAGAAACCAATTGCATTAATACTCTAAGATAGCTGTCCAACTCAAAAGCTAATCTCTAAGCAGAGATGAAGTAGAATATGCTCCACTCCATGAAAGACAACATGATAAAGGAGATCGAAACAAAGATAAGAAAACTAAAAGTTACAGTTAAAGAAACAGAAAAACTGTTTGAGCATAACACTCAAGAGCTGGAGCAAGATATCTCTGGGTTGGGACAACCTGCAGAGAGAGAAATCATCTCCACTCCTAATAACCCTGCACTCGTACAACCTTCAATATCAGTAGGGAAGTTAAACTCTGCTATAGGTATTGCTTATGATGAGACATCTCAACGAATCCACGTAGCAGCTGGTATTGTGTGAGGGATAGGTTAGTGAGCCATCAGGAATAGCATTAAGTCCTGAGGATGTTTAAGTAAGTGGTATAAAGGGCTCCATTGCATATTCCAGTATAAAATGCCAAAATTCAAACTATTAAATAAATTAGGAAAGGATTAAAAGGAATGAACTTTTATAGGAGAGTTCTATTATAGTCATAGCATCACCATAGCTCCGAACAAGGACGTATTTGTAACTGTTTTTATAACTAAACTAATACACAAATATTACATTAAACACAACACCATGACGAAACCATGTGACATCAAATTAAAGGACGATAAGATTTTCGTTCTGAGCCGGAAAGACAATCCATGTCTCTATGTATTCAATCTTACTGACGAAATACTCCGTTCATTCAATTCACATAGTATGCAGGAAGTTAGAAAATGTTCTCCAATCTGTTGCGATACTGAATATTCTGATGGGGGACTATTCTGCTGGCAAATAAAAGTGTTCTCTCAAGAAGGTACTCTGCTACACATACTGGGAGATACTCAGGAGGAGGACAAGAAAATCAACCACGAGGGCATTATAGTTACCAATGTTGTTGTTCTAATTTTACTAAGTTCACATTAAATATCTTCTGTTAAGTAAATATATTAAAGCTATTTTAACAACTATTGTGTAAATGTGTGACGAGGGTACCCGATTATTGTCTTCTTATAAGATACAACAAGAACCCTGTCACCACATAGCTACAGATATATCACAAACATACCAAAATTAATTTTATAGCTTTACCAGTCCTTATATGTAAATCTATGACATAAACACTTTTCACTTCACTTACTTCGAATTCGCCCCTTGGATAGTATTAAATAAATAAAATAATATTCAATAACATCTCAAACATCTGTATTTTATGGACTGTATCATATCCTCAATTGGATTTGGTTGTCAGAATAGAATTTAGTTTGCAAACTACCTCTAAACTAATCAATCAACCGTAGGCACCATGTCGAGCTGAATTAAGTTTCTCATTTGGGCCTAATGAATATTCAATATTCTCAGTTCTCAAAGAAGATATAGTTAGAAAATTTTAATTAGTTTATGAAGAAACTACACAAACTTTTCCATTTATCAATCCCAACATCTTCTTAACAGATTCAAGGGGAACTCTAACTAACAGAATAATAGATAATGTTTAAAACAAATATGAATACTATGTAGAAAACTATCAACTACGTAGAAAACTAACTCTCCAGAATTTATAGCAGGCTCTATATGTTCTTTAAGCTTCCCCAGACTCTGGGGACCCCGAAGAATATATTAGGCTCAATTTCCTAAAATTTATATGAATTCATAACTTCTACTCGTAGTTATAATTAGGAAAATCAGTTAGTTCTAAGTGGGAGATGACTTACCTTTAATGTCTCTATGAGACTGCCTTTCATTGCATCTGGTAATGCGAAAAATACCTTACAACCAGAATGTAGAGGAATCATCATATCCTTAACAGTACAAGTATACCCGTTAGTATATTATATAATATACAGTTGTATACTAACTCATCACTATCTGAGCTGCTATGTGACTGAATGGCAGATAGCTCACCATTGTATATTCCTGTAAATATAGTCAGAACAAAGTAAGGTACTGATATTGCGAATAGTATCAGAAAGTAATGAAGGAGATATTATGTCTATTTGCAAATGAAGTGTGGCTTAGACTAAACATATAAATTCTTTTAGTGTACTCCGTATTACGTATACATAATTCCAACTGCAAAGATAATTCAATTTTAATGGCCTTCTATGGCAATAAACATGTGAACAACCAATAATTAGAATAAAGCGAGACGGAGAAGGATGGATTGTTATATTTACCAGGACTGGAAGAAGATTATTCATTAGTCTGATCAACAAATAATCGTGAATTCGTACGTCCGCCAAATTTGGACAGTTGGAAAGTATTGACGATAAATTTCGAAAAAGCATTTATTGCACACAATATAAGCCACTGATTGAGATATTGAAGACATAAGACAGGGAAAATCATAATTTGCATAAATATACTATAGAAATCTGGCAGAATTGTATATCTACCACTTGTCTGTGTAATCTTGTAATCCTGGTACAGAGTCAATGAATTCCACACAAGGTTGTCATGACTTGACATTACACCCTATACATATACACTTAATATGTAGTATTGGAATTGGAATTACAGGTCATTTAATTATGCAATAGAGATAATTTGAACAACAAACATATGAGAGGGCAGTATACGGAAACTCATACTTTTATGATTTGTGGTATTATAGTATAAATTAATTATTATACCTTCGGCTGTCCTGTTGTTCAGATGTGTAGGGGAGTGTTGAACAGTATCCAGGCCTCTGTGAGTCCATTATTGCCTCTACTTCAGCTGTTTGATTATTCTACAAATATTAATTTTAACAACTTTAGAATTAACATACTATTAGAAATATTGTATGTTTTAACAACTACCTTGCCAAGCTCTATAAACTCGCTCCACTCTAGAACTCCCTTCGCCTTGAGAGCTGGGTCTACAGATCCTGGAACGGACTGTACAAATATCAGACCTGATATATCACTTCCAGCTTCTACCAGCTGTTCTAAAATAGCATTAGTATCCCCGAATGCAACACGTGTGTTTGAATGCTTCAGGATGTATCGAGTAATGTCCAGACTGTTAGTCGTGTAAATTCCGTTAGATAAACCTCCTGCTTGGATGGAGCCTATATCAGCCATCATCCATTTATTATTATTAGGAGCCAAAGGCTCGTTATAATAATTAGAATCTATAATTATCTATTATATTATACGAGGCTTTGGCTCGTCGCTTCGCGATGAACTCGGTGTATTGCGCCGGGAGGTATCCATTATTCTCCAAATTGCCGGCCTTTGAGTATTACAATATAGATATATTTAGAACAATGGAATTCACTAAAATACATATATGACATATATATTATTGAATTATTTTGTAAGATCAACCCCCTTTGTAGCCGTTGAGGGAAGTATCAATGTATATTTTGAGATTTGGCTAATTTGTTTACTTTATATTCATAAAAACGACAATAAATTTACATATGATTAATCCAAAAGTGTGAAAATCGGATTCAAAATGTTTGATATATTCTTTAGTATAGTTTATTGAATTCTATTTACTTCCAGATACACACGAATACACGTGACAATTTCAAAATTGCATTCTGTAAATTCTTTCCTAACAACAGACAAACAACAATTGATATTAAAATATTTGTTTTCATATTTACAAACTCATAAATTAACTAAACAAAATGTGAATGTCGGAATTTGTGTACTCGATTACTCCAGTATTGCCTTTGAAAGCATGATTCTACCACAATTTTGAAATTTGTTTACGTTATCCGCCTAAGAGTAACCAAATATTCACAATATGTTTTTAACCACATCATATTAGAAATCAGCATACTCGAATTTCCCAGTACAATGCAATGTTGTTTTGTTGGTGTTATGTTTTGTAAAATTTGGTTCTTGACTTATGAACTGAACCTATATGTTCTCTATATTAGAGCGTGACACACAGACACAATTTGATATTTAATAATATTGATGTAAACCATGAACTCTTAGTGAACCATTATTTAACACAGTAGAATGTATTGTATACTCAGGAGTTATTCTCAGGACCCTAAGGTCCCAGCTAGAAATTGTATCCCAGGACCCTAGGCTAAGGTCCAAGTCAAAATATTCGCTGCAGGAGCATATTTTAACAAATGCAAATTAAACGATATATTTCGACAGGTAAAATAACCATGGATAAGTTCAGACAATTGAAACTGAATAATTAATCCAACAAAAGTCAATGCAAACACATAATTAGCATGAAGTCCACATCCACGTCCCTAGTTAGCTTAATAACGAGTACAATGAAAACTCCCAGACCTTTAGGTAGTGAACTAGATCCCTAATCCCCTCCTAATGTCTGTACAGAATAAAATTGTAATTACAATCATACAAAGATCCTTGGTAGACCCAGCTGAAGTTGATAAATAAGGAAATAAGGGAAATAATCAATAAATATCAAATCAGTGTCTGTACAGAATTGAATTTAGTTAAAATTATAAACTCTAGCAAAGAAAGATAAAATTGAATTTACGAATACTCTTAGTCATTCTAAAATGTTAAAATCGAATTCTACGTCCTTGTTTACCACTATTAACAATTGGAAACTAATCTCTAGGATTATTTTGAACTGTTTACCAAAAGCTGTCAAAATATGATTAATCATATGATAAATCAGTGTATATATATTCAATAGAATGTATTGACCAATAGAATTACAGTCTACATCATTACTAATTAAATTACAAACATTCCACCAAACTAATTACACGCATTTATGCAGAATTGGAAAAACCTACAATCTGATTGGTGTAAAATACAGGTGTTAAAAGGTGTTAAAATATACATATTAGAAGTTTCCAAATGTCAGGTGCACAACTAGATGTCACTACGAGTATCCATACCAAATTTGGTGACAGAATCTCTAAAGGTGTGAACAGCAAAGCCAAATTAGAGGAAGAAAGGTATCCAATTGATTGATCCCATGGTATCAAATAGTACCCTGAATAACTCAGAAAATGTATAAACACACTAATCACTATAATTGAGAAATAAACAACAAATAATAATAATAATAATAATAATAATAATAATAATAATAATAATAATAATAATAATAATAATAATAATAATAATAATAATAACAATGGGACAGGAGATTAGAGCCTCTGAGACAGTTGTCCTCTTTCATGTCACCAACTGTAACATAGCCAGAGTCTTCTATAAATATGCAAGAGGGACGGAATATTTGACACAGTTCATGTCCTGTCTTACAAACTGTTTCTATGAATTTACCAAACCAGTCAAACACTTTGATGGAATTATCCCAGAAATCGCAAATGTATATTCTCCATTCATCTATGATAAAATTATAGAACAGGTTGAAGTTGTATGCTCCTACTATCTGATCCTCTGTGAGTATAGACCTTATGAGTACTCCTTCTAGAGAGAATAGTTGTAGAAGAGAGGGAGATCCTGTGAAGAAACATATAACACCATTCTCAGCAGCCTTCATGTCCTGTAGCCATGGATACCTGTTAGGTATCTTGGTATGCAGGATAGGATTGAGTCGGTATTTTTGTTCTATACGGAGAGGATTAACATGCATACGGATGAGACTGGGCATAAGAGTCCCCACATACAAATGCTTACTGTTAGAGGAGGTACAACAAGCCTGTGGTATTGAGATGCCGTGTTCACGATTCATGTGAGATATAGGCAGAGGATGTCTACTTATTAAGCTGAATTGTACTAATAAACTTGTATAGCACAAGAATACGGACTGTTTGAAGTATGTCAGTGATAGAGGAGTAGCAGCTAAATGAGGATCATGATTCGAGTAACTAGCTGCAAGATCACAAGCTCTATAGAGAGTGACTGTATCACCGTATCTATCAGCTACTATTACGTTATCCTTAACCACAATTATACAAGCTGGTGTATTTAATTGGTGACATATAACTCCACCTCTATCAACACCAGATGCTACAGGGATGTTCCGCTCTTCTTTGGGTGGAGCTATCAACATGGGATCGTTATCAGTGTCGATAGCAAATGAAGGAATGTCTATTCTGTTGTCGTAATAGTGACGGATATTTCTTTGTATTATATCATATATTATCTTCAAATACTTATCCTCCTTATTCTTCCTGACGAGATATTCTAGAGATTTAGCGTCTCTGTACAGGAAAGATAGTTCATTGAATGTGAAAGTCATTTTCTCCTCAACCTCTGCATACCAATCCTCCATGTCTTTGCATTTCTCATCTATCCTATCTGCATTCCTGGTTTTCAACTCAACTCTAGCTATCGCATACTCCATATTGAGTCTGTGTAACCTCATGTCATACTCCTGACGTGTGATACCCCCGGGAAGCAGGTCCCTCTTGGATGGATTTACTGGTTTCATGTCTTCCTCTAATTCAGGATCTACATAGAAAATGAATTCTCCATCAATCAAGTGGGTCATTCCCTCCGTCATACATTTTGAACACCAAGGTTCTGGAATAGGATATGTCCTCATCCTTAAGATCTCTGCCTTCAGTCTCAACTTAAGAGATTCGTATCTCTTTACTATCACACTCTCGATTGGTTTTGAGAGTTCAGGGAATAGCAATTTCTGAATTTTATGAATCTTTATCTCAGCTGTCTCCTTCCACATGATGAGACCGTTTAAGGAGTATAGGAAAGGTTCTGCTAGAGTCCTCTCTATGTAGTAGAGGCTGTCTTTGATATCAATAGGAAGGTAGTCATCGATAATTAGTAAAGATATTTCAAGTAAATGCTGGTCGCATCGCTCCTGGAATGAATCTTTGAGAGGGAGAAGACGTATGATACTCGAGATTATAGATTCATAATCTTGGTAGAGAGCTGATAACCTGTGAAGGCACATACGAGGTTTGTTTACGTTATATGTCACTGTAATTCTCTCCATTTCATTGAGGATATTTGGTATCTCAAGAATATTCCTGTAGTCCTGTATTATTTTGGTATGTCGAATTTCTTGTAAGTCAATGGACAGAATTTCCTTTATTCTCTCCTCGCACTTCTTCAACATCTTATCAGCTTTAGAAGGTGTTACCTGGCTCATGCTTGTTGCCATTTCAAATATTCTTTGTCTTCAGTGCATATTTATTTATTATAAATGTTGTCTTCAGTTCTTTTATAGAAATATCTCTTCTTTAGAATTTGTATTAGAATTAAGTTATACTTTCAATGTAAGTATTACTTTCTATGTGAAGTAATGTGTTTCATAATGTGGCTTAATAATAGACACAATTAGCGACACAACTACATAATTGTTTCATTATACAACTGCTAATATATTCATATTTATTACAAAATGAGGATAGAACTTTATTGACACCATAAATGGCGCCTAAAATTGTGTGAATTAAACAAACAAACAAACAAATGAATTGAATAAGTAAATACACAAATAATTAAAGTATGTGTTTGTTGATGTAAATAATGTTCTAATTATAGAAATATGAAATATACAAATATCAATAAATAATTATTCCAGACATGAATATGATTGAGAAGTGTGAAGTATACAACAAACAACAAACAACAAATACATATAAAAAGTGAAATGTGGGTTAGAGAAGGGTGAACAACTGTCCTTCTTTAGTTTCAATTCTATACTTACAATTACAAGATTAAATAATTTCATAGTTTCTTCTTGAGTTGAGTTCTCCAAACATAATCCATAAATCTAAAAATAAATATTCTAACACCTTTGTCACACTTATTGGAACAGTCCAAGGTGCGAGAAGTGTCCGGTATATGTGGCACGAGGTGTCACTTGATGGTAGTGACAGTGAATACACACTCTTTGTGTAAATAATTATTCGTCATAAAATTAGTAATTTTGAAATATTCATTAACAGGTGTTATCAAGATACATTGTTCTATTGGTACGATACCACATTTTAACACCTTGAGACAGGTGAGGGGTGTTTATGAATATGGTATATAGTATGCCATTATGTATCTAGGTGTGAAATAATAGTGTATTTACCTCTAATATTCTATCACCTTGACTGAGCTTATCATAGCAACCAGATGAATGATCGGAATGTATTTGAGATATGAATGTTCCCTAATTACATTATTAGCCAAATCAAGAAATAGTTACTTACATTGTTGTTATTTTCATACATTCTTTCAACAACAGAAAATTCGAATGTTTGTTGTTTAGAGAAACCAATTTGATACTAAAAATAGAATAATAAATAAGAAACAGCAAAAGAATCTAACAAAAGTTGCTTACTCACCACATTTGAGTCATTACTCTACAAGGATTGTGTTGATAACTGATTCCGTAAACAACTTTCTAGAATCAACAACAAATGAATATGGAAATAATCATATAAATGTAAACACAGCGGGTCCTCTCTAATTGTCCACAAATGGGCAATGGTGTCCAAAGCGTACAATTAGACAGGACAAATTGTATTTGTATATCACACCTTGTTTATTATTATTATTATTATTATTATCGTGATGATATAGTAATGAAGGAGCATATGTGTCTGTCTTAACACCACTAATGCCACTATCTGCTATAGCTACATCTGCCATAGATGATATCTCCTACAATAAACAAGAAAATTAACAAACAAACAAGTAAACAAAATAGACAAACAAACAACTTACAGTATTCGGAGTACAACTATGACTGACAGTACAATCTGGAACTAAAATATTCAGGTATTAAGTTGTTAGTTCCATATCTAGGAAGAGACGATGGAATGTTGTAGAGAGGAGAAGGACATCTGTAAGTGTTACAATCTAATTTCTCAGAACTATGACTACAAAATGGAACTATAAATTGGAACTAAGATTATGTATTGCTGAACCATGGATATATACAAATAACAAAATCCCACATTTCCGCGTTCGTTACTATAACCAAAATTTTTGCCTCCTCATTTGCCTGTAAATATCAGCCCCTTTACTAGTATGTTGTCTAAGTCCATCATATCTTCCAGTGATATACCCATCGGGGTTAGCAGGTATTTAGGGATTGATGGAACGTCCGAAAGCGATTGGATGCCATATTATTCACATTATTGGAATTCACACATCGATTACGTATTCACAATTGAATCAGTGGCGGCGCCAGCATACTGAGTGGGGGCAACTGCCCCCCCCCTCCCCCCTGACAAAAATCATGCAACAGCTTAGGGTCGCATGGGTATTGTTATATCGTACGAATTTTCATTAAGATGGGGAGTATTCCAGCCAATTATGTTTTTCATACCAGGTGGGCTGAAACTTACGACCATCTGTGGTAGGGAAATTAACAAGAATTGGTTGCATTGGTTGGCAATCTAGATCCTGGCTAAGGTCATCTGGCCCAGGAGGCTTATTAATGCACATCCTCTTATTGGAGGTAGGAACAAAAAAGTTCGCCATAAGTAAATTTTAAATATTCTAGAGTATTCATGCGTCAAAATATTAATATACACATTTAGCGTATAAATATATATCGTCTGTGATTTAGTACTCTGGTGCCATATTTTTTCGTTGGATTATTGAAGGGGAATTTCTTAGACACATTTCATTAAATATTGTAAGTGGTGACTATAAATTATTATTCATTATTTTTGGAGACGCTAATCTAAAAGTATGTATATAAGTATTATTACTACTCAGAAGATTAGAACAGTAGGGACTGGTCTGTCGGGTGGTCCGTATGTAACTCTATTTTAAACTAAGTTGTCCCCCTCTTGGTTGTTCAGCTCCCCTTGTGCCCCTCTAGAGAAATGAAGCTAGCGCCGCCCCTGAATTGAATACATAGTATTTATTGTCATACAAAAGCAATTTATATTTGTCAGATGCATGCCATCTTTTCGAACCCTTACAAAGTATTAACAATAATGATATCTGAGTACTAACTATATCGACGTGTGATGCAAATGGCTTTATAAAAGAGCGAGGAATTGAATACAAAGATGTAAAATAAGTAGCGATAGCGAAGAGCCTCCTCTGACTAAATTATTTACGCACACCCCAGGTATAGATGGTTCTCTCCGAATATGTATCCCCCCTCTTCGGTATTGCCATCCCCCCCCCCCAATGGGAGGATATCCCCCTGGTTGAGAAGCACTGAATTAACTGATAATAACAAACAAAGTACTACAGCATAGGTATAATGATTGTGTACGTGAGGAAACAACTTTGTCCAGTTATATTCCTAAATTCATAGGTTGATCCTGGAGGTACCAGTACTGAATTCCCTAAGGAATTCAATGTTGTGATGTATTCTGAATCGAGGAATACATCGACAGAACCTGATTGTAAGTTGAAAATCAGCCAATCATTGTTTAGTGATGTGGGCTTAGTTCCTCTGGCTACAACTTCCAGGTAGCCCCACCTGAATTGCTCTGTACGTGTAGCAATAGTATATGATATGTCATCTTTCTTCGTCCATACAGAATCTTTCCGTGTATGAACTACCTAAACAAGTGAAAAGCTTAGAATAATAGGTCCAGGCATCGGCGTTATATCAGGGCAGTATTATCCATAGGGCACTAGAGACACTGTTCTTCAGGCCTACGAAAGGTTAGTGGCCATGAAAGTAAGGGGCCTAAAGACATACTATGGAACTCGGATAAGACGTACCCCTTCGGGAAACACAAATGAATACATACCTACTATCATAGTATACGTCATATACAAATAAGAATTGTATTAAAATGAATGGGAACTAATTTTTTGTATGAAAGAGATAGTAAGTATTCGCCGAGTGTAAGTCTTATATAAGTAAATCTTAGTAAAACAAGTGCGTCAGGCCTACTATGGTACTAATCTGGCCCTGAGATATATATATATTGGCAGCACTTTCGAAGAATGCTCGCCAGTTGAGCTGGAATTAGGCTTGGACAAATTCAGTTCTCTCAACTCTCACGATTTTGGGTCTACAAATACTGCATAATTCCAGGTCATTTCATAGAAACCTAATACTAAATTGGAAATCCCACTATAGAATCGTTGGATTTTTGTTTTATGTGCCACTTTAGACACATTTTGAAGGTGTTACATGCAAATAACTCATCCAGTTAGAATCGAAACGATTTTTTAGTGTCAATATTAGTAATCAACAAAAGATTTTACATATCTTAAGTCGAATATGTTCTGGAAAATTTTTTCCATAACAACACAAGAATATCTCAGGAATGTGGCAAGATTTTATTCTCAAATTGTCCTAAACCTATCGAGTGACCCCTTGTACAACGCCGCTAGGCTAGCAGAGTCTAGTTATGCACATACAGACCCTCTAAATGATCTTGAATAAGATGTTATGGTTGATTGCCACAAACCAATAAATGTGATAGTTTGAGACAATCAACTTACTTCACACTACATAGAATATCGTTTGTCTCTAAGCAAATGCGATTCAATCAGGGGCACCGAACTTTCCAAAAAATTGGACCGATCCAGGGGGCTCACACATATTTTGTATTAGTTCTATGGGGCTGTAACTAAAATTCGTATTTAAAGATAATTTAGAGGGTCTGTATGAGCATAACTAGACTCAGCTAGGCTAGCGGCGTCGAACAAGGGATCACTCGATAGGGTTTGAATAAATTTTGAGAATGGATAGTGTGGCCACATTCCTGTGTAACATATTTGAGTGACCACTCAAACGACGAAAAATCTTTCGCTGATTACTAATATTGACATTCAAATTCGTTTCGATTCAAACTGGATGGGTTATATGCATGTAAACATCTTCAAAATGTGTCTAAAGTGGCACATAAAACAGATTGTGCCTCACACCCCTGATCTGGTTCCCCTTCTAAAGGTTCAAGCATCACCCTACTGTAACATTGTACGTAATTTGGTGCTTTTACCCGACTTGTCACGGTTTCAGCGAACAGCCCTGACTATATGAGGATTTAGTATTACAAATTTGTCATTGTGGCAAGAGTAGGTGTGATAGGGAATAATTATTGAATGTAGGAAAGCACCACTCTAGACAAAGGTAGTGACCAAATTGCAGGTGGATTGATTGAGAATTGACAGAATTTTTAAAGTGTTGAGTTATGCTCATATATCACGCTGACTTAACACTTGTGGTGGCCCCACAAGGTTTTGTATATGATAATTAGTAGGCGACATATTCGGTAAATTTCACTTTGGTCGGATCGTGCATCCCTGGTCCAAAATTCATAATCATTTGTGAGGCCTTTATGTACCTAATTTGTCGTACAGCTCATTAGAGGAAATACGAACAAAGGCTCGTCGCTTCGCGATGAACTCGTCGCATTGCGCCTCGAGGTATTCAACGGACAAACAAACAAACAACAATTGAGATTTAATAATATTGATGTTGTTGAAAATATTCAGACTCAGTATACTTGAGTATACCAGTATAGTTGTTGAAAGTATGATTCTACCTCAATTTTGAAATTTGTTTACTTTATATGTTCATAAAAACAACAAGAAATTTCCATATGATTAATCCAAAAGTGAAAATAGGATTCCGCATGTTCGATATATTTAGTGAAGTTTTATTGAATTCTATTTACTTCCTTGATAAACACGATAAATACATAGTTATGCGACAATTTCAAAATTGCATAACGTAAATCCTTCCTCGACAACGGACAAACAAACAAACAAACAAACAAACAACAATTGAGATTTAATAATATAGATTTATGGCCCGAAAAAAAACTTTCATGATAGTGGAGTCGCTTATGGCTTTAATCAGGCATTTTTAGTATATTTTACACACTTTCTGAGGTTGTCCTCCAACAACAATAATTCATTTTTGGAAATACGTGGTAGTAATTTGAGGTTCATGCCAGCGCCAGTTGTCTAGAAAAGTTTACCATTGAGACAAGTGACTGTTATGTAAGATAATACAGGGCAGTAGTTAATAATGGCCATCACCCAAGGGACTTGTCAAAGGTAAACTTTATGTATGGACGTTAGAAAAATGAAGTTGCCGTATATAGATGTCGTGACCCTAGTAGACAGGTTTAGTGTCAGCAAGAGCCTAATAATGGTGGCCACTGGCCGCGTAGAGCAGGTAGCCGCAATACAGAAGTCATTATAATGGGAAATGGTTCAGGACTATTTTAGGGGGCCGCAAATCCAACCTAGAGGGGATAATTCAATGTTGAGAACTGAAATTCAGTATAGTCTAATACTCTAATGATTATTCATATTATTTAAATCAAAACAATATGTAAAGAAAAAGGTATCAAATATCAGTGACACATACGAATACATAGTAAGTACATTGAAAATATGACAATTTAGCAACGTTGCGTCAAATGACAAGTTAGAGAGCTAATACGCATATAATTAGACTCAGCTAGTAGTGCGGCGGCGTCGAATAAGGGGTCACTCGACAGGGTTAGGACAAATTTTGAGATGGAATCTTATCACATTCCTGAAGAAATTTTGCGTTGCTATGGAGAAAAGTGTTGCAGTGATCACTTGAACGACGGGAAATTTTAAACTGATCATGAATATCCGTAAAAAATTGGATTAAATCAAAATTGTGGCCGTTAGCTTCAAGTTAACACCCCAAAATATGTTGCTTAAGTGTTCAATCATAGCCGACAATTGAAATTGGAGTTGGCATTATATCCAAAAGTGGATCATTTGTATTGAGGAACAACCTCAGAAAGTATGAAAATTCTATGTACAAATACATGATTATGCCATAAGTTCTTACTGTGTGCAACAAGGTGTGAAAATATGATTACTGATATGATAAATCTGTGAATTTGTAACTTTCAGACTCTGAAATTCTCAAAATCGGACTCTACGCACCCAATTACCCCTGACAACATGTTGAAACCTAATATCCAGCTTGCTTTTGTATTACACATAGAAAGGTGAAAATATGATTAATCACCAAAAGGTAAGAAATATTAAACTTTAGAAAAAATTCATATCCGAGGTGCTAATCCGACCAAAAGTGTACATGTATGGAAATTTCAAATAAATGGGACTGCTAGATTACGCACGATCGTGCGTACGGACGTCACACATCGTCCAAGCCTTTGGGTCATCTTCCTATAGGAGCTGCCCTAAAAATAATAACAATTTTTCAATTTTGGACGTAAAAATCCTAATTAGAAGCACAAAATGATGGAATTAATTCAAATTGAATATTGACAGTATTCCAATGTCAATAACTGGAAATATTTCCCAGTTATTGAAAATTCATCCAATCAAGGATCCCAGTTTAAGTGACAAAATCAACAGAAAAATACAATTCTAACACAATGAAATGAATTTTTGGCAAATTTCCAGCCAAATTCAACAAAACAGTCCAATGAGCCCGTTTTTGGGTAAAAATCATCAGTAGTCGCCGGGCATTTCATCGCTTCGAAAATTCCCTGGATATTTTAGGTATTAAATTATTACATACAAATATGTCTTTGTTTAGCGTTGTTAATAACTAATAATTAAATGGATTCTGTATGGGCAGACAAACACATTTTTGTCTTTTGTTTAGTCTTGCTAGTAACTACTATAATAGATTCAAAAAAGGGGTGAACATATTATCTCATTGTGTTCTGAGTAATTAAAATGTACAAGTATGGAATGCTTGCGGTTGTCGTATTGGCGCATGTACCAATACAAAATAGTGAGAAAAATTCCAAATACAACAATTATAAGCAATAATTAATTTGTCCTACATCAACCAGATATCGCTTCCAAAGACCCTGACCAACAACCAGGGCTGATCAGATATTCGAGCAACCCCATGGCAAATCTTGACACTAATCCAATTGTAAATTCTTAAATAAAGTAAGAAAAGTCCGAAAATTCCTTCTATATGACAAATATCTCTGATACAATACCCTCAGTGAGAATTCATTTTTTGGGGACGAAGTGTCAGATTACCCTCAACTGATGTGACTCAGAACGTTATGAGCATGCCACCAAAATTACACTGACATATAACAAAATTGTTTTGAAGATATATTTCTAGTAACCTTTAACACCTCGGGTTTACAAATAGTTGAATTCACACCTCACAAGTGGGACTTAAATAATATTGAAGAATTTAGTGAACCTCCTACCACATATTCCCAAAAATGAATTATTGTTGTGAAGAACAACCTCAGAATGTGTGAAAATTCTATCCAAAAATACATGAGTAAAGTCATAAGCGACTCCACTGTCATGAAAGTTTGATTCGGGCCATAAATATTTCCTCTAATGAGCTGTGCGACAAATGAGGTTGTTACGTAGCCTATTATACATAAGGCCTCAAGTTCGAATAAGGTAGAGAAACACTGATTAGGGCTACATTAAATACATATCCTTGGTATTTCATAGAAAACTAACACAAAATCTTACATTTCACAATCGAACCGTGAGTTTTCACTAACCTCACCAAATATTTAGCCAGATACTGGATTAGAACCGGATATCCTGTACAACTTTACAGAAAACGTTAATAGGAAGTGTAAAACGCTGGGATGACAACCAGGGTTGCAGAAATTCTGTTGAATATTCATACATGTTCGGAAAAGAAATTCGAACTAATGACTAGCTGTTTAAACTCGATTCGAAAAACGCTACATAATTTCGGACTGATGGGCGTCCTATTATAGCGATTTGATTGGTGAAATTAATGATTTCTTATACAATACCAGGATGTCCTGGCCCAGTCCCTCATTGGTAGGCAAGGGCTTCGGAAGCTGGTATTTCAGGGGGGATTAATGATATGAATACATGAATAATAACACTCAATTAAGTAATCTAGATAGTACAAATTAGAGCTTTGGAAATCTCCCAAACTTCCTTTCACGGTGTTCAGTATTAATGGACATTTGTAATTTTGAAAATAAACACAGTAGTATATTCATTGCTTAAGTACTACTAGTGTAGTTGGTAATCAGCAGCCATGAAACAAATGGAAAATTAGTTTCTTACAAGCTTTGTTGTTAGCAGTAAATTATTACTATACATGTGAGGTGCCAAATATACAACAAGATAATATGAAAATAACCACAGGGTGTTTCACCAATTCTATCACAAAAATATCATGTTATAACTCAAAAACTCTAGAACAATCTGGTTGAATATTTTGGATATAATTCAGGAGCTTATGACATTTGTATAACGCAAAGATAGAATTGTTGAGTGATACCCAAAGG
>JAKMXF010000316.1:225672-389907 GCA_024704765.1 Oopsacas minuta | reverse complement strand
TAGAGCATGCAGAAAGAAACTGATTGCAGATTTGAAATCAGCATCCCAAAATTATATAGAATCAATTGAAAAATCTCATGCAACAAAAAATGAAAAAAATTGTTGAGCAGTGTTATATATGTCTATTTCAAAATGAAAATACTCATTCTTTACTAACTCCCATTTTAAGCCACTGTGTCTCAGCTACATTATCCATTGTAGAAGCTGCTGTAATAATTCTCAGGATCGATTCTTTGTGGCACTTTTTCGTGTGAGTGAATTTATCTACAGCAGTCTTCCAATTTGAAAACCCTCTTTGAATTAATGCATCATCAGAATTGGATACATATTGCAACTTCCTTTCTTTAACTGCTTGTTGACCCAAATAACAAAAGGCCAAATCTCCCTGTTGATCATAATGCAGCCAAGTCCACTTATCAAAACATGAGGGTTGAAACCTCTTCTGACGATTATGGAGTTACCGAATTGTGTTTAGGGAAATTGTCTTGAGATATTTTGCTCCTTGAAATGGAATTAATTATAATCAAAGCCCATAAACTAAACCGTAAAACTATCAAATTCGACAAACTAACGAATTGGGGTTTTCTATGAGGGTTGAAATTATAAATATACGGATTCTGATGCCTCAGGTGAATTTGATAAGTCTAAATAATACAGAAAGGTGTGAATCCAAACACACTGTTTAAAAGAAATTGGAAACTAAATTTTGAACGCCCCATGGTTCTACACTGTTTCAGTCTGAAAATGTTTTCGAAATATCTGTAATTTATCACACCATTTAGATAGTCTCAAAATAAATAAATAAATATAAATCAACAAAAGTGGGGGGGGGGTAGAGGCAGAGCCCCCCTGTTCCGACGCCCCAGGCGTAGAATATAAGGTGTCATCCAGGTTCTCAGGTCCATACGCCTAGACAATACATTTAGCATTATTATATAGGAGTTTCTGTACCTAGAGATAAATGTTCATCCATCTCGATATTACTCTGAGTTGAAATGACACCAGATACCTGAGCCTCACTACCAGTATGTCGTTTGCACATTTTTATGTTTTGGTATTTCAAACTCGTCCATAAAATATATCAATGTATATGTGATAGTAACAATATATCAAATTGTGTATCCAGGTATCGTACTATATTTGGATAATGTAGTCAACCTTATACTGCAAGGGTTTCATTCAGAGGAGGAGGCGCTCTGAGATTTCCCCCACCCCAGAATTCCTAATATAACGTATAATGACAATAGTAACAATATGTATGATACTATTCAGGTGTACGCATTGTCAGAATACTCGTAACTGCCACTTGTCGTATCATATTCGATTGGCTGGCAATTGTTCGAATCAATATTTGTTGACTACCACTTGTCAGAATAATATTCCAATGGTGGTGGAATTATCAGAATTAGATAATTAATTGAGAAATATCTGAGATCTAGAATCTGTGACTGATATTAGTTATTCTGTGATAATCTGAAATCTAGAATCTATGACTGATATTAATTTATCTGTGAAATTCTGGAAACTAGAATCTATGACTATACTGCATACGGGACAAGTTGGTTCTAGCTCAAGTATTCTTTGGCTGCATTGTGTGCATGAATTCGCGTTCCTACATGGCAGAAATATCCTCGTTTCTATTATACGTCCAAGAAACACTGCACATTGATTTCCAGGAGACTCGCTTTCATCAATCTTATCTTTAGAATTACTTGATATTATGTCATTATTCGCGATGTTGCCGATAGAATTACTTAAAGATTTTAGATATTTCCAAAGATTATAAATTCCTTCTTGGAGCTTTTGTTTCCATTCGAACCTATGAGGATCGATTTGACATCTTTCTTCTTTCTAGGTCTAGATATCTCTCGGTCCTGACGTAAGCGTCCTATGCTATTATCTGTATCTACGATTACCTCATTAAGAATTGTTATGAACGTCCAAATTCGTGGTTGGCATGTTTTACTATCGACTTTAATTTCGAATGGTAGCTTCCGGCAGTAAGGTTATTTGCAACATTCAGGTCATAGATTGATAGTACTTCTGGTGTTATTCTGGTTAGCCATCTCTTTTTGAAATTTTTGCAATTTTTCCAGCTTGAGCATCTCGAAATGTTCAAAACTAGGCACTTGAAAAAGTTAGCAGTCGGGTAAGTCAGAGGTAACGACAAAAATGGAATAGCCATCAACTGCTTCAATGACTTTGTGTCTTAGTTATTTCTAAATGATTGCGCCAGTCCTAGTTTTGGTGTTTTGCCCATATACGGTGTGTATAATGGAACCAGCAGCAGTATATCTTCACTTGTGGGTAGACTTCTCTTAGTGCATTCTAGCTGCTGGTTCCCAATCTGACATGGAAGCCAAAGGCCGGAATTGAGGGATCTGGATGCTGTCATCAAACAGTGAATTCCTGAAAAAGCATGTCGTTCTGTAGAACGAACACAGTCAATAATCGAGAAAATTGGTTGGGAATAGCATAAAATGTCACATCGAATTGAATATTCGTATCTTCACTTATTAGTAGAACCATTTGTTCCGGAAGAAATCACACCACTCTCGTCACCACATTTGACACGCAATTTGGAATATTCCCCATAGTATGTTGCTGGCAATATTTCACAAAATTCATCAACTGTCAGCGGAATCTTTGGTTGAATCTTCCTTCTAACCCGATACATAGATGACTCACATTCTGGAAAGGAATATCGCAAGAATGAGACTCAGTTATAGTAGCATCATTAAACAATTTCCTGAGGTTTAATTTGACGATTTAGCTGAGGAATTTCACATTGATTTGAATTTAAATACTTCTGTCATATATTCATTATACTCAACAATGCGATTGTGCTCTTTCAAAGGTGTAACTAAATTAGTTTCGCGATTGATTCTCCAGCTACCCTTGCAACCAGTCCGAAAAATAACGCATTTTAGAAAAATGAATTTCTCTGTAGGTTTTAACTGAATAAATTTATTGCCATCGAGACTAAAAACTTTACCAAAATTCGTTTATATTCTTCGATAACATATCTATCTTGTTAGTAGATGACGGCTGACTAATTATTTCCAATATCACCTTAATCTAGTAATATTGTTTGTTGGCTATAGTAATCAATAAGAAGCCAATGGTATTTTTGTCTTTAACACCATCAATAACACTGTAAAACAAATTTTCAATTTTGGAAAATAACGAGAACATGATTAAGTCTCTATAGTCAATTAGGATCTCTTGATTCCGAATATGAATACAGTTTTGCTCAACCACACAACAATTATATAGAATTCAACTTACAAATTGAGAAAATGGCATATATTACCAAAAAATTTCTACTTCAATATCAACTAGTCATGTAAAACTTGTGAGGATTTTAAATCTGCGGTTGTGTTGAATTCATTTATTACAAGAAATAGCTCAGTATTGGCAAAACCTTGTATTTATATGGGATTTTACGAAATTTTGTGATTTTTTCTAATTTTTTGTATGTGTGATTTAGATTTCGTTAGTAAAATAACTATTTTTTGCTTAAGCTCGTTCTGGTATTTATTTGTTCTAAATACTATCTAGTTAAATACTCCTCACAGGTTTTACATGATTATATGATATTTTCATTTATAATATCTTCAAATTGTCGTATTTCCCATTTTGCATGTTGAAATCTATAAAATGGTGCGTGATTGAGCAAATCTGTATTCATATTCAGAATCAGGAGATCCTAATTGACTATAGAGACCTAATTTGGTTCTCGTTGTTTGTCAAAATGAAATTTGTTGTACAGTATAATCAATAGGACATTTTTAACACAGTTTAGGTGACTACCCAAAATTGTAACTGAGGGTTTTCGTGTAGAAGATCATAATACAATTTGGTTCAAGCGACAGTTGACTCAAATTTCAATTCTGGGAAGTGACAGTCAACCAAATATTGATTCAGACAAGTGACAGTAACCCAAATATTGATTCTGACAAGTGACAGTTGCGAGTATTCTGACATATGCCAATTAAAAATTCTGACAAATGCAGCTCCTCCATGCTCTTTACTAGGAGAGTGTACTTTATAGGGTGTGATCAATCTTTTCTCCCCAAGCAAACATCCTGTATGAAGCCCTGGCAACTTAAATATCCCACATCCCACATCCCACAGCCCCACACATATCAAGAAAATTCAAACAAACAATGATTGTAAAATTAAACAGTCTACGTAGCTAAAGCCTATTGACGGTATTTAACTATGGATTACTTCGAGTCTATTAAATTTGACTTGAAATTTTATTTTTATCGATAATACACAATAGGTGCATTTTGGCTCGAATAAATGTATTATTGATAGTTAATAATTTATAGAAGCCATATTATCCAATTATTGTCAGTTTGAAATGACCTCATCTCAGGATATTTTCTAGATGATTTGAGAGGGGGAGCAAAATGCCCCCTGAGATATGATCATGTTTATGCACTTTATCTCCAAACTATGCCTCCCTCTAATTCATGAAACATTGATCTGCCCCCCCCCTTGAAAAATTTTCCTAAAACCCCCTGCATCTGTTTGGTTAAAATGGCAATATGTTGTTAAACATGTACAATTTTTATATTTCCTGATAAAGATCACTAGTGCGTCTTCGATTTCAGAATTAAAATCAAGTGTTCTAAGGATATTCATACATAAAGTATATAATTTTTAGTTGTCACGTACTGAGTTATAAAGATACCGTGAATGGCACATATTTGCTTGAATAACCTAATACAGTAGACCCTCTCTAATTCGAACTGTGCCCAGAGCTTATACAGTGTTTGTAAAATTGTCTAAATACAAAAACATGGCAAAATATATCCAATTCTACTGCAGATCAATTTCGAATACTATAGTAGACATTTTGGACGCTGTTCCACAGTTTGTACAACTTCGAAAGAATGGGTTCCCAAGATTCTAGTACTGTTTAAATGCATTTTGCTAATTTTGCAATCCGAACTGCACAGATAGTCTCTAGAGTTATTATCAAATAAGTCCAACAAATATGTAGAAATACCTAACTTTCTATACACTAATAATACAATTTGATATGAACTCTCTGACAGGTGTGACACTATCGTGAATATGCCAATATTTCGTCATTATCGTACGGAAATGTATTCAAGGATATGGGAAGTTGGGTATGTGGGACATATTGGCCGGAGCGATTTGACCATAACTCTAGTGACTATCGAGTTACGAGTGGATATTGCCAAACACGTGTGCCATCCATGGTACACTAATATAACTCAATAACGTGACAACTTATAATTACAAAAATTATGTTTATTTTCGTATAAACATCCTTGATTTTAATCCCGGAATCGAAGACTTACTAATGATCGTTCATCAGAGCTATAAAATTGGGGTCTTTATCACTATATATTGCACTTTTAATCAAACAGATGACGTAATTTCAAACTAGTAATAGTTGGATGACATGGCTTGTATAAATTATTAATTATCAATAATATATTTATTCGAGCCAAAATGCACCAATTTTATATTATCGAGAAAATAACATTCCAAGTCAAATTTATTAGTCTTTAATCCATGGCCGATGAAATTCTAGACCGTGAACAGGCTTTAGTTTTGTAGGCTATGGGCAAATTAGATTTTGACTTCCTTGGGTTTATTTTAGCCTAAGATATTTATTTCGATCCGGACAATTTCGAAAGAGAATTATAATATTTTGAAAAATATGTCCGACCTGAGAGTATTTGCGCCGGACAGATTTTCTAGGACACTAGGGACTTAGATCATGCTAAATACTGGGCATATGATAAATTTATTAAGTCGGATGTTACATGCTCACAAGAGTCGATCCATTTTGGCATGTTCATAGCCTACGAAACTGAAGCCTATTCACGATATTTAACGATGGATTACTCCAAGTCTATTCAATTTGACTTGAAATTTTATTTATTTAGATAAAACAAAATCGGTGCTTTTTTGACTCGAATAAATCTATATTTGATAGTTAATATTTAACAGATGCCATATATCCAACTATTACCAGTTTGAAATGATTTCATCTGTTTGGTTAGAAGGGCAATATGTTAAAAATGCACCATGTTTCAAGCTCTGATGAACGATCACTAGAACGTCTTCGATTCCAGAATTAATATCAAGTGATCTAAAGATGTTTATGAGTATATTATAAAAATTTTTGTAATTATATATTGTCGCGTAACTGAGTTATATTAGATACCATGGATGGCACATATTTGGTAAAATCCCTTAATAACTCGATAGTCATTAGAGTTATCATCAAATAAGTTCAACAAATATGTGCTAGTTCTCATACTCTTGTAATACATTTTCATAGGATATCTCAAACCGGTGTGACGCAATCGTAATTATTCTCATATTTGGTCATTATCAAGATTACACAATAGTGCTTCAAGATATCCTATAAAAATGTATTACAAGGGCATGGGAAGTTGGGCATATAGTAGATATTAGTTGAAATTATTGATAATAACTCTAGAGACTTTCGAGTTATTAAGGGATTTTACCAAATAAGTGTCATCCATGGTATCTAATATAACTCAGTAACTTGACAACTTTATAATGACAAAAATTATAGTTTATGTATAAACATCCTTCCAACACTTTATATTAATTCTGGAATCGAAGACGCAGTAGTAATCGTTTATCAGAACTTAAAACATGGTGCATTTTTAAAAACATATTGCGCCTCTAAATGAACAGATGACGTTATTTCAAACTGGAAATAGTTGTATAATATGGCTTCTGTAAATATTAACTATCAATAATATATTCATTCGAGCCAAAATGCACCAATTTTATATTATCAAGAAAAATATACTTCCAAATCAAATTTCTTAGATTTGATGAAATCCATGGTCCATGAAATTCTAGACAGTGCATACATAGGCTTTAGTTTCGTAGGCTGTGTGGCATGTTGCATTTTTTCTGGACTTAGAGAGAATATTGGTTAAAGACTTAAGTGCAGTATTATTGCATTATATGACAATTTCTAAGTATATTTCAGAACTTTGCTTGGATTGGATCTGCCCACTGAATCACACTCGCATACCTGCCTAGCTGAGTGAAGGAAAATGCAGGACCAAAGGTACCAATTTAACGGTACATCGCCAGACGTAGCATATTTACAATAGACTAGAAGATTCATGAAATAAAATATCTACTGATCATGCTCACGAATATTTTAAGAATCATGTATTAAATTGGAATGGCTATATATTATTAAAGTCTCAGGGTTCTTTCTAGATGATTTGAGGATGGGCAAATGCCTCCCCTGAGCTATGGTCATGTTATGCACTTTACCACCAAACTATGCCTCCCTCTAATTCATGAAACATTGATTGGTCCCCCTGAAAAATTCTCCTAAAAAATCCCTGCACTTTCTCCCGTTATATCAAAGCTCACCGCAATAATTATTTCCCATAAGCAAAGTGCGATAAAATGATGAAATTCATGTTACTTTGGCAGTTTGGACCATATTTGTAGATTTTCAATCTTCAACATTTTAAACTTAACTAAATGTGGAGCACGACTTGCGAGATATACGCCCTTTAAGATGTGACCAAGCAAGTGATGCAGGCTAGTATTTAAATAATTAATAGTCCACCATCTAATTAATGAGGTTGGTTTATTTAGTCTGGATAATGTCAGCAAATATATTCAAATAGTTTTCTTACGAATATTATTATCGTATACATACGCATATGAAGGGAGTATATGTAGAATCTATTTAAATATATTCAGTGATTTTAAAATACTTATTCAGGTTACTGTTTACGTAACTTATAGTAATGTTTCGAAAATTTTTAATAACTCGATTTAGAACGTATAGAAAAATTGTCTTTGTTGTTAGGTCATAGCTCCGATAGGCTTTGTTTACGGCCTGACATATATTTTCCGGGTGGCCGAATGACTCACGCAAGAGTTTCGATGGCCGATTAATTTCAATCTCGCAAAAGCTAAATAATTTCCTATTGATGTATTTTCGCTATCTTTTTGGAAATTAATTATGAAGTCATATCATAACCGCTTAATAATATAATTTGTCATATAAGCAGAATCAATTACAGGGATTGTGTAAGTATTTTGTGATACATCTATGTCACGATCAGTAAATATTGTTTGAGGTTTTCTCCATGACCAAAGTATTCTACTTTTTATTCCCGAATATGCATCCATTATAGCCTCATCAGGATATTCGAATGAACTGAAGTTGGTTTTCGTATTAAAATAATACTGTTTGTTATGTGTTTTAGATATCCCAATAATCCATGGGTTTTTGATAGTGCGAGTAAATAATATTCCATCTATCTGCACAAAAGAATTTTCTCTAAGTTTTAAGTTAGGATAATTAAAATATCCAAAGCTTTGTTTGCCGTAAATGATACTCTTTAGAAGATTTGGAAGATCGCTTAGATTGCAAGAAAGAATAGGCCGCATTGGAATATAATTAGAAAGTGGTTTGTGAATGACTTGATAGAGTTGTTTGATTAGTTTATTCCTTCGAAGGCGTGACCAGTTACAAACGATCTGGTTAGAAATGGCGTATATATCAATAATCCATATTTGTTTATTCAAAATCTTGTCTTGCTGATCAGAGATAGAGTAAGTGTCAACTAATAAGACCTCGATAATAGTGCGTTCAGGTAGCTCTAAAGTGTGGTTTACGATAGAACTAATATGAGAGAATCTGTAAGGCTCATTAACACAATCCCAGTAATATACATTATCTCTCCCTAAACTAACCAGAATCAATCTTCTTCCATACAAAGGATAGCAATGCCAAGAAAATATTTCTGAAATAGAATCAATATTTGAAGGGATCAAATTATTAAATGTTGAGAATGATAATAAGGTTCGGGATGGAAAATTAGATATCTTACAAAATTCTTCAAAATATGTCTCAGGATTAGAAATTATATTTGCAAATTTAGAACGAGGAATGTCGGGTATGTGCCAAGCTAAAAAGCATGACGCTTTCATAGAAGTTTGATAATCAGAGGATTCATGCTTTTCACTGATAATGGATAACAACCTTTGGAGTGCCTCATTCTGAATACCGGCAATTAAATTATTAGATTCAAGTATATAATGATAAAGTTTCTCAATACCGACGATTTCATCAGGAAGAAAAGTAGAAACATCTTCTCCGCCAGATTTAACTCCATTAATTTTGTCATTTATTTGAAGTAAAAGATTAAAAACCATCTTCCCCTCCTTTAGTTTAAAACCATTGCAAACCAGATACCGCTCAGAATTTGCCGGACGTGAAGTACAAGGCTTAATGACTGCAATTCGTTGAAAACAACGATACATTAAATAAATAATGTGAACACTAAATGTTGTAAAAAGATCAAACGTTTTACATACAAAATTTCCACCTTCATGCAAAATTGAAGTAGCACTCAAAAATTGACACATTACTAGTTGTTTGGTTAATATTTCTTGGCTATTTTCCTTTCCTTTAACATCAAATCCACCATCACCCATGACAAGTGATACGCCTGCTCGGTTAGAAACCTCAAACACATACTTTTGGAAGGAAAGCAAATTTTGCTTTTTAGTGATATCTCCATCATTATAATATCCATAATGAGGTTCAAACGTTTCGGGTGTACCAGCAACGAATTCCTCAAGTTTAAAGTCACAATCTCCACGTAATGTAAAGCCAAAACCTTTAGCTCTCCAACCAAGCCGAAAAAGGATATATTCAGAAAAACCACCTGGCCCTGCACACAAATCAGCGAAGTAAAATGGAGTAATTTCTTCATGTTTATCAATAAAACTTGTAGGTGTGTAATCAGTTGTCCATTGAGTTAATATATAATCAAGCATGGCATCTATATTTGCAATTTTCATAGCAGCACGATTCAGGAAAATGCCTTTACCAATTGTCTCAAAAGGATTACACCTCTTCCTAGCGAATAAAATATCGTCACGATTATCATACACATCAAGTTTGTTCTTGTTGTTAACGAGAGTCGAAAGGATTTTGCAATCAATAAATTTAGCCTGCAAAAAAATATTCAAACATTGAGGTTCCACGACAAAACTTAATTTAGGAATAGGAATATCTTTATTTGTGAATGAAAGCCATTTTACTGTGAATGATGTAATTGATTCGTCCATGTTAGGAAAGGTGGTATGTGGATAAGTACACAAGTTTTTCGAATATCCTATCCCAGTTCTTCCAGGATGTTTCATATATTCTACAGGAATAATGGACCCTTGTTCTGCTGCACCCAGCCCTTTTGAAACTTTATACCCCATTTTCTGCATCATGTGTGCGACCTTCTTAGAATAGCCACCAGGGATTGAATGAATATTACGTGCTGATAAATCATCTTGTGTAGTAGAAACATCACGGGAGAGAGATGTACTAGAATAAGCAGTGTTGCGATTTTCTGTACTTGGGGGGAAGAGCAAACAATCAATATCAGAACTATCTGGACTAGGGCTGCTTTGAAATGTCAAATCCTCGATATCTATGTAAGGTTGAGAGGCATCATTAATATCCCTTGAATCCCTTTTCCGTTTTATTGGGGAAGGGAATAATGAGCAATGGTCTTGCATTAAATTCCTTTTAAGAGTAGAATTAGTAATACAAACAGAATCGCTTTTGTCAATAAAGAATTCAGCCATAAAAAAACCTAACAATAGATAAAAGAGAGTTCAATTTTTCAAATCAAATAATTAGAAGTGTAAAGAAATTGATGCTCTATATTGCAAGATTACATATAACTGTTATATAATTACAAAATTAGTGATTAAATGAAAAACACTAAATAGCACTTCAAGCATATATCTCAACATAGAACAATATATAATACAGAGAGGAACCAGCCGAGCATACAATAAAAGAGAGGCTGGTTTATATGCCATTAATTAAAAGAGGTACCTACTAAACAACTAAGAGGGGTCAAACTAGGTAAAGAGTGTAAAAGGCCCATCCTTCATGCTCGTTTAGGTACCTTGAAATCATGGCATCATATTTTGCATGATTGCTCAAGTTTTGGCATCGATATGTCGGTTATGAAAAAATTTCGAAAATATCATAATTCCGATAATTTATCAAAAATATTCACTATATTAGCAAAATAAATATCGAAAATATTGAAATTTTCAATATTGATTTCGGATATTTCCAGATATTTTCCCGATATTTTTGATATTTTACCGATGTTCAATATTTTCGATGTGTTACGATATTTCGAAATTTTCTCCGATATTCCGATATATCGCATTGTATCGGGGATTTTAATCGATATTTTAACTATATTTGCTAAACCTTCAACTTATAAATCCAAGAGTCATCACATAAATGGCGCCTGAAAGAGATGAAGGATGATTGTTTGAACTTTAGGTAGTTGTAACTAATTCACAGTGTGGTAGCATGGGGAAATAGGCATATTTTAAAAAACATATTCCAATGTATTTTTCGAATTCTCCATAGTTCAATTAGTAAGAAAATATCGTTGCCAGCATTAGAAGCAGTTAGGAATCCTAACTACGTACAAATTTATTATGTGTTTCTAATAATAGAAATATATTTTCAAACCGTAAATTCCTATGCCCTAATGCAAGTAATCATATTAGACTTGAATACTAAATATCAGAGTGAAAAACATCTTCTGATTATAAATCTATATTGCAACAACAATTTAATCATAGATAGGTTAGTCTAGATATTCATTTGCACTTTTCCCGGGTGTCTAGTTTGGCCCTCCCAAAGTTATAATTTGGAATTTTTTTTCATTGATTGAAGTGTAGCATTTCTTGTTTGACAAAATTTGACAAAACGTTATTAATATATACGTAATGTTACTATAATTAGTCAACTATTTAATCACTTTCCAGGCTTGCCAAAAGCTGCCCAAAAATTTATCACGTCATTCATTGTCCGGACCGGACAAATCCAGAAAATGTATTTTTCATACGTTATAAATTTTTTCAGTAAAATTCTATATTTTGCTGGTTATTAGTTATTCCAATACTCTACAACCATATATCATAATGTTTCTATGTTAGAGTAGCCCTTTTGCGGATCATGTCTGTACTAATCACGAACAATGAGGCATATAGTTTGTATATTTCGAATGGAAGAAGTGTTAGTCTCTGTTAGAAAACTTATTGAAAACAACCATTTATCCGATGAAGAAACTGCTACTCTTCATTTAAAATTTAAATCACTTCTAACATCCAGAGACGCTTACCCCAGGAAGGATCTTAAAACATGGGATAATATGATTTTCCACTCTACTCATCTAACAATATCCAATCCAAGAAAGAGAATATCGCTTGATCCTGAATTTTCTTCTTTAGTCACTGATTCTGAAAGTCGAAACTTTTCAGAACAGATTGTAACTGAATCCCGGAAGCATATTCTCGAATGTCACATGAAAACTTCCAGATCGAGACTTGGTGTTCTTTTAGAGCATGTGGACTTTTTAGCAGAGAGAGAAAAGATTGAGCCTAAAAAACTACTCGCTCTAGCTTTAGAATAGTCTCAAATGAATCCTATGACCGTGATACTTCAAATATGTGCAGAGAAATAATTGATAAGGGATTTTTTAGCGGTTTATTGGGCAAAGTACAAAATCTCTAAATGTGCTTATATATTGGGGGGAGGAAATACACGAATCTGAAAAGAATTCTCAAAGGTGATGGTAAGCTTCCTTCCTATAAGCTTGTCTCGCAATATCGTAGGGAAATAAGCCTAATAAATGAAATGGAAATAGTCAGAGACCCCGAAGCATTGTCAATTGGGACTTGCGTCTCTTACCATTCCATCCTTAGTCTGACCATTCAACGCTTGCTTTCAACATTAGACCCAGTTCCTGATTCATACTACCCACTAAAAATTAAGATATCTGATGTATTGGATGGCTCCGGTTGTCGTCAAACCTATAACCAACAAAGCAACAATTCTGTATTAAGCACAAAGACTTTCATTTTGTTCAGATTCAAAGTAATATCAATTACAGACACAATTGGAAACGATGTGTTCTATAACAGCTCGCCCAACTCTCCGTTCTGCTTGAGTCCAGTAGCACTGATAGCTTTGAAAGAAGAATATTCTAATGTAAAGCTTATCATGAATACAATAGTCAATCCTCAAACAGACCATATCATACAGGATGGGTTATCTCTTATTGGAGGCCATACACAGGTCGAGATAGTCCATTCCCTTTTTGATACCAAGATGGAGGGTTGCTGGAGGGAGCTGGTGTGGCTTCTTGCCATCTGTGTACTGTAACGGATAACCAAACTAAAAGTTTAGAATGGGACCCGTTCTGGTTTCCCTATTAACAGATTAATTAGCGAAGCTCGGCAACTTTTTGAAGAGGTTGATGAAGAAGATTACTTGAAACTCCCATCAAATCAACGTGTTGGTATTACGCATCAGCCAACTTCTAACATCGATATTATAGCTGCGTCTCCTTTGCATACTTACCTTTGTGTATTCAGGTGGTTCATGCTGTTGATATACCATCTTGATGCAGGACACAAGGTATGGGCACCATCAAAGTCGAAAGTAAATTCTTCCATGAAACGGGTTCAAGCTCTACTCCAGGAAAATATAACTTCAATGTCAATATCCCTTCAAGCCAGGGCGGCACTTCAACCACTGGTATCATTGCGAGACTGCTTTTTAAATAAGAGAGACTTTTAGACGTGGGCCACTTCTTCCATTAAGACCTTCGGAGGATCTGCAATTAGAAATCATAGATCTGCAGTCACATAACGATCTTAGGTCAAAACATGGAGAGTTGTCCGCACTGCAATTTTATCATACTCTGCCTTCAAATATTATCCCGAATGTTTGTGCCCTTGCGATGCGAATGGCTACTTTATTCGGCAGTACTTATATTTGCGGACAAACCTTTTCCAGAATGAAAATCGTGAAATCCAAAACTCGGTCACGATTGACTGATGAACACCTACATGATTTGATTGTAGAAGTAGACCAATTGGTGAAAAGCAAACAGGCTCGGATCACCAAATGATACTCAACAAATAGTTATAATTATAATGGTAGTGTCTTGTAATTGATAATAGCCAATTAAAATTAGATGATTTAAAGCTGGGTTAAAATAAAAATGTTAATATATCTGCAGTTGAAATATTATATTATTTGAGTTGCGGCCCGCGAACAAGTTCATATAACTAATGTGGCCCTCGATTGAGAAAGGTTGAGGACCCCTGATCTAATACATATAAAATGTTCCTATTGTCTGTATCAAGAATTGGACAATTGGTGGTTTTCAAATACTGGTTAGTTTATATAGGTGTCTATGCCAATATCAATTATTATTACCCCCAGCGGAGAATCCCGTGCCGTTGGGCCTTTAGTAACCATCTTTGTATCTAATAATTGATATATGAGTTATTTATTGTAGAATGAAATAGAATTTATATTAAATGGGAGCAATAAGTGTTAAGCATCCCGGACTCGCATATATAGTAATTGATATAGGATATATGATATAAACATTCCTTGCCAACTTGAGCTATAAAAATATGGATCTCATTCATAGTCAGCTTTCATTCTATCGAAAAGAAGTTGTACAATTTCGATGGATTTATTAAATTCTTTGGTGGCTCTAACAATAGTTTATACAATTCGAGACTATCTTCCTCGTTCATATAATGAAAAGTAATCACATCAGCTGCGCAGCAATTTTTTCCCTCTATTATTGGATATTTAGACATTGTATATACCCATTCAGGGAGTTGGCCTTTGGGAGTGAGTAAATGGTAGCGAAGAGATAGATGGTTAAACCGATAACGTCCAAATTTGTCTCTGCTATCTTCAGGATATATTCCTAAACGATTTAAACAACGACCAAATTCATAATCTTCTACTACTCCAAATTTTTGATCTTTACAAACACTGTCAAGACCTTTGACAAAGATTTCCAGAGCTGTCCTACTGATTATATAGCCACCACCACCAGAGCAATATATAACACCATTTAACACTAATTCTCGCCCGAAATAATGAGGCTCAGAAGAATTATAATTGGCCAAAAATTTATAGAGATTATTGGGGACAACAAATGTATCATCATCTGCCTTCATAAACCAATCAAAGTGTGTACCAAAATTATTTAGTAGATAGATGAAGGAAAACATTGTTTTTTTCCAGAGTTGACTACGAGTTTCATGATCCACAGGAAAGTGTAATGCTGAAAGAGGTTGAAGAAGAGATATATTGTTAGATACGTAAATTGTTTTGTCAAGGTATTGGCCCCATAATTCGTAGGATTTGAACACCGAATTACTAGAATCGGGATAGGTACAAACCCAACATAAAATTCGCGGGGCAGATTTGTTATCCATTATTTCAGCAGTCGCATTAATGACGTACTCCTGGATGTAAGTACTGTACATACTTTCAAAGGAAATTTCAGAAAACTGGAGATTGGATGTGGATGGAAACATATATATCGAAAGGAAAACGATTAAAGATATTAAATAGAAAAAGAAAAGAAGTAATTTAGGAAAGAATTCGCCTTGTTTATTCATCTTCCCTAGAAAAATAAGAATATAAATATCCAAGTTGTATACATCAAGAGTATAACGGACAACTAAAATTCCCGCTTCATTCTAGCATATAGACTCCTGGAGAATATATATATGTATGTACCATAAGCCCCGTAAACTACAAGTGCACCCAGAAATGTCCGTGCGGCACAGATGCCTATACCTACCTGGAGTTTACCTAAAAACTCGGAACATTACCAGGAGTTATCATATATTTCATAGACTGAATTTTGTCCTATCTTATCCAATATCTATAATACTTATCGAAAATAAATGCTAAATTCTCGAATTCCAGCTTTCGACTACTTTTGGTGTCAAAGCACGCCCCTGACGTAAAGTTTCTGGGCGACCTGATAAGCAGGACTCAAATTTACGACGTCAATAGCATGCACCCTGAAAAATCAGCCATAGCATTCTAATAACTAAGGCACTGGTACTGCATGTACGATGACTTATTTCCGTTCATTGTAGATTTTGGAAAATTGTGTTAGAATCAATTCCATAATTCTAATATAGGGGGAAAATTGTCCAGGATCCTGGACAGTACAATGTGTCCAGAAGTTATATGAATAGGATTCTCGAGATTATTATTTTGAATAGAAAGATATTTAAATTCTTAAACTAGCAATACAAAGGCAAGCATTTTAAATGAGGTTACAAGCTATTTCTAACAGAAAATTAAACATCAATTCATAGGTGTATACATATACTTACAAATAATATAGTGCCAGGGATCTTGTCCAGGATTTAAACAATTAAGTCAAGGAAAGTCCAGGAATTTTCGGTGCAAATGCTCAAATGTACATGATTTAGACCTAAACATGCTGGCCACCCTACTTCAATAAGCAACGATTGTAGATCAGCATACAGTAGAAACTAGTTTTTTCTTACTATCTCTTTGCACGGAGATAAAGTAAAAAATTATCGTAGTAAGAAAATAAACTAAGAAAAATAGGATAAGTGAGAAAATCCGGTGTAAAAAAACCGGTTGTATCACTATTGTCATTGGTATTAACTCTAACCACCTAGACCAGGGTTTCTCAAACCCTCATGAGAGATAGCTAACTTGTTCGAAAATTTGTATCATAACTTCATCCAGGTCGACATATTTGGCCAAGTTTGGTATGTTTATGTTTAGCCATGTTGGCCAAGATTAGTAAATGGTCATGAAGCTTTACCTTGACCAAAATCTCAGGGCTGCCAACCCTCCCGATATTTGGAATAATCTCGCGGTCTAACGCCAAGCCCCTCAGATCTCCCACTTTTCAAATTATTTCTAAGAAGTTGGAACGAATTTGGGATAATTTTAGAATCATAATATTTAAGCAACACACAATATTTTATTGTGTTTCCACGTAAACAAATAAGTTCTAGTTAATGGCAACATTTATTCTTAAACGAGCCCTACTCGAATAATAGCCAGGACTATTATTTGAAAATATCCCGCATATTTTATTAGTTGTATATTCCAGGGACTTGGAACATTCTAGCACCTTGAACGATCCCAGAGGGGGTCGAGCCTCTCCTACCCCTTCCTGGTTCGGCGGCTATGGTAGTGTATTCACCCACTTTTACTCCAATATATGGGAAACCGTTGCTAGAAATATACTTAATGATTAAAAATATTGTGTTAGTTAATGCAGTTATCTTAATTCTCACTATACTTATATAATTTTTATTATGTTCTACTCACTAAATCAAAAATACAGTGAAACTTGTATAATAGAAGGACACAGAAGGGACTTTTCAAAATTCGCCGGTATGTACAAGTGGTCGCTATAGAGGTTGGACTTACACAGGTATAGCAGTATTTTAAAATTATTGGCCATTAGATGGCAAAGAAATTGGCCCTTGAATTTCTAGCTCTTACCAGTTGTTCATCAATCCATCCGAACAAATATCATTGAGTTTTTATACAAAGGTAATATTACTGTCGACAACTACATGTATGTCTTGTCATAATAACTCGGTAGAATTTGGATAAGATGTACTCAGCTTAAGACATACTCTTTCTTATATTCCAAAAAAATTAGTTAGTATCCATTCTATTACAATACCTATTTGGATTAGACGTACACTCGGTTAAGAAGTACATATTATGTTTCCAAAGGAGTACGTCTTATCCGAACTCTATTGTGTAAATCTATCCATGTCCTACAAGAATTTGTGTAAAATATTTTTACTAGCAGTCCCTTACTTTGATGATTCCTTACGACTGATACCTTGAAAGGGATAGATTTTATTGCGCTAAAACGAAATGAAAGCAGGGTCCCGAGCATTTTGTTATAACGAGAGTGTACTGTACATTTTAGTTTCTATCCAAATATTTGTAATATAGTACTTAAATACTATATTACAAATATTTACTAAAATTATTTATGCAATCGGTTAATCGGGATTTCTTATCTTGATTAACAAATACTTTGAAGAATATTAGTGCTCACATTCTGGACTTCCATCCTGATTAACCGAATATTTCGAGAAGGATAATTGCTTAATTAGGAATTCAATCCCATTTAGGCGATTCCAGGTACAGTATCAAAGATTTTAGTGAAATTGAGACGTAAATTTAGAATCACTTGTAAATGGTTTGTGTTTCTTACAAGGAATTTGCATAGTATATCCACCCTTAACTTTTATATGCATAGTAGAACGACTCATCTTTGCTAGACCCTATAGCTATGTTGTGATTAAGATATTTCTGGTCTTAGAACCACAAATAAATAATTTTGAATACTAAATGATAGCCAGCCAAGAGTTGTTAAATCTAGACCTTATTGGAGGTGACTACTATATAAAGTTGCCGTTATATCGAAGTAGTGCCCGATATGTATTATTCACATCCTGTAGAATGTCGCTTCATGACTCATATACCCACAGATTGACAGCCAATATAAAAATATTGAAATATAAGTGACGTAATAATATGATGAAGCAACAATTATTTTCCATATCACTAAAAATAATCAACTAAACGATAACTTTTCTTCAGAACATATACAGATCAACTATTACAATTTATTCAATATAATATAGGAGTTGTGAAGATTATGGACACTTTAGGTTGGAGAAGCCCGTTTGAGAATGGGAGCCACGTGTCCAACACCTTTGAAATTTCAATTGGTATAATACAGTAGGGCCAAGCTTAGCTGAAAACAGTAAAAATGAAGCAGATAATGTGTACTACACGAAAGAGTATTGAACACATACAGTCAAGGGACAAAAGTATTCGACCACACAAATATATTGTCATAAATTGTATACTCTTTCCCGCTCCTATATATTGTGTAGTCTATATTCGTAGCTGCAATCTAGTAATTTCCATAGAATAACATATGTTTTTCAAGAATTTCAAAAAAATATTTTCGATTTACACTTTCTGAAGGTGTTAATTGTCAATAATTATTAGATAATTATTGATAATCAAATATGTGGTAATTCAAAGCCTATTAAGAATCTATAATTTCTGACTTGATATTTGAATTCTACGTAGGCGAGTTACCCCAGATTGAAATTTCCAATCGAATTGAACAGCTTTTACCAAAGTTATAGAAGAATTCCAATTTGTGCCATTTGTGCCACCTTTTGCCCAAGGTGGCACAAGTGGCCGCTACCAAGGAGTTATTTTGTAATTCAAGGGTTAGCATAGTCATATCATTCGAAAATAGTACTTTGACTTATTCCTCCTAACCCTAGTTGATTTCCTTGTAGTGGCGCTTTTTCCTGCCACCTGTGCCACTTTTTCAAAGAGTGGCACAAGTGGGACAAATTGAAATTCTTCTATAACTTTAGTAAAAGTTGTTCAATTCGATTGGAAATTTCAATCTGGGGTAACTCGCCTACGTAGAATTCAAATATCAAGTCAGAAATTATAGATTCTTAATAGGCTTTGAATTACCACATATTTGATTATCAATAATTATCTAATAATTATTCATAATTAACACCTTCAGAAAGTGTAAATCGAAAATATATTTTTGAAATTCTTGAAAAACATACGTTATTCTATGGAAATTACTAGATTGCAGCTACGAATATAGACTACACAATATATAGGAGCGGGAAAGAGTATACAATTTATGACAATATATTCGTGTGGTCGAATACTTTTGTCCCTTGACTGTATATACAATATAAATCTAAAATTCCTGGGAAATAGTATCGAATTCCCCGAAAATCTACAAATATTGCGAAATTTAAAATTGCAATATCTGAAAAACAAGAGCTGATTGAGAAACTGATTGTATCTTCGGAATCAGGATAGTCGATATATCCTAAAGGAATACAATTTGTGAAGGCAAATAAATAATCACATAAATCTGCACATAATCTGTTGATCAGTGTTATCAATTGGTAAGAAATTGTAACTTGAAATGTATTTATTTGATATTTTCCTGTAAGAAACTGGACATAATCTACAACAGCATTCAAGTTATGATGAACTTATCTGAATAATGGGAATAAATTGTAATCGATCAAAATTGGAGTATTAATCATCAATATTTTGACAAACATACCCAAATAATTTTCCCTACCAGATGATAATATTAAAGAAAAGAACTTGGATTGTAGAATATTAGATAGTTGGAGTCTTCTATCACTATCTTGTATTTGAGAATATGCAAAGGGACCTGATGGATTATAGGGTCGTATCTGCTATAAGTTCTAGTTGATTAATCTCTTTGAAATTTATGGAGGATTTTGGAACATCGTCGAGTGTCCAAAAGGCAATAATAACTAACAACTAAATATAATAAAAAATTTGAAATTTGAAACTGGTAAACTTTCAAAATATATAATGATAAGTTGAGCAAGGATATAACAGTAATCGAAATAGATTTTTGTTTGAAATCGCCTAGAAAGAAAAGTAAGTTAAATTAGAATTTCGATTTATAGAAAGGAGCAATCATATACCTCACTCTACTTTATCTATCAATTTATCTCCGGGTAACATTTGAAAATTCAATAAATTTCACATTTCAACTTATATTGTATATCCTTTCAACTTACTTTTCTCAACGGTGTGAGATCTCCCCCAAACCGTTGAGGTTTTGAATCTAGCTTGTATACTTGCTGAGTTATGCATTTTGAGACATGGGACAATGGTGGCTGAAAAGTTTTTAGTAAATCGAGGAAGAAGAAACGCCACTTTTCCCATGGAAAATAGCAATTTATTACAAATTGCATTATATATATGCATAATTAGTCCATATACTCATAGTACAATACAGTATTGTTGATGCCCATCCACATAGTGTCAAATTCATGGGTATTTCCATGGGTACCCCCCTCTGGAAGCCAAAATCTGGCATGCAGGGGGACTGAGAAGTTGGCCTTTGAGAGCAAATATCATAAAACTATATAAGATAGGGCTCTGAAATAAATACATCATGTTATAAACATACAGTAGATACTATTCATATAATAGGTCATATTTCATCAATTTTTACTAAATGTGTGCGTATTTGGATATACTTTACCCTTATGGCCGCGTGATTTCAGGCCAAAATTAGGGGATGCTAGCCAAAATCTGAAATATTTGAGAGAATTTTTCAGATAGAGCTCTAAAATTTCATCATAATATAATGTATTGTAGTGACATTTTTCCCAGCACTAATGTGGATAATATTTAATGAAGATATTCAAATCAAATCGTGACTAAATGATTATGAGTAAATAACTACGTAGCGACTAGGATGGAGGAATGATTCAAATTAAACGATAGGTATGATTGAACAGATTGTTAGTATCAGGGTTTCATATAGAGGGGAGGTTTGCCCAGGGACTCTACCCAGAATTCCAAATATTAGGTATTATGATAACAATAACAATATGTATGATACTATTTACATGGGAAAGTGCTCTTTATAGGGTGTGATCAATCGTTTCCCCCCTAAGCAAAATCTTGTTTACATCTTGGGTATAGACCAACAAACTGGTCAATACACGTATAGTGGTATAGGGATTAACTTCACTGTGCCGAGTATAGTATAGTATAGTGGTTCAGTATTGAAATGAGTGTTTTAGTCTTGTGTAATGTGCATACTACACAGTGTGGCAAAATGGCCATAATGGGGAAATAGATAAATGAATCTGTATTATCGCCACAGTTATACTTACATATACTAAATCGACACTGTAGATTTCAAAAATACCAATGATTATTTAGTAGCACGACTATAAACCTAGTTATGACGTAATTACTGACATTTTCTAATTTTTAACACTTGTGGTTCATTAGTGAGGATATTATGAAAGTTGATAATACATGCATGTCATGGTCTCTATTCTGCTATTTGATAACGTACAATTTAAAGACCCTTAATTATGTATGACTATTGGATATACTTATTATCATAAATCATCTGATAGTATACTATTATATAATATCTCTTGGAGGCTATTTGCAACGTCTCTTTTCTTCTTTGCGTGCATCAAACGATTCTGTACTAAGATGGGGTCACTACAACATAACAACCTGACTAAAATATCTCTAACATTATCAGTGAAAGAAGTTTTTCTTGCAAGATTCTCCCGATACCGCCTTACAAATTTATTGCAGGATTCTAAACATTCCTCAGAGAGATTCTGTAATCCCTTACCATTATTATAAGCACCTATTAACTGAAACGAATGGGCAAGTAACTTGTGCAAAGATGGAGTGATGCTTGCCCATGGGTACTCAATTAGAATAAATTCGTACGTTTCTTTGCACAATTCTTGCATTTTGTCACAGTTAATCAAGTCACCACTGTTGAGGAGTCTTAACAAAACAGATAGATTTGTCTGGATCTTCTCTAATGATATTTTATCTGAAGGATTAATGGAAGAAGTGGCCCACGTCAAAAAGTCTCTCTTATTTAAAAAGCAGTCTCGCGCAATGTTACCAGTGGTTGAAGTGCCGCCCTGGCTTGAAGGGATATCGACACTGAAATTACATCTTTCCTGGAGTATAGCTCGAACCCGTTTCATGGAAAAATTTACTTTCGAGTTTGATGGCGCCCATACCTTGTGTCCTGCATCAAGATGGTATATCAACAGCATGAACCACCTGAATACACAAAGGTAAGCATGCAAAGGACATGCAGCTATAATATCGATGTTAGAAGTTGGTTGATGCGTAATACCAACACGTTGATTTGATGGGAGTTTCAAGTAATCTTCTTCATCAACCTCTTCAAAAAGTTGCCGAGCGTCGCTAATTAGTCTGTTAATAGGGAAACCAGAATGGGCCCATTCTAAACTTTTAATTTGGCTATCCGTTGCAGTACACAGATGACAAGAAGCCCCACCAGCTCCATCCAGCAATCCTGCCATCTTGGTATCAAAAAGGGAACGGACTATCTCGACCTGTGCATGGCCTCCAATAAGAGATAACCCATCCTGTATGATATGGTCTGTTTGAGGATTGACTATTGTATTCATGATAAGCTTTACACTAGAATAATCTTCTTTCAGAGCTATCAGTGCTACTGGCCTAAAGCAGAACGGAGAGTTGGGTGAGCTGTTATAGAACACGTCATTTCCAAGTGTGTCTGTAATTGATATTACTTTGAATCCGAACAAAATGAAAGTTTTTGTGCTTAATGCAGAATTGTTGCTTTGTTGGTTATAGGTTTGATGACAACCGGAGCCATCCAACCCATCAGATATCTTAATTTTTAGTGGGTAGTGTGAATCAGGAACTGGGTCTAATGTTGAAAGCAATCGTTGAATGGTCAGACTAAGGATGGAATGGTAAGAGACGCAAGTCCCAATTGACAATGCTTCGGGGTCTCTGACTATTTCCATTTCATTTATTAGGCTTATTTCCCTACGATATTGCGAGACAAGTTTATAGGAAGGAAGCTTAACATCACCTTTGAGAATTCTTTTCAGATTCGTGTATTTACTCGCCCCAATTTCTAATCTGTCCAATATATAAGCACATTTAGAGATTTGTACTTTGTTCAATACACCGCTAAAAGATCCCTTATCAATTATTTCTCTGCACATGTCTGAAGTATCACGGTCATAGGATATATTTGAGACTAATTCTAAAGCTAGAGCGAGTAGTTGTTTAGGCTCAATCTTTTCTCTCTCTGCTAAAAAGTCCACATGCTCTAAAAGAACACCAAGTCTCGATCTGGAAGTCTTCATGTGACATTCGAGAATATGCTTCCGGGATTCAGTTACATTCTGTTCTGAAAAGTTTCGATTTTCAGAATCAGTGACTAAAGAAGAAAATTCAGGATCAAGCGATATTCTCTTTCTTGGATTGGATATTGTTAGATGAGTAGAGTGGAAAATCATATTATCCATGTTTCAAGATCCTTCCTGCGGTAAGCCTCTCTGGATGTTAGAAGTGATTTAAATTTTAAATGAAGAGTAGCAGTTTCTTCTTCGGATAAATGGTTGTTCTCAATAAGTTTCCTAACAGAGACTGTAACACTTCTTCTATTCGAAATATACAAACTATATGCCTCATTGTTGGTGATTAGTACAGACATTATCCGCAAAAGGGCTACTTTAACATAGAAACATTATGATATATGATTGTAGAGTATTGGAATAACTAATAACCAGCAAAATATAGAATTTTACTGAAAAAATTTAAAACGTATGAAAAATATATTTTTCGGATTTTTGTCCGGTCCGGACAATGAATGACGTGATAAATTTTTGGGCAGCTTTTGGCAAGCCTGGAAAGTGATTAAATAGTTGACTAAATATAGTAACATTACGTATATATTAATAACGTTTTGTCAAATTTTGTCAAACAAGAGATGCTACACTTCAATCAATGAGAAAAAATTCGAAATTATAACTTTGGGAGGGCCAAACTAGACACCCGGAAAAAAGTACAAATGAATATCTAGACTAACCTATCAATGATTAAATTGTTGTTACAATATAGATTTATTATCAGAAGATGTTTTTCACTCTTATATTTAGTATTTACATCAAATATGATTACATACATTAGGGCATAGGAATTTGAGGTTTGAAAATATATATTTCTATTATTAGAAACACATAACAAAGTTGTGCGTAGTTAGGATTCCTAACTGCTTCTAATGCTGCCAATGATATTTTCGTACTAATTGAACTATGGAGAGTTCGAAAAATGCATTGAAATATGTTTTTTAAAATATGCCTATTTCCCCATATTGCCACACTGTGTACTACTAGTTAGTGAGCCTGTATTGTGACTATTGCCAAAAAATTTTCAGGCCCAGAACAGGGTTTCATACAGAGGGGGGCCCCTGGAACCTTCCCCACCCAAGCACAATTATCCCCCCCAGAAATCTTGAATTTGAGTAGGTTATTATTGTTTGTCGTGTATTAAATAACAATATTGAACGTGTGACATTACAACAAAGATGCTATGTGTGATACTTCAATATCCAGTCTGTTACATAATTATTCGGAATTTTAATATACTTTGAAAGTATACCATAACTTAATAGAATCATTGTGTATTTGAAAGTGAATGCATATTTTGAATTGTATAATAGTACATACGTAATTCGATTGTTTTATTTTGTTCAATTAATCAACTTCTCGAACATTTCTCTCTTCTGTAATATTAGTTGTGACGTCACTTCCGTATTATTCATAAGTTTACCATTTATCTTCTCTTGTCTTAAGTATTAGCTATTTCAGATGGCTCAATTGGATAAGAGAAATACTATCAAGTTATTACTAGAAGCTAACAGCCATAGCTCAAAAGAAATTGCTCAAATTGCTCATGTAAGCTTGTCTACTGTATATTATGTAAAGGCCAAACTAGCAAAAGGAATTGATATCTCCCATCAAAAAGGAGCTGGAAGGCCATGCTCATTGAGAAATAGGATTAAACAATCGATTAGCCAACAAATAAGACAAAAACCATACTTATCATTAAGAACATTGGCAAGTAGAGCCCCTATACCTGTATCCTACCAGACTGTACGCCGAGCCTTAGTCGATTCCAAATATTCTAAGAAATATCCCACAAAAGTACCTATGCTGAGTGAAACAAATCGATTGTATCGTATCCAATGGGCAAAGAAGTTTAAATACCCCAAAAAGCAATGGGCCAAGACTGTTTTTGCTGATGAAATGTCGATTTGGCTGTCCAGGGGTCGAATGAAGATGTGGACAAAATCCGATCAGAAAAGATTTGTCCCTACCACTAAACATACTCCAAAAATAAATGTTTGGGCGGCATTCTCTTCCATTGGGACTTTCCCTTTGTGCATATTTACAACTAATATGGACAGTTCATTATTCATAGACATACTTCAAGGTCATCTCCTAACTCAGGCTGAAGTTTTCCATGGAAATGATTGGCAACTCGTAATGGATAACGATCCTAAGCATACAGCGACAAAGGTTAAGAATTGGTTGAGTACTATGTTACCAAAAGTACTTCCGTGGCCATCACAAAGCCCCGATCTCAATCCTATTGAAAATCTGTTCGCGTGGGTTAAGCAAGAATTAACTAAACAAGGCCCAAAGACAATTTCAGAGCTGAAGAAAATGCTGGAAATTACCTGGAGCAGGCTAGATTCTAATTTTCTAGAGCCATATTGGTCTTCAATGCCACGTAGGTGTCAAATGGTCATTGACTCAAGGGGTCTACCAATTAAATATTGATTATGCACCTCTTGAGAATATTTTAGTCAATTTTAGTATTGTGTAAGAGTAAATCCGATCGTATGATAAACTGATCCTTGATTCCAAATAATTATGTAACAGACTGTATACTAATTATGATCACAAAAATAGGGAGATTAAAATATTGCTATCACTAATAATTATATATTAAACTATAACTGTATTCGACGATTTTTCTCTTTAAATACTTTAAGAACTTCATCAAAGTTAACCGAGGATGTTCTGGCCCTTCAATTGCGATCCTCATTAAATGAGCCAAATTAGCATCATTAAGTCTATTTCGAAGTCTTGTTTTAATTTGCTCCATGTGGCTGAAAGATCTCTCAACTGAAGCTGTTCCTACTGGAAGAACAAGAATTATGTTGAGTAACTTGAATATCTCTGGAAATATTCCAGTGTAAGCTCCAGATGACTCCATGTGAACTTTGACATCCTGTAGGCTTGGTGTCTTGGTAGTCTCATTTTTTTCCCTGATCAACCTTGATTCTTGAATCAATGCTCGCTTGAACAAGCGCCATTCAATAGCAATTTCATCTTTGTCAATAAGTGGCGGAGAAGAGAAAGTTACACCATTATGGACAACTATAGCTTCATTACCATAAAATTGGGCCAGAACTTCCACTTCTCTTTTACCATAATCTGGTAAAGCTGCTTCTTCTGAAGGAAGAGATGCTGGATTGAAAACAGAGGATGATACAAGGAGATCTACCGCTTCACCCGAGAATCGGTTGCCGATGTTGTGTAGTAAAGCATCGACATAAGGAAGAACAACCTTGTCACGATAATCAGTTAAAGATCCAACACTAGCACCATCCACAAAGCTACGAGCTGAGCGACTCATTGTAATCATGATTCCATGATCGATCTCTAGCTGGTCAACCTGAGTGAGCATTCTAGAACACCAGTCGGTTTTTTCTTCCTTGAGTTCCTCTAGCGCTTTTATAATGCTATTAAGAATCAAAGGTAGCCTACTAAAGTCCGCAGTCTGTCTCTGCATGTAGCAATTAAGCCTAGCAAGGAGATCAAGTACTTCTGATAAAAGAAAAATACTAGCTACTCCGGATATGGAGCTCAAGATAAGAGAAATTCCATATGCTTCTGCATCTCCTGACGTCTGGTAGAGCTGCTGGAGAGTGATAATAAGAGCAGGAAGATCTTTACGGATTGCACTTAGACACCGCTCATGGGACAACCACCTCGTACTGCTTGGCTTTACTACCTTCAGCTCAGGTAAATTTAGAACTGACTGAACGACCTTGAGAGCTTCTGCTTTCTTTGGCGAATAGTAGAATAGTTTCCACAGGCTGGTCATTGTGCCAAACATTTTGTTGATTATAGTGATGGACTCAGCAGCTTGAATAGATGCCAGCTGAAGTCGGTGGCATGCACAATGTAGACTGCATGTGCTGAGTGTGTCCTAATCCTTCTTTGGACACCATTTGTACAACCAGAGAAAGTTGCTGTCCCATCGTAGCCTTGCCCAACTAAACGTCTATAGTCGAGATTGTTCACCTCAATGAAAGTTGTGAGAGCTTGTGTGATTGATGCAGCATCTACATCCTTGACATGGAGTATATCTACAAAGTGTTCTTCTCGATAGCCATCCACAATCCACCTGCAGCAAATTGATAGCTCTTCCTGTGTGGAAATATCCTGACACTCATCTGCTAATATAGAAAAACACGGGCTTGACCTTAGACTCTGTATTTGCTTTCTTTCAAGCCACGTGTCAAGAGCATCCAGAAGCATAACTGCACTGAACTTTGAGGTGTACTGAGCATTGGAAGCACCATGAGTGAGGTGCTCTTCCAGCAATGCATCTCCATTGGCAACTTGCAAGGCAATTAAATTTGGGTAAACAGTGGTGTGAGGAATTTTGTTTTTTGCTAGGAAATAGATTGACCTCATTAACTTAAGCACGATGCTGCGATTCCTCTCTGCTCTGCATGCAGCCTCTTTTGCAGCAGCAGAACACTGCAGCTCAAGTACTGATTTCACGCACTCCACCTGCTTTGACATACCAGCAGTGACTGCTGCATCCCTATGACACCGTGACTCTCCGTGTGCTCTCAATAGTTCAGTAGCATGACTCCAGTCAGTAACTCCCCTGCTTGTCCAAGCGCCCCTTGATCCTGCAGATGGATTGCCCCACTTCTGGCAGATGGTACAGAACATACCTTTTCTAGGATCTTCGCAAATTACCCAGGGATAGATTTTTTTCCCACTCATTTTTATATGAAAGATTAGCCTTATATTGCTATCTCTGCTCGCTAGATGACATATAATACTTTTTCGAATGAGGTTGCGTTGGATCATGCCTGGTAACTTCTGGATTTTGAGAGGAGGATGGCAAACATCTTTCACTTGTTATCTGTGAAAGCTCTTCAGATGTACATTCATCCATGTCTTGTAGGTTATTGTTCGACCGCTTTCCAGAAATGAATCGCCTGATATCCATACTACAATAGTATACTTCTAAGTATATTAAATATTGAAATAGGTTGGTAAAATAATATTTTGGTAGGTGGTACTATTGATTTTAGGGCTGAAACGCATATTCGATATTCGTTCGTTTGGGTGTGTTAGTATTATTAACCTGAATTTTCACAATTTAAGAAGAAAAACAAAACTGATGAAAAAAAATAAATGAAATCCTATGTAATTATTGAATGGGACCATTGAGTTAGTTAATAACAAACAAATATTCAAATTTCACAAGCTATTAAAAGAAACTTAAAAGATTGTGGTTCTCTAAAAAGGTAGTAAATGACTTTTGAAATCTCTCGGTGTAACCCTAGAAAATATCTAGTGTACGCGGGTGATCTATTCTTTCGCAAACTACTGTTTTCCAGTCGCAATTTTTTTCTTCCCCCCAAATCAAAATCCTGTATGAAACCCTGCAGAATTTATATTTTTGAAATGAAGAGGTGAAGTAATATTTTGTTTCGAATTGTGTACAATAATGGTGTATAATATTAGGCTAAATTCACCTAAAGTTTGATAGGTGATAAATCGCTCCCCTGATTGTGGATCAACTATGAAACTAATGAAGGGGATGGTCCAACTATGTTAAGGTAAAATTTGAGAGTTTATAACTTGTAGTTCTGGATGTGAAGGCGCCGCAAAAGATAGCAAATGATAGCAATAGTTTCAATATGGGCTCACTAACTAACAGTCGGCACAGTACACAAAACGAAAGCACCCATTTCAATACTGGGCCACAATGCTATACTATAATCTGCACAGTGAAAACTATATCTATACCGCTATACGGGTATTGACCAGAAGGGAGATCAATAAAAGTAGCGCTCAAAAAAATTGAAATGGCGTAATGGCTAACTTAGCCACGTTCGCACTAGCTTTTTAAATTGGATCAGTGTCAATATGCTCCTAGATTTCCGGATATTGTCCGGATGTCTGACTACCTCCTGGTTGTAAAATTGGGTATTTAAAATCGATGTCTACTTAAAATGGATTTTGATTGGAATACCTAGTTAAGATCATAGGTTAATAACTTATAATTATTGAATAGAACTAATGTTGGTGATAATGTTTTAGCTCATTATTTCACTAATGCCATACTTGTAGAGAGCTAGTGCATAGATGCCAACTTGCTTTTCAAGGATCCGTTAGAAACCGGCTGAAAAGCGTGAGAAAGCCATGAAAAATACCTGAGGACTTCTGAGAAATCGTGAGATTCCCCATGGGAAAGAGTGAGAATCGTGAGCTTACCCTTGAGAAAGGGTGAGACATTATTGATTTGGAGTATCAGAAGTACATATATGTGGAGCCAAAAATCCATGAGATTGCTGAATACGCGTGGGATTTTGGACTTTGCCGAAACAGGCGTGAGCTCACGGTTTATCAGTGATAGTTGCAACTCTGCCAGTACGACGTTTGTGTACCATATATTTGTACACAAATGTCCATTTTATGGGTATAGTATGGCTTAAAATAAGTAAGTATAATTAATTCGTAAGTTCAAATCATGATTGTACTTTGTCTGATAAATCTTTGCAATATTAAATTGTTTATAGAGTGTGCAGCAAAGATTAGTATCAGTTTGTAATAATTTAGTAATATTTATAGTATTAGATCGCCGTTCGTCATGTAGATTCTCTAATATTGGGTAAACGAAAATTTCATAGTCTCTCGAACACCTTATCGGATTATGAATATGAATGAAGCTTCTCCCCTAGGATTGCCAATCCTAAACTTACACCCGCCAAATATGTTTGCCTAGATCCATCCCTGATTTGATTATGATCTGGATCGACCCGGGCCATCTGAGTATAGGTAATATGGTAGTGGTTGCTAGACATTTGTCTATAGAGTCCGAGGTGATGTTCTAATGTTCATAATCATTTTCATGGGTAGACCATCTATACTAGAGTTCGCCAAAGAGCGCAGTTGTGTGCTTCCACTCTCGCTTGCGTTCTTGCTTCCAGATAATCTCTCGTTCAACAACTCATTGTCATTAGCTGAAATTAATTCCAGAATTACGGCTATCGTTCAGGAACTAGGCCCCAATTTTCAACCCTAGAATCTTTAGTCAATTTGTGTATCCTTAGGCCAAGAATTTAGAAGCGTATAGTTAAGGGGTAAATCGGGAGTAGGGAGTTGAGTCCTAGGACGTACACTCGTTAAACAAAAACTTCTGGAAAATTTGTAATTTTATGATGTCAAAAAAGGTGCTGAAACACGATTTGGGTAGGGGAATTGGTTAAAACGAAGTGGTAAAATTATCGTATTCCTTTTCGTTACTAATCTGACACTTTGGACGTATCGGTAAATAAATAATTTATCAAAGCAAAACTACATTTAACATTCATCTAAATCAAATATCTAGTCGGATAAGTTGTATAGGGTTAAAGATAAGGATCAAGTATGTACAAATTTAGAGTGAGGTATTTTAGGACATTTGGTTCGATTCGAAAACGAAAGCCAGGCTGGATCCCTACTTAAATCATAATTGCAACACCATAAGGTCCCACTGTTGGACTATTAGGGGATATTAAAAAAATGCAATACTTGAAGAATAATCATATTTTTATCGTGATATTCGTAATCAGAATTGAAAATGGCCCAATTTGGGCCACTTTGAGAAATGAAATGTATCACATTCCTCCGTTGTCAAGGAGAAGATGGTTTTGTAAAACATGATCAAGTGACCCCTTACAATGAAACGAAATTTCATGCTGATTACGAATACACTCCCTGGCCAAAAGTATTGGAACACTCTGCCACAATTGAAACATGGCACAAATATGCATTGTACTTTAGTTGTATAGACTGAGGATTGTTTCAAACATTTGTGAACATAATTCTATCATTAATTTTGTCATTACATTAGCAATCGCCTTTTCTGATATAGCCACAGAATAATCAATATATATATTCAAAGTGCCACATGCCACATGTGTCATTAGTGGTATGGTGTTCCAATACCTTTGGCCAGGGAGTGTATATGTATCGAATATATACAAGACTTAACCGTGGACGGCACAAGTCGGACACAGTGACCCAAGAGTACAAATCATAATTCCAATCTATGGAACAACGTCAAATAAGATATGGCATGCTTAAATGACTGCATATATGTTTCACAAAATGTATTTCAAAAAATGAGTTAGCAATTAAGATATTTAAGTAAATAACCATGAAAATGACATTTGTAATTTCTGCATTTTCTATGTAAATTCTAGATTCCTGGAATGTCAATCATATTAGTGCATAGTAAAATGTTTGGACCATGTATACCTCCATTGGAATAAAAATATAGACCATGGATAATCTACTCAGAGAAAATCATTAGATTCTCAGAATTGAATGAATTGAGATGCATGCATTAGTTCGAATTTTAAGGTTGTCGTTAGCTAGATTTTCTGAATTGTAACAAGTTAGAATCAAGTATTAGTTTATTGTAACAAGTTAAAATCGATATTTAGCCTATTGGAACAAGTTCGAAATAATATTCAGTGTATTGTAACAAGTTCGAATGGATTCTCCGACTGTAGTGACAAGTCAGAATGGATTTTCAGACTGTTGTCACAAGTTGAAAAACAAAATATCCATGGTCCGAAATTCTGCAGACTTTACCAAAGAATTAGTGCAACAAAATTCATCCAAACACAAAATTACCATGAAGTCCACATCCCCGCCCCTAGCTAGCTTAATAACGAGTCAAATGAAAACTCCCAGATCCATAAGGTAGTGAACAAAATCCCTAACCCCCTCCCAATGGTACGGGTTTATAATTACTACAATAAAAAGTTTTTGTCGGCGAGATATCTTGGAAAAGTAGATTCTGACTTGTGGCAACAGTCTGAATTCGATTCGAACTTGTTACAATAAACTAAAATTTGATTCGAACTTGTCGCAAGCAATAGACTAAAAGTTGATTCTACCTTGTTACAATTCAGAAAATCCTAACTAATAAGAAGCTTAAATTCGAACTAAAGCAGGGTCCCTAATGAATTGTATTATGATGTGAAATCCGTCGTGTAGGAAGTACTGCAAGTTCTCTAAAGCTATGTACATAATCTGGAACAAAGGAAGATGTAAAGTGAATGTATTTTAATTGAATATGTTCTGAAATAGAGCCTCTATATTTGGCAGAAAAAACTTATGTTTTATCGCCAAGATAGTTGTTTTGATATGTTCAAATTTAAGAAAGTTTGCAAGAAGTTAATCCTTGAAGTGTTGCAAATTTGAATTGATTGTATGGAATACTTCAAGAGTTCTAGTATTTTAAGACATAGGCAATATGTGAAATGACGTCTATGGTTAAAATATAAAAGTTGAAATTATTTTAACGGTTTCAGCCCTAAATGGTGGTAAAATGCTGAAAATTAAATTACTTTCATATTTCAGTCTCTTCAATTTTCTTTGCAGATATTGGCAATCAGCATGAAATTTCTTTTCATTGTTGGGGTCACATGATGAACAACGAAGGAATGTGATATATTCCATTTTCAAAAGTGGCCCGAATAGGGTAATGTGACCCAATAATTGCTGGAAATTCAATGGTTATTAAGGATATCACAATAAATATATGATTAGATTTCATTTGCAAAAGTATGCACTTTTTGAAATATCATCAAATATTCCGGGCATTTGGACAATATGGTGTTAGAATTATGAATTGAGGTCGGGGTCTTTTAGACCTCAATTCTAGGTTCGTCTCTAATATTCTCGATAATATGGAATTGGTACAATTTGGCTTAAATAATTGTATTATTGATAGATAATAATCAAACAAGTCATTTCATCCAACTATTCCCAGTCTATATAATTAACCCGGCCCTGCTAACAATAATACATTCAATTGAGCCAAATTGTATCAATTCGATGTTATCGTGAATATTAATATTGCCAAACAAGATTTAATAGACTTGAAGTAATCCGTTACGTAGGCTGTGTGGTTAGTATAAAGACCGCTATATACATATTTTGGCGCCCGGCCAATAATTAGTTCGCGTTCGCTATATAATTTTGACATCATTATCCTATAGCAATTTTAACACTTCTGTAGACCTCTCACACATAGGTTAATATAGATTTGAAATCCTGCGGACCCCATGTTGGGAACCGCTGTTCTCGGAGTCATTTTGAATTCAAGCAATTGACAAGTAAGGGAAATGGCATTCACTTGTTAGTAGATAAATGTGACAATGCAATACAGGTTTGTCTCAAGACAGTAAATGTTTGTTACATAAATTTTCCAAATTTTCCATGCCAGGATTCCAATAATTCAACCAATTTAGTACTTGCACAATAAAATCTATCCCTGAATCGTTTGTGCACAAAGGAGAAGAGTATTAATAATCCAAAAGTTCAAAACTCACACTGTAATGAAGTGATCAATTACATTAAATTGTACAATATTCATTTTATAACTCAGTGAATGTATTTTCGAACTCTCAATATGTACGGTAAATATTTAGAATTCATACATTCAATTCAGTCTACAGCAGGGTTTCTCAACTTGTGGTTGAGGATTGACACCAATATATCAGAGTTGAAAATATCGAAAGTATCGGAAATTTCGATATTTCCCGATAATTCTCAATAATTTGATCTTGTCTGAGAGTTTGAAATTAGCTAGAGGATTAATTGACTCTAGAAATCGGCAAGATTGGCTTTGAAATATAAGAAAAACTATCAAAAACATCCAAAATATCAGAATTTTTCGATATTTCAAAAAACAAGAATATTATTTCTCACGATAACAGCGTGAGATTCTTCACGAATCTCACGATTTTCAACTTCCCAGGGCGAGAACTGCACTGAAAGCCATGTGTTACACCAGGGCATTTATAGATCCTGAATAAAGGATCTATCTCCAGATCTTGGTGTAAATATCATCGGCGTTCCAGTTTACGATCATAAATTCTAAAATGATCTAAGGTCCAATCACAATCCAATATTCGATCTCTGATTGGTGTATTATCGAAATACAGTTGAACATATGGATAGTATTCCTGGCAGTTTGGACTAAATTTATGATATGGTTATCTACATATTCATCCAACTTAGTTATACAGGTTATTCGGAGAACGCTTTTAGAGCGCCTCCTCAGGAATGTCATAAACCTAAATCTGTATATTAATCAGGCTCCTAAATATATTTTTGTCAAAAATCATACGCCTAAGGGAGCGTCAATGCAACACGACACTTCCTTGATTCATACATGCATGTGTGATAAAATATTTGAAGTGCTGCTCTGTATATTTTAACCGATTACGGCCGAAATATTATGTTCCTAATTAAAAGGAACACTGAAATTTTAGATCTTCCTATTAACCAATCCAGCACCAAAATCGAGATTTTAACACCTTTTTGACGTCATAAAATAATACACTTTCCAGGCAGTATACGGTTAAATGAGCGCCGGTATTCTTACCACTTTTTGACTAGAAAACTGTATATAATCAACTCGAATTAATTTGTTGGCGAATAATTTGATTTTTACTTCAAAAACAAAAAATTGCTATTATTTTTTCATATTGATTTGCATTTTGGGTGAATTACCAAATCAGATTTATTCGATTTTATTGTTATCCATTACTTTGTGGAAATACTTAATTGTAAGTAGAAGTTACTTTTGATTTGATCCAGGATGTAATTTTCCACAAAACTGATAGGGTGAGCCTTCTCACTTTTTGTAAGGAGCCATGGAAACGTAGTAGAATGCGGCCCATAAATGTCCAGTTCCTATGTGCGAGGGGTACTCAATAACTTTTGAGCCTAAGTATCAAAAATCACCAATCTATATTTATTTTACTATAATTGTTCGAAATAGCATCCATTAGCTTGAATACACTTGTTCATTCGTTTAAACCAAGCTTGATTAGCTTCTTTAAATTCTTTTTGTTAATGTCGCTGATCACTTCTCTGAGGGCCCCCAAGTTCAGAATTCGATGAAAAATTTCTGCCTTTAAGGTATTTTTTTATTCTAGGAAAGAGCCAGAAGTCGCAGGGTGATAGATCTGGAGAATAAGGGGGGTGGACAAAATATGTAGTCCTGATTCTTCAATGAATTGTCTTGTCATTTTTGATGTATGAGAACTGCATTATCGTGGTGCAAAAAAGTTCCCCTTGATCCTGTGCCAGGACGCTGTAAATTTATTGCTTTTATGACTAGAGGCAAACAACTCTCTGTATACCAGGTTGAATTAATTGTCTTACCAGGTTCAAGAGGTACAACAGTTTTAACACCCGTTGTATTAGAAAATTGCATACAGTACACTCCCGCTTACCGGGACACCGTCGTACCGGGACACCCTCTTACCGGGACATCTTCCCGGAAATTTGGTTCCATCCCACACAAATGCCTCCCTCGTACCGGGACGAATCTCGCTTACCGGGACACCAAATTCTCCTAGATTTTTGGTATGTACTGATCTCTGTTTTAGTGGTTCTCTTTTATGGCCCATAAGTCGCAACCCAAGTACGCTCTGCTGACGTGTGAGCAGCGCAAGGCAGTTCTAGACATGCTGGAGCAGCCTGGCAGTAGTCTTCGCAAGGTGGCTGAGCACTTCGAAGTGGGTAAGAGCTCTATTGGGAGGATAAAAAAGAACAAGAATGAAGTGCGGCAGGCTGCAGTAAAGCTTGGCTCCAAACGCAAGCGCGTGAAGGTGGAAGCTAAGTACAAAGAAATCGAGGGGTGGTGTTGGAATTTCTAAGACTGGCGCGTGAACAAGGTGAGACGGTCACCGGCCCTATGCTATACCAATTGCCTGAGGAGGAGGCTCGCGAGCTCGGACTGGAGGATTTCAAAGCCTCTGAAGGATGGCTATCTCGCCTGAAAGACAGGCACGGGATCTCGGCTAAGGCTGTTTCTGGAGAAGCCAAGAGTGTCAATGTTCTCACTGTGGAGAACTGGAAGGAGGAGCTTAGGGAGATCATCAAGGGTTGCAAGGAGGAGGACATTTATAACACTGATGAGACTGGACTATTTTTCAAGACGTGCTCGAAGAAATCTCTGATGTTTCAGGGTGACACTGCCCATGGCTCAAAGAAGTTCAAAGACAGAGTTACCCTCCTCCTCACCTGCTCATGGTCTGGCGAAAAGATGAAACCTACCCTGATAGGCAAGAGCGAGAAGCCGAGGGCTCTGAAGGATGCGGATATGAAGAGGATTCCGGTCCACTATCGAGCACAAAAATCTTCATGGATGACTAGTCAACTATTCACTGACTTCCTGCAGTGGTTTGACACAGAAGGGGAAGAAGGAGCAGAACAGGAAAGTTCTGCTGTTTATGGATAATGCCAGTGTGCATAATTCTACTGCCGATAACGTCCCGTTGAAGCACACCAAGGTTGTGTTCTTCCCCAAAAACACAACGAGCTATACTCAACCGCTCGATGCTGGGGTAATTCAGACTTTCAAGCTGTTGTACAGAAAAAGCCTCCACAATCACGTGCTTTACAATTCAAGCAGAAGTTCCAGAATGCGAACTCTGAAGATCCCTACAAGACCATCAGTATTGTACTCGTGATATGCTGGGCCACAAGGGCTTGGAATCAAGTACTGTCGAGGACTATTTCTAGGTGCTTCTCTAAATGTGGGTTCATGCGAAACGAGGGTCCAGTAGCCAACATTGGCATGCCAGAAGTCACATTGGAGGAGCTTGAGCTACAGGGCATGGAGGCTGCTGATGCCGGGATTGTCTTTGCACCTACGAAGACAATCACGCAGCTGGTGAAGGAGGCTATGGCGACGGTTGGCAAGGTGAGGGAGGAGGATCCGCAAAAAACCGACTGTGAGGATGAGGAGCCCACACCTGTTCGTCCTCTGCCGCGGCCGCGCAAGCCATCGAAACGCTCCTGCTGTACGCTACGGGTCGAGGTGATGTGGGAATCCTGAACGGATCGATGGACCTCGATGCCTATGAAGAGCTCGTGCGTGGTCGCAGGGTATCCGAGCTTGTGCAGACCAAGATATCCGACTTCGCTCCCAAGTCCCCGACGCCTCAGATTATCTTGGATATTCTTGGATTAGGATTCTTTTTCGATTATATATATTTGAGCAGACATATTACGCAGCTCAGACTTGTTAACTACTATGTTTGCTGGTATAGATCTTGCAATAGTGATGTGTTATTCGGAGTGACGGACACTCCCTCTTACTGGGACACCTTGGCCAAATCCCCGAGGTGTCCCGGTAAGCGGGAGTGTACTGTACATTTGTTCCTTGGTGTACTGAGTTCTGCGAACCTTTGTTGGGGGACCTTCTCCAATTTCACACCATTGACGGCTCTGCAGCTTTGTTTCTGGATCATAGTGCTAGATCCATGTTTCATCACCAGTTATTATCTTGGAAACATCTCTACTGTTGCCATTGTTGAATTTTTTAAGAATTTCATGTCACCATTTCACTCGATTCTGCTTCTGCTCAGGATGAAGCTGATGTGGGATCCAACGGGCACAAAGTTTACGTAGCTGAAGGGAATGGCGTAAAACGGTGTGGACTGTCCCGGATGAAATGCCAATTTCGTGCTGAATCCTCTCATATGTAACATTTGGGTCTGCTATCACCATGTGCTCAATTGACTCAACAATTCCCTCTGTAACAGCGTATGGGGGTGGTCCAGGGTGGGGTTGGTCTTCAAGATGAAAATTCCCACACTTAAATTCTCTGTACCATCTTTTCACTGTCGCCGCAGATACCTTGTTATTTGGAAAGGCAGTACACAAATTTTCGTGACATTCTTTTATTGTTTTTAAAAGTTGGAACTGAAAAAGTATTATAGTACGAATATCAGGCTTTGATAACTGTATTGAGGATTTTGTAACTAAGGAATCCTAGATAATAAAACTACTGCTATCTGAAAAGTATACAAGATAAAGTTACAAGATTTTCAGTGAAGTATATTTATCGCATGTTTATTCGAAACAAGTAATGGTTTACTTATAAAAGTGCTCGCAACATAGTCAGGCTCAAAACTTATTGAGTGCCCCTCGTACTAGTTCATTGTTTTTCACATAAATTGCAAGTGAAATACTTCAGTGCTTTGAGATACTTTTTTCATCACTCTAAAAGCTTCCACCCTTGATATTGATCGCACACTATAACATCATCATACTATTGAGTCCTGTGACAAGATATCGCTGTTATAATTAGGTGTACATGTTGCAGTGTATTAGAGATTTTCGTGTGTACGTGTATACACTAAGTGTTTTGTGTGTACGCGTACCACGAATATTTTTAATGTATTAGAGTTTACTATAGTATATGGGTTGTTTATGTGTGATTTGTTTGGATTAGTACAAACCAGCTGTATCGAGTTACAGTTCATTTGCTATCTATCTTGCTTGTCTATGATAGCTACAAGATTAACGAATTTTTTGTCAAGTATACCGTCTAATGTGTTACACTATTTAAATTTCCGTATTGGAGAACGAAAATCGAAAGAGAACACTGTTTATCATATGTAAAATAAGTAATCTAACATGCAATAACTAGAGTCACATTGTAAATATGATTTCGGGACAAATTATGAAATTAATGCCAGGTTATCAGCACAAGATAAACTATCCATAGCAAAGATATGAGTGACATATTATCTTTGTGAGAAACAAGGGCAAGAAAAGAACTAAACAAATAAGTCAGCAAATAAAATGAAGAGTAATGTAATGGAACTATAAAAACAAACAAAATATTGAGACCTATATCCAGAAAATGAAGCTATAAACACGAATGCATCGTGATGTTACGTTGACAAGTTTTAGATAATATTTGAATACCTATAACCACAATGCCTTAGAAATACACAGGGCATTGTATAAACGACTCATATGCTATGGTAAACTCTAATACATTAAAACAGTATTCGTATGTATGCATGGGCGAAAAGTTTTATGCTTTGTGATGAAAAAGAGGGGGGCGCGAAGTTCCGATGAGTATTTTTTGCATTATTATTTGTATCTTATATATTTGTTATTAGCATTATAGTATTAATATGTCTCAATCCGCTTCTCCCATATCTAAGAAATGTAAAATCGTATCAGGAGCTTCAAGATAATCTTTGATGAGTCAGCTCATGGTTTGCACTCATCAGCATGGACATTCACACCCTAAAACGGATGCCAATGTTCTCACCCAGCAGCCCCAAACCTCTCAGGGCAGCGGACAGACTCAGTCCAGGATGAAAGGACGTCAGTTTCGAGAAGAGTGAAAGATAACCTTTCCGTGGCTTGTAGCAAGGGACGGGGAATGTTTTGCAACATGTGCTCGTGGATGACAGAAGGTAAACGCTGGTCTCCCACTGACCGGTTTTCTGCAAAATTCACCGTAACTGGGTTTTCCAACTGGAAGAAAGCGCTGTCTGGAGCTATGAAGTCGGATGGGAAACACTCTACTAGAAGTTTTCAAAAACATGAGCGAAGCGAAGCACATGCCAAGGCTCTAGTTGCTTTTACAACCTTGCAACAAGGGAATGATACTGCTAGCCTGCTCAGCGAGGCATTCAAGGCGTCAAAAATCTAGGGAAGAGCCGCTATGACTGCAATATTCTAGTGTTACAGATTTTTGGCCAGACAAGGACTTCCGTTTTGTGGACACCCTCAAAACTCCGGTAATGCTACCGAGTTACTCAAGCTGTGCGGAAGGTTCGACCCCTCTATCGCAGAGTGGATCTGCCGATCGTCAACCCAGGACAGTAGCAAATACACTTGGACTAACTGGGACACTCAGAATGATGTGTTGCTGACTTTGTCACACATGGTGCTACGAAAATAGTCCAAGATGTTCGCTATTGTGGGTATTGGTCTCTGTTAATGGACGAATCTGAGGATATCACAGTGAAGGAGCAGGTTGTTTTCGCTGTGCGTATCGTTCACCCAGAAACCTTTGAAGTGTCTGAACAATTCCTCGGATTCGCAGAGACAGCTGAAACTACTGGGGAAGCACTGGCGAAGCTGGCTGAGGTATCTCTAACTGCAATAGGTCTTGACTTTCAGGGAATGTGTGGGATGGCATTTGATGGTGCAGCTTCAATGACGGGCAAGAGCAAGGGAGTTCGAACCCGCCTGAGAAGCAAATATCCGTTTGCACGGTTTTTATATTGTAAGGGACACTGCCTCAACCTGGTCCTGCAGGAAGCTGTGAGACAGGGTGCTTCCATGAAGAGATGCATTGACATAATACAGTCAGTGACTGTCTATGTGAAGAGTAGCTCGAGAAGGCTTGCTTCGTTCACTGAATTCGAGAACGGGCTGGAAGATTATGTGGAGACTGAGAAGTTGAAGAAGTTGTGTTCAACGCGATGGGTCAAGCGGATGCCGGCTGTGAGAGCAATACTTCAGAACTAAGTACACTTACTGGATTGGTTCCAGCTGCAAATCTCGGAAGGAAAAAGAGAAGACAAGCAAGCAGCCCTCATTCACATCAACAACCTTAGCGACTTCTATGTTTTCTTTTCTTTGAATACTCTGATGCGGCTGTTCGAGATAGTGCATCCAATACACAAGTGAGTTCAAGGAGTCAACATCACGATTTCAGAGACCAGAAAGTTCTTCGCGACGCTAGCTAGACTACTGCATCTTGAGGCTGTTGTCCAAGGTGGTGAGTTCTATCGCCAGTGCAAAGCTACTTCCGAGGAAATGGACCTAGAGGCTCCCACTGTTCCACGGGGTCTGAATATTTCAGAGAGACGTCGTATTGGAGGGAGAATAGTTCCAGTTACTGAGTCCGACTTTGAGACGTACTTCATGTCTCAGTATAGGGCTCTCTTTCAAACTGCTCTCGATGAGATCGAAGAACGTTTCCATGTGGACGAGGCTATTGTGGCCCTAGAAGATGTTCTGATTCGTTATCCAGAGACTGAGGCATCAGAGGTGGCCATCAGGACTGTTAGTGAGGTGTTCACAGCGGATGTGGGTGCCAAGGCCCTTAGACGTGAGGTGAAGACAGTGAGGCTAATCAGACCGGACAGAGATGAGTGGCATGTTCTGGACTTGTGTCAGAATTTCAGTCTGATTCCATGTTGCGCGTGGTCCTACCTAACATTTGTTCCTGTTTACGTCTGCTCCTTGTACAAGCTCAACCACTTGTACTGCAGAGCGCGCCTTCTCTGTTATGAGGAGGCTGAGGACTTACCTCAGAAGCACATGTGGTCAAGCTCGTTTCAATCACGGAGCAATCTGTCACGTGCACGCTGACCGCTTGGACAAAGTCGATATCCAAGGGGTAGTGGGCGAATGGAGAGATTCCAAAGGCATAGCGGTGAGACAGAACCAGGTGGCCTCAAGGATGGAGTGGAACAACAAATAATATGTATGAAATTCAAATGACCCATATATTTAATTTGTACCAATATTTATTAGTACAATTTGAGTTAATATCTAATGTCGGGCGCGGTTGTTACAGCCACCCTACTGGCCCCTTCCAAAATTTTCTAGGAGGGGCGCATGCCCCCTGCACCCCCCCGTGTTTGTGCCTATGTGTACGTGTATATCCGAAACATTTAGTGCATACAGGTACACACGAAAATCTCGAATACTCTGCAACATGCATTCTGGAGTTTACATCTTGTCAATTGTTGTTGAGTAAAGCTGGAAAGTTTCTTCAAAATTAGGCATTTTTCGATATGCTTCCGAAGTTTCAGATAATCAAAACATATTGTAATGACATCATTACCTACTGCAGTATGATAGGTAAATGCTTTTACTTATGGATCAAAAGAGGAGGAGTCCTTTGGTGATCAACACTGACAACAGTTTTTGTAAATTCCTTTTGAGTTAAAAATAAAATGAAGTTATCTGTTTCTCTAATTGGGCTCAAGGTATGTAAATAGAGTCTAAACATAAGCAAAACTTGTCCATCTATTGTGACAGAAGTAGCCCAATGAGCTATTCCCCTATGATATATTTGCACATTTTTTCCTAGATGGGATACTTGTGAAATTTTATTATCTTTGAGAGTATAAAGTATCCTTGAAGGAATTACTTATAGCAAACTGTTCTTTTTAATATAGTTTGTGCAACCCAGATAATATTAGATCCTTGCGAACCAGTCAGACACTAATGAATTAAAATCGAAAATTGTTCACCCTAAATCCTTAAGCCTCATTTGATCCGGAGAAACATATGAGTGGTCGATATCCTGTACACTATCTCTAAGATGTGAAATAGTACAGGGTGAGCCAAACAAACGAGCCCGAACAATTAGCTTCGAATGTGCATAATATTTAGGAGAGATTAACAAAACCTTATAGTTATAGAGCTAAATGGCGTGCAAGAAGAACACAAGCTATTATTAGCGTAGGTTGAAAGTCTACGAGGATTCGAGTTTCTGTTCTAGATGAACATAATTACAATCTTAACATTTTTGGATTTTTAGACCAAAATTCCCATTACATTCTTCAGGACTATTTTTCCTGAAGGACTTCTACGGTCTTCGGACCTACTATTTCGGTTTTTAACATTTCTCTCAGTCTGAAAATTCTTAATTCAACCATGAATTCTCGATTTCCAGGGCGAATTTAACATCGAAAATATTCAAAATTGTTGTTTAATTTCCTTGAAGGAGGCGTTTCAAAAATTCCCTGAACGCGCTAAGACTCCTACTGAATACTCTATTACTTCGTCTTTAGATTATCTAACATATCTTTGCATAGAATATATAGATTATTATTGTTTGTTTGACCAATAGTTTCAAAGTGCCTTGAAATGTGCTCGGGGCCCGTTATTTGGCACACCCAGTAGAATCAAGATTTGTACTTGAGGTACTATGATACTCTAGAAAACATGGAATTCATATGCTGAATCTGCACAGTGGCTTAAAATGGGAGTTAGTAAAGAATGAGTATTTTGATTTTGAAATAGACATATATAATGTATTATCAGCATATTGGTTATCATATGCTAGGAATCATTTAGTGCATTCAAAGTTTTTATAAGGTTTCTATATATAATATTCTGACGTCATAGCTATATGCTGAAATTTGTTTTTCTTTAATATCTGATTGTATAACAATGTTAGCCCTATAAATTGTATTATTTGGGTATAGTATATCATATCCATGGAGGCAATTACAACTGTTAGAATTTCAAAATTACTCATAATTTTTATAAAATGACGTCTACACAATTTTTGCTTTTGTACTTAATACTTCTAAATGCGTTTTTAGAATTTATTCATATCTTTTTTGCTAATATATATATCAATTCTAACAATTTCTGGATAAAAACAATAAGCACTTATATTAAGGGATGTTTTATTGCATTATTTATTCACTAACATTCAGCAAACTACGTTGTTACAATATCGTATCAATAATAAGGCACTTGACGATATTATCAATAGATGATTCTAATAAATCTGTTGCATTGTCTCTACAGCACTTAGCTCTTCGGGTATGACCGTGTTCTCCGCACTTTTCGCACACCACTGTCGATCGATATTTCATTAAACAGGATCGCTCTCAGATGAGGGTCTGACAAATATATCAATGAGATTACCCTCGAAGGAAGTTTTCCTTGCTGGATGTTCCCTATATTTCCTGATTAATTTGTTGCAGGCTTCGGATCCTTCTTCGCTAAAGCATTTCAATCCATACCCAAAGTTCATCTCTCTCAGTATTTCTCCAGAATGGGCTAGTAATTTATGTAAAGTCGGTGTAATGTTCACCCAGGGAAAGGATTGAGGTATAAGGAGATAGGTGTCTGTACAAAGGTTACCCAATTTTTCTGTCTGAATTTATGATTCTCAGAATGACAGATAATTGTGTGTGCAATTTACAAAGTGAGTCCTTATGATCAATCTTAACCAAAGACATTGCGCATTCAATAAACTTGGAGTCATTTGAAAAAGCTCTTCGAGCCACACCACCAATGGAAGTAGTACCTCCTTTGGGGTCTGGTTGGTCAATTCTTAGACCTGTTACTTCTTGAACTATGGTTCGCACATCCATCATAGAGTCTTTAATTTCTTTTGATGATGGCGACCATGTGAGCTTGTTACAATTCAGGTGGTACACAAGTAAATTAAACCATCTAAAATGCACGTATAGGAATGTAAGGGAGAAGCAGGTAGAATATCTATTGTTGACAATGGTTGGTGAGTCAGGTTAAATCTTTGATTTGTTGGTAATGAAAAGAAAACATCAACGTCTTCCAGTTCTCCAAATAATTGAATGGCGTCTGAAATGTTTCTATTGATGGGATAGCCTTGCAAAAATAAATCACGATCTTTTAGTTCTTTCTGCGTTGCAGTACATAGTTGGCAACTCGCACCTCCTGCTCCTGAGAGAATACTTGCCATTTTACCATCAAGCATTGATCGGACAACATCGACAAACATATGTTTATCATCGGCAAAATAGAAACCTTGGTCCTTCAGTTGATCTGTTTCGGGATTGATGATATCTTTCATAAATTGGTGAATATTGTCACGATTTTCTGTGGCAGCAAGAAGGAAAATTGGACGTTGGGAGAATAGAGAATTCGGGTAGTTGTTTTTCCAAGGTTCCTTCCACTAGAATTGAAAATGTGTATTGCTTTGAAGCAAATAGGATGGACGATTTGGTAGATGTATTCGTATTGGTTGATTATGTACGGTATGCTTTCCAGATCCATCTAAGCCATCAGCAATCTGAAATCGGATAGGAAAATCCTCATTTGAAGGGGACGGTAGAGTGGACATAATTCTACAAAATGTATGGTAGACAAATTGAGCGTATGGCACACACACACACACACACACCAACTGGGGCTGTAGGATTCGGGTGTAGTTGAATCATACTTTGTAGTACTAAATTATTTCTATGATCGGTCACCCTTTGATATGTAGGAAAGTGAATTTCATTAGATAACAAAAGTTTTCGTAGTAGAGTATACTTCCTCCTGCCAATCTCTAGTAGATCCAAAAGAAATAATGCCTCTCCACATCCAATTCTTTGCTTTTGGATGCACGCCCGAATTGACCAGAGAATTTTCCCTGCACAATTGATTTAGATACCCTTTCAACTTCTCGATTGTCTTCTTCATTGCACGACAATTGCAAAGCAAGAGCTGCAATTGTAATTTCAGGAGTTTTTTCGATTACCGAGATGGACCTGATAGACTCAAGGACACTAGAGATGCTGGAACGCTGATGTTGCAATGAAAGATTGATAAGTTATTTCTTTTGGCGCACCGACTTAGTTTTTGGGGGGTTTGTGAAGCTATAAATAATTCTGAGCAAATTTCAGAATGCCACCAATCTCCATGCAAAGATTCAAGTGATTTCTTTGAAGTTCTAATCATATCTCGTATTCTACGTAAATCAATTCAAGTTTAGCCTGCTTGGCATCGTCTAATCCATGGAGATCGCTAAGATAATAGAGAGTTCTTTCGACGCAATTGCCATTTGCTTTCAGGATTCTCGCTAAATCGAGACGGGATTCGGAGGGAGTCATCGGAGCAATTGGTTCAGCCATTGATCACGGATAAATTATCTATGAGAAAATATAGGTGTTTGATTGAAAACACAAGTACACGTATATACACACGTATATATGTTTAATTTTGTGCAGTAATTTCCAAGAAGAATTGGGATTAGACGGGTATTCAATTACATAGTCACATATATCACTTTAGGAATTTCCATAGCAACGATTATAAACAATGGAATGTGACCAAAAGATCAAAGTTGCGCACTGTTTCGGGGCTTGTCATCTTCATATAACATAGTATAAATTGTAAACAACAACTGGTATTATTTTCGCTTTGACGTTCCTTGAGATTTCTTTCAGACACTTTCAAAATTTGATCGATGGAAAATTGGGATTCATTATTACCCTGGGTACAACATTCCTTCACATGAAAAGTACACAGTTTAGGATATATCTGATACAAAATTTGAAATCAGCATGCAAAATTGTCCAGAATAGATGAAACAATAGATCACTAATATATTCTATAAAGAATCAGAATCAATGTGAATATCTTGCATATTTTAAATTCTCCGAAACGATAATTTCAGCATCAAAAACCACAAAGTTTCGATTCAAATTTACATAACTAATGGCTACCAAATGATTCGAAAATTGGAATGGATGCTACTTGAATGTTTAGAAACACAATGAAACCATAAAGGAATGAAAGCATTACTATAAAAATTTCTTAATTCTTTACTACTAAGCCACTGTGTGAGAGTCTTTCGAAACAACTCAAGCTGCGAAAATTTGAAATCGTCATTGCTTTTGAAATCCTTTCCAATAAGAGTTTCTTGGCTCGTCATGGTATTGGAATTAGGGATCATGGTGAAGAATTTAATTCTAACTTTAGCCTACTTTTGAAGCTTATAGAAAATTATTATTGTATCATGACCTGTATCAAAAAGAAATTGAATAAGTATACCTGAGCTGATACTCAGAATGAGTTATTGAATATAAGCTCTCACAATATCCTCTATAGTCAACAGATTCTCTTCATTCAGTATCATTCTACTCTCTTATGGTGGATGAAACAACATATAATTCTAACAATGAGCAAGCAGTTATCTGCATACTTTGGGTAGATTACGAACTAAGAGCTAATGAAGATTTTATCTGTCCTTATCAGATTGAATCAACTGATGCAAATTCCATTATAGCTATGATTCGCGATGTTGTACTACGACTTACCCAAACTTTCACAAAGTTACGCGGTTGGTGTTATGACGGTGCTGCTTCAATGTTCGGGTTCCGGAATGAAGTGTGGCACAGATTTTAAAAGAAGAACCACATGCTGTATATACTGATTGTTATTGGGCACTCTTTAAATTTAGCTTGCTATGAGATCGTTAAACAATGTAAAGTTATGAAAGATGCGCTAGAGATAAGACAGAAAATCGCTATACTTGTCAAGAGATCTCCTCGGAGAGGCTCCTTCCACATTGCCTCAAAGATCAGCTTGCAGATAGTACACCTGGAGTACGTATTTTATGCCCAACAAGGTGGACAGTTAGAGGACAAGCTTTGCATTGCATTCAGACAAACTATAGAGCTTTACAACTGCTTTGCGATGCATCCTTCTGCCATTGTAAAGACATCGAAATCAAGAGTAGAATTCGTGGTGTATCTTCCCCACATGGAAAATATTAATACTGGAGAATATCTTCTCGGTCATTCTGAAAATCTCAGTAAAATACTTCAATCGACAGATATATCTGCTGCAGAAGCCCAACAGATTGTACAATTGATTCTAAAAACACTAAAAGATATGGGAACAGAAGATAATTCCGCTCTTTTTGGTTAAGTGCAACTAAAACCGCAGACGAATTAGGTATAGGCGAAGCAAGATTGTCCAGAAAATGATCACAAAGATTTTAAACAGATTCTTCAGCTTCAAACCTGCCTTCAAGAAGTGATGAATATTACAACTATAATTATTTTCAAGCATTGGATCGAATTATTACTCGTATTCAAGAAAGATTTGATCAACCAGGCTATCGGGTATCACTAACTTGCAAGATCTTTTGTTAAAATGTGTGAATGGGAGCTTATAAGGAAGAATTTGACTTTGTAACAAGTATTTATGCAAATGATCTTTGTCCTCAGATACTGAAAATGCAGTTGGAGATTTTACAAGCCAATCATAGTGTTAAATCCGAAATTTTCCTTACCTCTCTCTTAAAACTCCTCGATCATTTTATGAACCACAAAGAATGCTTTATCCGAAGTTTTCATTATTGCGAAACTAATCGTAATAATGCCAGCTACTAATGCTGTAAGTGAAAGATCATTCAGCACACTACGTTTTATCGAATCTTATCTCCGCTCAACGATGTCAGATATGCGTATTTACTCTGCAATAATTTTGGACATTCACAAGGAAAGACAGATGAACTGAGCTTGATTGAAGAGGCAAATGAATTTGTTGGAGGCTCAGAACATCGTCAATCCATATTTGGAAAATTTATAATGAATGCTCTTTATTAACGATTTATCAAATATTTATTTACATAAGATCATTACATTATTTATAAAAATTTGTTTGATTCAGCAATCGGCTCACAACTTTAAATTTGCTTCCGACGCCCCTGATTCTACCCATAGTACCAATAAATTTTTATCTTAAAGTGGTAAAAGTATTATAATCATATTTTCACACCTTTAAGCACATATTACATATTGATGGTGGAGAATTCGTTTCAATAGTTATACAGAGGGCAAAGGTTACTCAGGATCTTAACCATAGGACTTGATGCTAAAATATAAAGTACGATAGGGGATTTATAATATTGAATATCATGATAGTCAACATTGCTTGGTAGTATATTGAACCTGAAATATTTCTGACCCAGGAGCCCTAAATCAGGCTGGGCCCTGTGTAGCCGTATATACACTAGGGGTCTGTGGAGCTACCGGGCTAGCCCCGCCCTGAAAAGAACACTAAGAAATAACTCCGAGCAGCTGAGATGTGTTATTAGCTACCATTAGCTCCAAATTTCAACAGTCTTATTAGCTACTCGTGTTGTGTCTAAATATTGATTGCTAATACGCAAAGTTAGCTAATATGGAAATATATTCAAAACAAGAACTAGATGGGCCTGAAAATAGGTTGACAATAAGCGAATAAATCTATTAATATCATATTCACACATTTATCTCAAACCATGTTGAATTGTAAAATTACTGCTTTTAGATATTTTGTCGTTTCCAATCGATTTTGTCCATCATATACAATAAATGGAAGATTTTGTATTTGTAGAGTATGTATATCCTTATTTTCAATTAAGTGTCCATTTTTTCTAACTGTGGCAAGTGCGCACAATCCTTTATGTCATTAATAATGTGCAATTTACTGGTTTACCAATTACTATGCAGAGTAATACTATAGCATTATCCGCTAATCGAACACAAATACTTGTACACTACAATATATACTATTGTAAATCCAGGAAATATGGCAAATTTTTGATTATGTATACGATAATTTTATTGAAGGAACTTATTGACTATGTTAGTTGACATTGTCCTCACTAATATGATAGCATATTCGAATCCTACAGGTATTTATTACCCCAGAATGAAGATTTCGGACTTTAGAACAAATCATGTTGACTTAATACCATTTTCATATTTGTGGCACAAGTTGCAGAAATGGCCCATTCAAAGTATGTTTGCACCCCTTCGTATGATTATTAAGATGTTTCAAAAATCGACTTATTCCCAGCCATACGACTATTTCCAAATCTGTTTAGAGCGTCTCAAATGATTTTCATACATTATTCAATTCTTGTGGCAAAATTCTAGTAGTGGGCTACTTCTAACACTTGTGGCACAAATTTGAAAATGCTATTAAGTCAACAATTTTTGCTCTAATCAGTTCGAAAAAATTGATACTGGGGTAATACACACCCGTAGGTTGCGAATATGTTATAAGAATTGCTCCATCTCATTTGTATTGTGGACAATTATTAATAGAATATATTCCTAGCACGTTATCTATTTAATGAGTAAAGTCAGGCTAGAGAATATTTGATTCGCAACATATTCTTCGATTTAGTGAGTACATCGTCAACTAACATAGTCAAACAGTCTTTCAATTGAATTATCGTATGAATATTCAAATATTTACCCTATTTCCACGATAAACAATTGCATATTTTTGCATGCAAGTATTTTTGTCCTCTTAGTGTACTTATAGGTTTCTTTATGTTAGTGGCCGATAGCATCTGCGAGATTTTATTATTCACCATCCGATCCCTCGAAATGTAGTAATAAAGTGACATTAGACTGATTCAAGTAAATTCCTTTTCCCAACTTAAAAGTGTATAGAAACTATCTTGCTGACAAATATACAAATTGTGTTCTTGGGTAGCTATTTAGTGATTGAAATGCAATGATATCTGTGATTCACATAGATGCCAATCCAGCATCTCGAAAAGCATTGAGATTTCTTCTTCAAACGTGTGAGACTGCATATCTGTACCAAAATTTACATCACAAAGTTAGGGGTGCACCGGATCCGGCACTATCCAAAGTATTCATATACAAATCCTAGTTAATCAGGTACTCCCTCCCTGACCAAAGGGAGTACTGGCGCCCATGAACCTATATATACAATATTTTGATTAAAACTGAAAAGTGCACCAATACCAAAATTTTTTCTTATCTACTCACTCTCTTCATTCATGTTTAGTTTGTTTGCTAATACCGTTTGCTTTTGTTGTTCATGTTGAATGGCTTCTAAATTGGAGACCAATTTTGAATTATTCCTAACCTTGGTGAAGAAGGATGAGGTTTTCTTAGACAATCTTGTTCCTATTTGTGAGCAAGCTATTGAAGAAATGCGGAGAGATATTGCTTTGCAGTGTTTGGATTTCTATTTCAGTAGATGTGGCCATAAAACTCAATATCTACAGAGAGCTTACAATTGTAAAGCTTTGTTGTCTGTCCCACAGTCCATATATGACTATGATGGTCTTATTGAGATGGGAGATAACTTCCTAAAAGCTTTGGAGCTTTTTCAAGCTAATACAATGTGAGTATGTTTAATATACTATATTTTAAAATATAGCAAGCTTTGTGGACTTGTTGCCTCATAAATTGGTGTTCATATTTGTTTTAATCTACACAAAAATTTAGTTTTCATAAACCAGGCTTTATTTATGTTCGAATTCGGTCTTATTTGCTATGTACATGGCTTCGGAGGAGAATATATTTGCCGCTACCAATTGATTGTCAATTTTAATGTTTACATTTCACTTTGTGAACTTTAAAATATGAATTTAGTTATTCAGCTAAGCCGTCCGCCGACACAATCATGTACTTCGGCTGACTGCATGGCGTTTAAATACATTGGTCGACAGTCAAATAAGTTTACTTATATTGTGTTAACCTTTGCGTCGTTTTCTTTGGGCCAGGGTCCTCCCATAATTTCCATGCCACACAAACATATAATCATGAGTTTATATACGTCATTTTTCACCATAGGTGCATCCCATTTATTCATATTTGACTAATGTCTATTACAAACATTATTTAGAAGGTTGTAATACTATACCGAAGTTAAATATTTTGGTCAACCGAAACTAATATTGGCAATCGGTTGATATTCACTTACGAACCGATTATCACTAATTTGTTGAGCATGTTCTAACATGATATTTTTGATTGTATATTCTCGAAAAATTCATTTTTAATTTTGATAATTTACCTGCTTTGAAATGTTTTTTATACAAGCTTAGCTAGGCTCATTAAAGCTTAGGGCATAGGTGCCCCAAAGCAGTGGCACAGTTGTGGCATTGCTCCACCTGTGATACATTTCTATTTAAACTTTTAGTTGGCAGACCTCCATTTGATCCTTTTTATCTTGTTTGATATCAGTGAGCAGCTATCAGCAATCTTCGATCTCCACACTGAGAGATATCTAGCCTGTTTCTTTGCTTCGTTAGCTATTGAACGATTGTGCTAATACCTCTCTCAACGAGATAAGATGTCGGGAACGCCTAAACTACCAGTTTTTCTACTTTCAACAATTTGGGAAATTTTCTTGGTTCTGACATTGTCATGTATAATTATTAAGATCTTTGTAAAAGGATACTTTTTCTTTGCAATCAGTCTAAGACCATCAACCACTCCTTCCTTGACTTACCATCCATGTACGGTCCCTCTCAAAATGCTTCACGGTCTAGAAAGGATCACGAACCCCAGTTGAAGAACCATTGTTCTAGAAAATTATTTACAAAATGCTACTGAGAATCTAAAGATTGTCGAGATACCCAGAAATTTGCTAAAACAATTTCAATGATTGTCAGATGACCGAATTTATCAGTGTAAGACTCAGTAAATATTTCCGTATAATAATATTTTTCGGATACATAGGTATCCATATATTTCAAATTCACAAAAATATATATCGAAAGTTTATACTCATTAAAATAAGGACTGTAAGCGCTCGAACTCTGGAAATTCTGTGCTTAATACACACTTTTGGCGCTTAGATATGTCTATCTGTGATACTCCGTTGAACGATAAATATTACAGATGAGATTTCAGTATTCATACTCAATGATCTAATGGTGTTTTGTACAAAGTAATACAATTTATAATGATCAAGTTTGCACATTCCTGAGTGAAAATTGTAGGGCTATTTAATTAAAATTTATTAAAACTAAAAAGTTATAGGAGTTTCCCAAATACGTCTGTCCATTTCCAATACAATTAAAGCGGAATCAAGCTGTACTACGCGCTTCGCTTGCTAGGTCGCTGCGCCACAGCTTAGTTCCTCAGGTTAGCTTAAGTATTCACTAGCTAAATTTCTTGATGGTTTGTGTCGCTATGCGACCGGGTATTATACTCGTCACTACGTGCTTAAAAGAAATGTTTTGTGAAATTATCACTGTAAATTATAGATGGATCATCTTTAATCCATTTTACATCCACACCGAATGGGTCAATTCGACAATGTGATCTTTCAAGTCCCAACAAATCAGTATATCGTTTAATTTTATCTGCTTTTGCTACCTCAAAGTGCTAACAATATACTAGAAATCGTCATCTGAACTCAATCATATTAGTTTAGTTTCTAATCTGCAACCATCTATACTTAATAATAATTCAATAAAAACGTTTTACGCAGTCGGCAAGATATTTGGTGATGCAACTTATTGTGTCATTTCGTGTCGCGAACTCACAATGCTTTATATTGTCGATTTGATAATACATTCACTAGTGCGCACAAAGTGATTTTGTTATGTTTATTTGCCTGGGACTCTCAAAATATAGTAAATCATATAATTTATTAAATCTATTGTATCATCAATAATAGCGTTGAAATGAGAGATAAAGCAGAGCTAATCGGCATATGTCACTAGATATTTGTTTTTAAGCACTTCTTTTAGTTTTTTTAACTAATAGTAAATAATAGAGACTAAATAATTTGTCTTGAAAGTATTAAAAATGGATTATTCACATCAAACTACATGAAATATTTAGCCCAAGTGGCTAGCTATTGTTTGGAATTGGTAATTTGCGAATATGTACATCGTTTCATAACTTATTTTGCTATACTGTAGTAGATCAGGGTGGAATTTTACACTGGAACTAGTTAATTTTCCCACAATTTCCCTGTTTGAAGAATATTTACAAATTTTGCAACTATAGTATCATATCTACAAATTTGTCAGTAATCAAACCAATAACGGGTTTAATACCACTTATACAGAAAATCTGTTGTTTTCAATCGGTTTTTACCATCGAAATACTTTAAGTGAAATATTTCGCATATTTCGCTATTGAATACATGCCTATTTCCACTAAAGCACTCATTTGTTGCCACTGTGGAGTCGTCGATTAATTTCGGGAATATTTAATCCCTATCAACGCAGGAATGTGGCAACATTCCTTTCTAAAAATTTTCCTAATCCCATCCAGTGACTCCTCTTTGCCGCTGCTAAACTTGCTGAGTCTAGCTTACACATATCGGCCCTCCCCTCAACCTTTTATTTTCTTGTCAGTTTTTGATTTATTTTTGATATCCAATGTCATCTCTGTGTATTTCCAGAATTTATATTATTATTGCAAAATATATGTTGATCATTGTATTAGGTTTTATTATGTTAAAGTCATGAACAATTTGTTATTTTACATTGTTAGAACTACATATCATGGCGAATTACTGAAATGCACCTCGTTCTGGTCGTAGACTATCCAATGTCTAGTCACTAGGAACTTTGTGCATTATGTCAGACTGTTACCTGTGTGTTTCTGTCATTAAAGATATTCCCAAATTTCCACTACACTCAAACGACAATGAATTTCACGTTGAATCCGAATTTAGTAATCCAAATATGATCTAACATAGTATGAAGAAGTAATTGATAGGGAATAATTCTGGCGATTTCTTTGGAGGTGCAAATTTCGGATGGCTGCTATGGCAAACATATGTTCCATTCCAATTGCCTAAATATCCAATAATGAATATTATACATTAATGTACATATCTATGCAATTTGGTGCATTTATCACCTTATGAACAATTGTAGTAAATTTTCAAGCTAACCAGTCCCACTATTGGTTTTTATCTAAAACTAAGTAGATACTTGTTTTAGCTTAGTTTTCTTACCGAAACTTAGTATTTAATTATCTCTTGTCCGGACATGACTTAATTCATCGGTTAATTATATATTTACGTAAATTCCATTGAAATGCGTACTGATGGTAGCTCCTTCACCTACGATTTACTCAAAAGTTGACTTATCATGTCCAATATAACGCAGTCGTAGTAATGGCAGTAAATTATAATTAAGATTGCAAAATACTATTAAGGAATCTATAAGTATAGTATGAATAACTCTTATGTATACTTAGTATATAACAAATTATAAACACAAAAAAATCTTACCATTATCACCTAACAATGTCTCTCACCCACAAAACTCGATCCACTTCCTCCTTTTTCCTAACAGCAGGATAAAGATTATGCTCTATATGACCAAAGTAGCAGTTTTTTTATTGTGATTTTTTCCCAGAAAAGTATACTAATTTAGATAATATTGACTCTTATCATAGTGCTTATACTTTATTTTAGCGAATATGGCGCTAATGATGAGTAACATTTAATTTTCTATTACAACTCCAAAAGTGTACAATTTATGATAGATAGTGATGAGTTTGGGAGCAAGGATATTTGGCCCAAAATATCACTACTACCAATATATCACCATATCAATTAAACTTGTATGGAGTATGCTGTAAACGGGGACAGGTATCAACGAACAAAAGTATCACTATATCCAATATATCCATTATCAATATATCTATTATGTACTGCATTACCAAATTAATCAGTAATTTCTGATTGACGGACTGAATGTCTTTTAGTACTCCCCTCATCCTCTTAAACTCCAACAGGCAATTCCATTTCCAATTGCAATCCATGATGGATGCAAATATTATGTAAAGTGAATCATATTCGTTTAGTTTGAATCTATAGCTATATACACTTGTTGACATATCAAAAGATCTTTCGCAGTCTGCAAGAGAATTGATGCTGATGATTTTCTACTGTAGATTTTGATAATCCAATAGTTTAGACCTCCAACTTCCCCAAAGTCATTTAACTACATATATGCCTTTGACTCTTAAAATTTCCAAAATTAGAAATTTCATTAAACTATTATTTATCATAAGTAATTGTGGGGCGTTTGAAGGTTAATGTAGAGCAAAGCGGCATGTAATAACTAACTACTTCAGTGTTACATCCAGACATTTAGGAAAGGAGGGAGGGCAAAGTAGAGTTTCGGGAATGTCAGGGGTGTGGCGTTAGCAGCCTCTCCTTAAATTCCAAATGCTTGACATCACTAAGTTAGTGCTGTAAATTTAGACTTCATTGGCTTACTTAACGGCCCAGTCGAGGCAGTCTTAGCTATAATCTGGTCTCAAAAATAAATATTCACTCTTTCTTCGGCGGTGCAAATTCTTCAATGTCAACTGACGTCCCAAGCAGTAGTGGAGATGAAATCGACAGCAATCAATCTGATACTGAGTGCTTGAAGCCAAGTCCTGCGAAGAAACGATTAACTGTCAATGAGAAGCGCAGGAGCAAGAATCGGCCATTCACAAGCATTCGAAAATCCAATAAGAAATGGGGAGAAAGCTTCATTTGGCTGATATTTGATGGTTACTTCCAAGGAGCCTTCTGTAAGGTCTGCAGGAAGAGGGGAATTTCTCTTCGAAGAATTGGAGGAACATGGATCTCAAAGCCTTTCAAGAGCTGGAAGAAGACAATCGAGAAGATAAAAGCTCATGTCAAAAGTGACATTCACATCCAGCCGTGTGAAGCAGAGATGGTTGCAGTTAGAGCACTACTAGAGGGCCTGATCATTCAGCAACTCCAACAAATTGGAGCACAAGAAAAGTTGAAGAACAGGATTGCTATTAAAGCCCTTATTCGTTGTACCCATTTTCTTGCTCGTCGCCACATTCCCCACACAACCAAGTTTGACGAACTTATTGGTTTAATCGCAAGTTGTGGTGCAGAAGACTTGAAAAGGTTCCTTGAAAGAGCTGGAAAGAATCCAACCTACAAATTCAATATCGTTGTTGAATTTGTCGAGGCAGTTGGCTTATGTGCCGAAGAATGCCTACTGAAACGTCTTCATCAAGTATCCAACTTCAGCATAATGGCAGATGAATGCACTGAAGTAACAACCATTGAAGAGCTTTCAATTTTCTACCATTGGGTCCAGGATGAGAAACTTGTTGAACACTTCTTAGAGTATTTCCCTTGAAGCCACCGATGCCAAGACCATCTATTCTGCCCTTATCGATTTCTCAAAGACCAGAATATACAGATCATCAAGCTCGTGGGTATAGGATTCGATGGAGCAGCAACTTTTTCTGGGCTCACAATAATGTGCAGAGTCTCCTTTAGAAGAATTCGCCTCATGCTGTGTTTGTACACTGCCACTGCCACTTGCTTCGACTTGCCTGTGTTCAAGCAGCTAATGCCACTGGTGGGATAAAACATTTATACGTCACACTCACCACCCTCTGGAAATTTTCTACTACTCTCGCAGAGAGCTGAATGTCTCAAAGAGGTGCACCAGGTGCTTGCTCTACCTGAGCTGAAGATTGTTATACCGTCAGATACTCGTTGGCTGGCCCATAAACGCTGTGTAAAGGCTGTCCTTGAATAACTCAATTACAGCTGAACGACGAGTCTCCATTACAAAATGTTGAAATTTTATAACTCCTAACTGAGATATCTGGTGTGATTTATGAGATAAAATAGATATCTAGTACAATATATTGGCCAAGTTTCAACGCTATTGAATTAGATTCATCTACAATATGGTAGTTTTAAAAGTTGTAACAGTATTTATGTGTCACCCTGTATAATATTCGTCAATTACAAATTGACTGAATTATTGGTCGTTTTTTTGACAAATTGACTGGAAGCATATTACGAATATCAAATCAATAAAGTATTGAATAATGGGAAATCTTACAATTATTATTATTCTCTAACATATACGTCAACTTAACTTAACAATTGAAATGTATAGGAAAAACCTGACTAAGAGTAGTGTATCCTCAATAACAACATATCAAAGGCTAGCATCTATCGACGCGAAATATTCTGGAGTATAAAAAGGCAAGATAATATGAACACCCTCATATCTCTAAAAGATGTCGGACACTATGGAACAGTCTTCCGTGAGGAGATGTTGAAACGAAAATGCTCTGGTACCTAATCGTTATTGATGACCAAACACCAGTATTCTTTGTTGCTTGAAGAGGTCAAAGTTGCATCTGACACCGCAAAGAAGTCCAACAGGCAGTACTATATCCTTGGCAGGTATGTGAACAAATAATTATTGGTTCAACAATTAATACTTGAGTCATGGCTGCATTACTTGGATTCAGGTCAAATAAATGTTCTATACAATACCATAATTAGTTCTCTAATTGTATAGAGCCTACGTACGTGCGATGTTTTAGGTTTCCTTTGCTGTAAATAGAAATGTGCCAATAATATTCCGCACTATGGTTGTGTACTATGTTGCTGGCATCGATTAAGTGACATATTTTATATATTTTACAGGTGCGAAATTCTTCAGTGTGGCGATGTTGAGAAGTTGATTCGAAAGCAAAGTGAAGCTCCCAAGAAATTATTTACTTTACTCACATAGATGATATGTTCGCCACCATTAAACGCGCCCATGTTGCATGCGGCTATGGCGGTGGAAACAAGATGACTAAAGCTTTGGACAAATATGCAATTGTCACTCGCAACTCCATTGAGCTCTACATATCTCTCTGTGTTCAATGTCAACAGAAACGTAGGCGTGCCACCACTAAGCGCGTTGTTGTGAAGCCAATTCTGTCCAAAGAATTTGGTTCCCGTGCTCAGGTTGACTTCATTGACATGCAGTCTATGTGCAAAGTTTCATATCGATGGATCATGGTTAATCAAGACCACTTAACAAAGTACTGTGTGTTCACGCCATTTGACTTTCAAACGTGCTGCTGAAGTCGCGTGGCAACTGGTTCACATTTTCTTGTTACTATGCGCCCCTCAAATTATCCAGAGTGACAACGGCAGTGAATTTACAGCATCAGTCATCACTGAACTGAAGGTTATTTGGCCTGATCTACTTATGGTCCATGTTAAACCTCGCCATCCCGAAAGCCATGTATCAGTTGAGAGACTGAATTGTGACGTCAAAGACATACTAACTATCTGGTTAGGTGACAATGACTCCACAGACTGGCCAACTGGGCTTCGTTTTGTGCAGTTTCAGAAGGACAGTGGTTACCATTCTGGAATTGAACAATCCCCATTCAAGGTCCTGTTTGGACGTGATGCACAAGTTGGACTCAGTTCAGCATCCCTTTCTAGTGAAATCCTAGAACGCCTAGTGTCCGAAGACAACCCAATGGCTGCATATCAGCAACCTGACCCCTCTCAAGTCTCTTTTGGTAACCAGACCGCAATTTCTTCAAATCTTCCTTCACAAGAGGATCAGTCACCCAATCCCTCAGAAGATACTTCTTCAACATCTTCATCTGCTCCTTCGTCTCAGGTAACCGCTATCCAAATACGGCACGACAACATTCAACTCAAACGCAAGAGAGCAGCTGAAGGGGGGTGCTGCATTAGCTCGAATTCGGTATGTTATCGATGGCTGGACTCAGTTTTAGTTGTGGATACCTTCCCCATGTGTCATGCATAATTTTTATTCTTCTACTGGTTGTTTATTGAAAAGTATATTGTATTAGTGAGTATGAGAAATATTTAATTACTATGATATCAGAAGATTATGTAAATGAATGAAAAAGTGGATAAACATGTGTGTAACTACTAAGCATAATTTGGAATCGACTGATAATTGGAGCGCGGCACACCGGATGTGTCTGGTTCAATTCTTCTATTCTCTTGCTGCATGCTGCACAACAATTAGCGTGCTTACAAGGTAGGAATATCCAAGTTGTTGTCCGCGGCATCAGACATATAACACAAATATTCTCTACTACTGGATTCTCGCTTTCATTGTCTGAAGTGTCTGACTCATCAGTATCAGAGAATTCAATTTCAGTAAAGGTACCACCAATAGTGATGCTCATTGCAACTCGCCAATTCTGAACTTTTCCTTAATATCCTCGCGTTGTTGATCCTTTAGAACAGTGTTTCTCAAAGTGGGCCGTAGATCCCCCTGGGGGGCGCTGTAGGGTTGTAGGGGGGCGGCCACGCAGCAAGGGGGCGCTGTGGGTTATAGAAAGCGAAACAGAGATACGACCTCAGGTCAAAAAAGTGGTATCATATTCCTCATTATTCATTAACAATAGGTGCTAGCAAATACTTCAATTATCAAAGCCATTTACAGTGGTAATACTCTTGGTGATTATTAACAACAGCTAATCCTTAAAAATGAATGAAGAATTCTTTTGTTACAATGTCTATGGCTTTCCTAATCGAAATATAATTATCATTGTTTTCAAACAAATGTAAACTTCGTAATAGTTAGTAATCTGTTTAATTTCAATATAAATACATACGTAGAAATTTAAACCGAAAGGAATTGATAAACTCAATCGAAGAAATGATTAGTAAAAAGAAGTGTAGACAGTATAGTGCTGATTATATCAAATACGGATTTGTTAAATCTCCTTCCAATGAACAACTCCCAATGTGTTTGTTGTGCGAACAAGTATTTTCTAATGAGGGAATGAAGCCGTCAAGAATGATTGATCATCTGAAATCGCGCCACAGTGATAAGGTAGAGAAAGATGTGCAATTCTTCATTAAAATGAGAGACAGCCGAAAAACAATGGGCGGAATATTTGGAAAAATAGATAGACAAAACATTGATGGTTTGGTTGCCTCCTATAACATTTCGTTACTAATTGCAAAATCTGGTCAGCCACATACAATGGGTGAAAACCTCATTTTACCTGCAATCCAGGAAGCAGTTACAACTGTTATGCATTCAGATGGGCGAAGTGTGATTAAGTCCATTCCGTTAAGCAATGATACTGTGGCTAGGAGAATAAATTTAATGGCTAGTGATGTTGAGAAAACACTATACAGTATACTTAAAACAACGGAATTTTCTCTTCAAATTGACGAATCCACATTGCCAGGTAACGAAGCACTGCTCCTTGCATATGTCCGATATATTCTCAAAGGAATAATGGTTGAAGAAATGTTGTTTGCTAGACCACTAGTAACTGATACAAAAGGTGAATCTATCTACAAAGTCGTGGAAAATTTCTTTCAGGAAAAGGAAATTCCCATGAATAATATCATTGCTTGTGCAACAGATGGGGCGCCAGCTATGGTTGGTGGCATCGTGGTTTCATTTCGTACTTGAAAAATGCTGTGCCTGAGGTTTTCGCTATTCACTGCGTCGTCCATCGAGAACATTTAGTAGCAAAACATCTAAGTGGTCGCTTGCACAACTCATTGCATATCGTCATTACTGTTATTAATAAAATCAAAGCTTCCGCAGTCAAGGAAAGAATATTTCGCCAAATATGTCACGAAAACGAAACTGAATTTGAACGTCTGCTTTTGCACACAGAAGTGTGGTGGCTCTCAAAAGGAAAGTGTCTCACTCGGTTCTACAGTCTTTTCGACACGATTTTAGAATTTTTAGAGGAAGAGAGCCCGCAGTTAATGCAGCTTGTCAGTGCAGCGAAATCAGATGTAGCTTACTTGACTGACATTTTTGATAAGTTCAAGCAATGAACTTGCAACTACAAGGCAATTTAGTCACTCTGGTCAAGTGTAAAACTGTTGTCAGCTCCTTCATAGGGAAACTAACGTTATTTAAACAAAATAACAGTCGACGAGAATTTTACCAGTTCCCTCACCTAGCAGGACTCCAAATTTCAGATGACGATTTGCTAGCATATTGTGAACATCTTGAAGTACTGAAAGTGGATATGATCAAGCGATTCACTGACTTGTTGGAACTTGAACCGCCTCATTGGCTAATTGACCCTTTCTGTGTGGATGCTCCAACAGTTCCACTCTATTTGCAGGAAGAGTTGATGGACTTGCAAAGTGATTGCGAGGAAAAAGCTCATTTTACAATGATGGGGTATGAAAGATTTTGGATTGCAATCGCAGGACGAAATAAATTTCCCAATTTGTGGAAAGTAGCAAAACTGCTAGTTCTGGCGTTTCCGACATCATATCTCGTTGAGAGAGGTTTTAGTGCAGTCGTTCAATTACTAACGAAGCAAAGAAACAGACTCGATATTTCTCAATGCGGAGATTTGAGATTGCTGCTCACTGATATGAAACCAGATATAAATGGGATTATCGACGAACATCACGCTCAAGTACACCCTCCTCATTAATTGATAAATATTACTTATTATCATTAACAAATACGAGTGTAGTAAAAAGATTTAGACTTTCTGGAGGGGGGCGGTATCGAGGGAATATTGTTGACAAGGGGCGCTGTTCGAAAAAAGTTTGAGAAACACTGCTTTATAACATGCTTTGATTTCCTCAACCTAGAAATGCTATGACCGAGTCTCAATCTCACCATTTCATTATCTATATCTTCTGTCATATTGTTGAGAGTTTTCAGAAAATTCCATACTCTTGGATGAGGAGTTTTAATGATGGATTTTAGCGTTGCGTGATAGCTTTCCGCAGCCTTACTGGTAGTACTTCAGCTTCATAGATAGAAAGCTCCTCTGGATTTATTGAGTAATCTACCTTTTCTTGAATTAGTTACGAAGTTGCTCCAATTTGCTTGATTCTAGATTTGTTAAATCCGGCACTTGGAGGAATGTATAGGTTGGACGAATTCAACTTGCTGGGAGAAATTGTATTGCCATGAGATTTCTTATGAAATTCGCAGTTTCAGGATTACCATGAAAACTCTGAACTACCCTGAGCTTCTGAGTTTTGGCCCAGATACGTTGGGTAAAGTGGAACCAACATCCCTGATTTTTAATGGTGGGATAAATTTCTTTAAAACAATTTCGCGGTGCTGGTTCCCAGTTAGAAATAGAGATTTTCGGTTAGAAATCTGGAATGAGAGAATCGATCTTGGCTATTATTGCAGTATAGAGTTCTTGATCTTTTGACGTCATTAAATAATGTATGCCTGGGAGTACATGTCGATCAATTACCACAAATACCGTCCATAATTGGGATAATTGGGGTGGCACTATATAAAATGTCCCATCTTACTGAATTTTAGAAATTTCTGATAGGTAATTTTTCATGTGTTGAGAATACAAGACAACAGCAGTTTGGTTATTAGTCGGGACAATAAATTTGTGGTGAGTCGTAAAAGTAGATTCGGGTAACATAACTGAAAATTCTATAGCTGTAAGGGGGATCTTAGGTTGCAATCTTCTCCTAGAACGGTAAATAGGAGACTTGCACTTAATGAAAGAAATTTCACTTGCAAACAGACTCGTTCTTGTTCCGTCATCGATAATCTCCCTTAAATTGTCTCGAGAAGTTTGAGCCCTTTTCTTGCATATGGTCTTCAATTCATAAACTCCTGATTTATATGTACTCATCATTACCATGGTTATGAATTGAACTGGGATATATCAAATTATTTTCTAACTTTAATTTACCTGTCCCTTTACACCCGTTTGAGATAAAACACATCTGAGGTGTGTTGTACTTTCTTTCACTATATGTTTAGACTACTTAAACCCATCGGTTGTTGGATGAATTTTTCCATTACTATGCCTATAGCTGTCTGATGTGTATTCCATTTTCGAAGATGTAAATAATTCAATAATATCAAATGACCAAAAAGTATCTTATACCAGTGAAGCCAGTTGTTTATAATTGCCATGAAATGTGATTTTTCAAAACAAATCTAGTCAGCAATTATTTCCCATTGACAACTGCCATACAACTGAATGGGCCGAGCTATCAACACTACAGTCAAAAACTGAATCGAACTATCGAAAACATAGTTAAAAACTATGTTGAGCTATCAACAACATACTAAAAACTGAGTCAAACTATCGACAACATAGTTGAACTCTGAATCCAGCTATCGACAACATGACAATTCGAGCTAATGCATACGCCCCGCTGAAGGACAGATAGCCCAGGCTAAAGCATGTTAAAACGCAGCCGTCTAGAGCACGTTGCTAGAACCCCTGGAGATAATGTAATTATTCCAATCCTTTTAGCGGATCGTGGTAGACGTGATCCTCGAAACATCATGGGTGTAAATTCTGGAAAGAAATGAAAATTATATGTACCGTATAGCAGTCCGTGCAGGAATCCTGAAATGATCTTACAACCGAAATCAATTTGATTTGAGAACCCATCCGCTGTACAGTGTGAACGATTTCACCACAGACAAAGAAATGTGCCTGCAACAAGCTGTTCAACAAGGGTCTAAGTGTGGTGGACAAGGGTTTGCCAAGTGTAGCTGTACACAAAGTGGCAAACAATGCAACCCAAATTAATGTAAATGTTTCAAGGCTCGACTTAAATGTGATAGCAAGTGTCACGCGACTATGACCTGCCCCAACAAGATTTGAATGGGAACGACATGTAAACTTTTTAAGTCAGTATGCTGTAATCACATGCTTTTTATGCATATTGATATCAATTAATTAACTTCTTAATACGTTTCAGTCAATTTGTAAATTGACTGATTTTCTACATTGACTGTAACATCTACAGTCCCGTCACTTCGGTATCCGGACTGAAGATAGGTGAACATGAAAAGATTCCAGATGCTAAATACCAGTTACTTTCTGCACATCCAGGAGTATGGATCGTCGGGGGCCCCGCTCGATCCTAGTTCCTCAAGTACAACTAAGAGCTGTTGGATTTGGCTAATTGAAATCACTTTAATCCCTCCTGACGTAGTTCTTCCTAATCAACACGCTGATGAAATTGAGTATGAAAGTATAGATTTGATATAAGCAAGATTAGGTAGATAAGGGACATATGTATGTATTTAAAATTTATTATCTTGCATTTAAATTTCTTTGTTCTAATCTATGATTTTTTTTCTTTAGAAATAACTCATAGCCTAAATTTCATTAAACACCCCGGGTGGCAAGGGCCGTAGCCCCGGTCGATCCATATCAACGTGTATTGACCGAAACTTCTGAAATATTTGATCCACAATATCTATCAGTTGATGGTAAACCTAATTGCTCAGTTTGTTTACTGACCTGTAGTAGTATCTAATGGTTATGGTGCACCTATTTGGTGTGTCAACTGTTATCTGAGTGAAAGGTAAGGTGAGATCAACAGTGGTCGAATTTCGGCTACACTCGGCCAGGAAAAACAAAAACCAAGGATGGACAAACAATCTATGTAAAGGCAAGAGTCCATGACATTGAGGGTAATATTATCTTTCCTATTCCTGTGGTGGGTAGAGGATGTCCATGTGATCCTCCAACTCTTTTTGGTGTGATCACACATTAATCTGAAGATGGGTACTGTAAAATTGGAGCTAAAGCAGGAACACTTGACAGAAATTACCTATTTACTGAAATTGAAATGCCGTTGGAGTAATTTCTTGTACCAGCAGATGTCCCTGACAACGTCATAACACTCATTGGTAGAGTTTGATCTTCTTCTCTTGGAAAACACCTATTATTTTGTAGTTGCTCTAGTGGCTGTGGGTCTAATCAGTGCAACGCTTCTTAGATTTCTTGCAATTCAAAATGTCAGAAGGCACGATCGTGTCCTAATAAATAGAATCGATTCCTTAGACACTAATTTGAACACATTCGTAAATTCCTAACCATTGACAATATTTGGGATATCTCTACCTTAAATATATATTCCATGTAATAAACATGTGAATACTTACATAATCACGAACATCTCATTAATAATTATATGGTCAAGTCAAAGTATATAGCACAACAAATTGATGAAAAAACTATGTGTCAACTACCAGTTAACATGCTGAGTCCCAGTATGTACATGGCAACCGTCCAGAGAATCTCTTGACAATCCAGTAATCTTTCCCTTTCTCCATACCTCCATGCAGTGTTCTCGCCAGGAATTTTTACCAAAGTGCATATCCTATAGGGTTGTATCTCGGAAAGGACCGTGGAACGAGTGATCGTAATAGACTGTCTTGAAATTCTCTGTTATGCTGTTAAGATCAACCTTCAGCCTATTCTTGCACCTTTTCCACCAATAGGTCAAAATATATCTGAAAGTATGAGATATTTTAATAAGAATCTAAGGGCATTGAGCCTCCTGGAAACGGGCTAGCGAGAACACTGCCTCCAAGGATTGACATAAAATGTCCAGTGATTTCACTTCTGCAGATATGATTTGTACCAAGATCATATACACAAAAATATATCATTATTGAAATAGTTCCACACTCTAGTTTGTAACCAGACAAATCACCATCATTTTTTCTTCGAGGGATTCCCGAACCATTAATTTCCTAATATATTATTGTAGAATATATATATATAAACGGTTTTGTTTATTCATAGAGAACACAATAGTTTATAATCAGATAAGATACTTACTAGAGTATGTCAGGGAATATATAAGTATATGGCGCCAAAATTTGAATCCCAAGGCAAGAGAACACAGAGAGTGAGAAAGTATTTAGTAGTTTTGGGATTATACACAAAGCCTGAGGGTGATTGGGGCTCCGTGCATGGGTCAGTGTTCGGTAAAAACCTCTGATTTCTAGAAACCGGTCGTTTCTGCCTTTTCTGCTGATTAGGTAAGAACTTAGCTTACGTATAATAATTATGTTTCAGTTAATTTAGGATGCTATTTCTTCACTGTCTAAAATCAATTCATGAAATGTTTGTTACGATTTCAACAACTTTTAACAATATACGATTAGAGATGATTACTTTGATGTTATTTTGGTTTAGAAGAATTCCTATATCACACTTCGCTTATCAGCTTTCATATTTTGCATATATTGTAGGTATTCCTTTTGCTTGTATAGTATGAATTGTTTATACCACACATCATTTTGATTTTCATCAGACTAAACTTATTCATTGAATCATGGCAATATGTCGAATAACTTTGGTGGACGAAAATTAGATCCTGTCCATGATCAATACTGCCCATCGTCAATACCTTCTAAGCGGATATGTATGCATTGTAATGCAGAAGTGGGTAATAAATGTATCAGATTGCGAGCTCTTATCAACAAATGTACATCTATTCCTAATCAAGTTACTGAGATAGAAAAAGAATTCATTATAAACCCAAAATTGACTAGCTGTAGCGGAATACCTATTCTGAGCGGGGGTGATCTTATCCAAACAAAGCAATCACACCTGACAAGTGATCGAATAAGCATGAACAATTCTAAGGAGAAAGAATCCTTTGGTAAAGTTGTCGCGATGTTTTTCTATAGTTGTAGCATACCATTTAACATTGCTGTTGATTAATACTTCAAAAATATGGTGCACTTGTCAAGACCATTTTATGAACAACTTGTTGGTAATCGCTTACTGAATAAACAGTACGGATCATTAAGGAGAGAAAAATGCGATAAATTGAATAGTAAGGAAGTTTGTTTACTTTTAGATGGTTGGAGCGATATTGGCCAGGCATCAACTATTGGTACATGCTTAAAATGTTTGTCAACGGGTAAAGTATATCACTATCAGACAATTGGCAAGAAGGGAGATACAGATTTTCTGAATATTTGAAGGATATGAGTCTAAAGATCATTAATAAAGCTGCACAAGAGATAGGATTTAAAGTCACGTGTATTGTTACAGACAATGAAAACAAAATGCTATGGATGAAGCAGCTGAGGAAAATTGTTAGACCAGACATTTCATATTCAGGATGCAATGCACATTGGCTAAATTTATTGAGTAAATACCTAACCCCACCTGGAGTAGTAAATCATATCATTCAGATCAATTGTTTTTTCAAGAATCTTAGCAAGATTGCATATTGGTTGTCAGAAATTCAAGGTACAGTTAGACCCAAGCTTGTTTCAGTAACGAGATGATCTAGCATTGTGAATGCTCTCTAAAGCTACAAGCTAAACCGTTCTGGAATGATTGCGGTTTCTTCTTACCATATTGATGAAATAGAGCAGGCAATCGTTAGGAAATTCAATGACCTGAATATATATATAATAATGTGAAAGATTTACTTAAAGTCCTAGAGCCAGTAAAGTTTTGTTTAGATGCAGTACAAAACTCTAAAGCTTCTATTGCGAATGCGATGTATAATTTGCTAAAATTACTAAACGATCCAAACCTAGCACATGTCAAATCAAAAATTGAATCCAGGATGCATAAATTTCTCAAACTGAGGACTACATTGTATATACTTTACATCCGAAATACCACCAGGGAAGACTTACTCTCAGCAATGAACAGAAGAAATGGATAGAAAATTTGTGCTAGAAAATTTCCCCAACTCATTCATTGAATTCGTGGCCTGTTTCAATCTCAACAGATACTTGTCCCAGAGACATTAAAATTGAAAACACTAAGGCAAACTATGAACCCAATTGTATGGTGGCATGCCCAAGGCTCAGAAAGTTTGATCAACTTGGCAAAAGATTCATTAGTTATACCAGCAAATTCTGCAGATATTGAATGAGTGTTCAATGTAAAGGCATATATTGATTGCAAGATCAGAAACCGGCTCAGCATACAAAAAGCACATAAATTAGCATTTAACTACAGCGTCAATTTAGATGAGATATTATGAAAGAGAATATCACTAATAACTAATCAATATTCATTAAGATATTATGATCAATGATCATTATCATAATCGACCTCGTAATCATCGTCATTCGTGTCACGATTGACGCTGTAGTTAAATGCTAATTTATGTGCTTTTTGTATGCTGAGCCGGTTTCTGATCTTGCAATCAATATATGCCTTTACATTGAACACTCATTCAATATCTGCAGAATTTGCTGGTATAACTAATGAATCTTTTGCCAAGTTGATCAAACTTTCTGAGCCTTGGGCATGCCACCATACAATTGGGTTCATAGTTTGCCTTAGTGTTTTCAATTTTAATGTCTCTGGGACAAGTATCTGTTGAGATTGAAACAGGCCACGAATTCAATGAATGAGTTGGGGAAATTTTCTAGCACAAATTTTCTATCCATTTCTTCTGTTCATTGCTGAGAGTAAGTCTTCCCTGGTGGTATTTCGGATGTAAAGTATATACAATGTAGTCCTCAGTTTGAGAAATTTATGCATCCTGGATTCAATTTTTGATTTGACATGTGCTAGGTTTGGATCGTTTAGTAATTTTAGCAAATTATACATCGCATTCGCAATAGAAGCTTTAGAGTTTTGTACTGCATCTAAACAAAACTTTACTGGCTCTAGGACTTTAAGTAAATCTTTCACATTATTATATATATATTCAGGTCATTGAATTTCCTAACGATTGCCTGCTCTATTTCATCAATATGGTAAGAAGAAACCGCAATCATTCCAGAACGGTTTAGCTTGTAGCTTTAGAGAGCATTCACAATGCTAGATCATCTCGTTACTGAAACAAGCTTGGGTCTAACTGTACCTTGAATTTCTGACAACCAATATGCAATCTTGCTAAGATTCTTGAAAAAACAATTGATCTGAATGATATGATTTACTACTCCAGGTGGGGTTAGGTATTTACTCAATAAATTTAGCCAATGTGCATTGCATCCTGAATATGAAATGTCTGGTCTAACAATTTTCCTCAGCTGCTTCATCCATAGCATTTTGTTTTCATTGTCTGTAACAATACACGTGACTTTAAATCCTATCTCTTGTGCAGCTTTATTAATGATCTTTAGACTCATATCCTTCAAATATTCAGAAAATCTGTATCTCCCTTCTTGCCAATTGTCTGATAGTGATATACTTTACCCGTTGACAAACATTTTAAGCATGTACCAATAGTTGATGCCTGGCCAATATCGCTCCAACCATCTAAAAGTAAACAAACTTCCTTACTATTCAATTTATCGCATTTTTCTCTCCTTAATGATCCGTACTGTTTATTCAGTAAGCGATTACCAACAAGTTGTTCATAAAATGGTCTTGACAAGTGCACCATATTTTTGAAGTATTAATCAACAGCAATGTTAAATGGTATGCTACAACTATAGAAAAACATCGCGACAACTTTACCAAAGGATTCTTTCTCCTTAGAATTGTTCATGCTTATTCGATCACTTGTCAGGTGTGATTGCTTTGTTTGGATAAGATCACCCCCGCTCAGAATAGGTATTCCGCTACAGCTAGTCAATTTTGGGTTTATAATGAATTCTTTTTCTATCTCAGTAACTTGATTAGGAATAGATGTACATTTGTTGATAAGAGCTCGCAATCTGATACATTTATTACCCACTTCTGCATTACAATGCATACATATCCGCTTAGAAGGTATTGACGATGGGCAGTATTGATCATGGACAGGATCTAATTTTCGTCCACCAAAGTTATTCGACATATTGCCATGATTCAATGAATAAGTTTAGTCTGATGAAAATCAAAATGATGTGTGGTATAAACAATTCATACTATACAAGCAAAAGGAATACCTACAATATATGCAAAATATGAAAGCTGATAAGCGAAGTGTGATATAGGAATTCTTCTAAACCAAAATAACATCAAAGTAATCATCTCTAATCGTATATTGTTAAAAGTTGTTGAAATCGTAACAAACATTTCATGAATTGATTTTAGACAGTGAAGAAATAGCATCCTAAATTAACTGAAACATAATTATTATACGTAAGCTAAGTTCTTACCTAATCAGCAAAAAAGGCAAAAATGATCAGAATGACCGGTTTTCTGAACACTGCTCATAAGTGTTTTTCCCACATTTAGTGTCCTTTCCCGTCGTGGAGGAACCGATTTTCGATTTTTTCTATGTGGTTTCTTCTGGGGTTGTCTTTTTGTGAACCCTGGCATGGATTGATTTGTCACAAGTTAGTTGAGTTTGTGTCAATTGCGTCTAGATTGTCCTAATTGTTTCCTCAAGGTTTAAGCCATCTTTATGGACCCTTGGTATATTACCTGCCAATCAGGGCCGTAGCCAGAGCGTAGTGTTAGGAGGGGCTAAGTAATCTTTAGGGGGGGCTTGGATACTTAAGATTTTTATATTAATTTTTGGGGAGGCCAATGAACTAATGAGCTACAGTTCTATATTAATCTCATAAATTTATGTAATATCTAAAATACACTGAGTCTTCTATCCTTCTTCCTAGAAAATTTCGAGGGGAACTTTTCAACATCCATTTTTTCATATATCTAGATTCAAACGCAAGAAACACTAAATTGGAGCATCTGATTTCCGACATATTTCTCTGTGGCCTACTAACTCTAGTGAGAACTGAGAACGAAGACTCACACATAGAAGTGCTACAACAAAACGTTGCTACAGTAGCAACCAAATTATATGTGTTATTAAACAGCTGTCGATACTTGTACAATTCTTCGAGTATATTCGTTTTATCTTTCGTGAATTCCTTTACTACTGACAATTCCTCAATTGAGGGAAGCGAAATCCCAAGCTCTGATAAAGGGTACAACTTATCAATGTCAATTCTTCGATCGAATCAACTGCTTGTAATAACATGTTATTCAAGAAAAATCTCCTCTTGAATTCACGGCATGTTATATGAATTGTGTCTATGAATAGTGATTCTAACGTATCATGTTCTTTTGTTGTAGATTCGGTAAGAATATAATGGTTATATAAACAGTTAGGTTTTTTGCGTCTAATTGGACGAGACATATCATCTTCATCATGCAGTAGTATACTTTTGGCCTCGCTAACTATCCCACTAAATGCATCTGGATTTTGAAGCTTATTGATGTTTTTAAATCAGAATTGATAATTTCCATGGCTTTTTTAAGCATGCATCACGGGATTGTAAGATCTTATCTACTGGTTCTATTGTAAGTAGGAGCTTTTTCATTAATATCAAACCAAAAACGGAACTCTAACTTAATTAGTGTGGCCAACAAACCAGTACTCTGTACAACTTGCTTTCCACTAAATTCTGTGGAGCATTGGACTGTTCTAAGCAATTCAATAATAGTTTAATAGTTAGAATAAATAGCTTCAGTGATTTTCAAATGTCCTGACCATCTTTGTTCTAAAAGACGACCAATACGAGTTCCTGTATAAATTGATATAACTTTGACATGATTCAGAAATAAGTGTAACATTCTACATTGGTCAAAAAATATCTTGAGTTCTGGGACTTCAGATATTAATTTCATAATTACCAAATGAAGTCGATGGTTGAAACAATGAACATACGGAACCTTTCGATGTAATTCCTCTTGAATGAGGGTGTGAACACCTCCTTTTCCACCACTCATTACACTAGCGCCATCATAGCACTGTGAAAGTAATCGTTTAGAATCCAATCCATTATTTCTCAAGATCTCCAATGTTGAATTAGCCATGGTTTTGGCATCTGAAGAGAGAGTTGTTGCTACATTAACTAAAGATTCAAAAACTTTATCTTTCCTAACATAGCTATTTCCAATTGATACATGTTCTATATTGTTGCGATCTCTAGTGTCATCTTCTAATAAAGTAAACCACGGGACATCAGCATCTAAAATTTCAAAAATAATTTCTTCCCTAACTACTTCCGACATAATATCTATCACATCATTTTGAATATCTGGAGAAAGGTAATGAGCATTTTTAGGAATTTGTGTATAAATTTCAGCGAGTTTCGGGTCCTTTGTAAGTGTATATTCAAACAAGTTCCTGAATCCATGCCCCGTATTTTCATCAATATCATAATTTCCACGCAGAGCTAATTCATTGACAGCTAAAAATTGAACAATTTCAGCAATGGACCGTATGTAATATCTATTTTTTCAAAAACATTAGCACAAACTAATGTAGCTATTTCTAGTTGGGATGATTCGCGAAGCTCTTTTTCACGCCAATTCGCCATTGCAGTAAGATGAACACGAGAATCAGCATGTTTACAAAGTCCTTTTCTTTTTTCTATTGCCGATTTCCAATTTTTAAATCCAATGTTTTTGAAGACATTTTCTTTAGTCCCGTGTGAGAGAAATTGACGGCAGGGATACCAAAATACCGTATCAAGGGATGGTGAATATTCCAACCAAGGAAATCTAATAAACCAATCTTGTTGAAAACTACGGCCAATAGAATCCTTCGGATAAATCAATCCTTTAATTTGTATAATGTTTCCTCCTCCAGTAGATATATCTGGTATTTCTTTGTTGATCGGATTATATATTTCAATACTATTCAAGGGATCAGAAAGAGACCTATCAAAGGAAATAAAATTATCCATAGTAATATAATCACTAACTAAATTGAATAGAAAATCAAAATTATTAACAATTTGACAGAACTAAAATTAAAAGGAGAAAGAATAGGAACAAAATTATTTGCATTATAAGAAAATATCAAAGGAGGATTCTTGATCATTTTAAAAAATCAAGAGACTACGTGTTTCTGTGTATGGTGATTATAGCCATGAGGAATGATTTCACAATTCGCATATCAAATGTAATAAACTGGAAGGAATATATGTTGTGGTCATATAAAAACAAAAATATAATTTCAATGGTCGCTGTAAGAGCATCCAATGAATTAAGTATATTAACTAGCAATAGGAATTAGATAACTAGAAGTATAGTCAATTTGACATATTCACAAACATTTCCTTGATTTAACTAATATTCAAGATCTAAGAGTAAAGATCAATATAGCTTAGCAAAATTTACGGGATGGTTAAATTTGGTAGGGGGGGCTCAGCCCCCTAGCCCCCCAGCTGCGGCCCTGCTGCGAATCCTAGTGCTTACAATACTGTTAGTGCATAATTTTTTTCCATTGGCCCCCAGGTAATGCCATTGTGACCTCGAATTTGCATCTCTAATTTTGATGTAAATCTATAAATTTCTACTTAGAACTCAATTAGTGTGCTTATTATTGTATTTGTTTGTTTGTCCTGCGTATATTATTTTATAGAGGGAAACGATAGTTGTATACGATAGATTAGGTTCTCCGGGTAACTGACACATGGCAGTTGTCCCTTATAGAGAATCTCCGTTTCTCGGAAACATTCCTTTATTATTATCAAATCACTCAATAGACATCATTTTGATTGAGGTTTCTATGTTTATTAATGAATGGACAAAATAGTTATTTATAAGATGCATAATTTTTATCACATGATCATAATTTCAATCATTTGGTGATAAAGTCTTGTGCAATTGTGCAGATAAGAATACTACTGCATACAAGTATACCCAGATAGTGTTAGCGGGATTTTGTCCTACAATCAGTTTTATAAGAACTTGTCCTACGTTAATCTAGATGTAGGAATTTCTCCTATACCAAATCCGGAACAATTTTAATAGTTCCATCAAAATATATGTACTTTAATTGATTTCACGCATTGCTCATACAACTTGACCCAAAAATAATTGAAATCTGATTTCTGTCAATGACTGTTTACAAATTGTTCGGACAATGCCAAGATTGTTATTATCTTTGATCGAAGTTCTGATACTGTAGAAGATACTTTAGGATGCAATAGTCTTCTCTCCTCTTGCACATACTACTTTTCAACTTTTTGAAGATGACCGCTCAGATTCTCGACGAAATCAAATTAGGGATTATGAGAAGTTTTGCAATAAATTGATAAACAATTGCATAAAAGTCGAATTCACAGATCTAGAATGCATAAACACTTGTTGGGCCTAAATTTCAAATAACATACGAGCAATGAATATCATACAAACACTATTAATTTATTATCGTCACCTATTTGGTGTGAATCTAAACTACAATGCCAGCGACAAACACTGAACTATTTTCAATTTAAAACTCCAATACAGTGTTGAACAATTTCCGATATTGGTTGTAGGACAAATTCCGCGTTTCCCCTAGATAGGTATGCAGCTATAGAATAACTTTATTTAAGTACACTTGAATACCTTCATTCAATGGCCCTCAAAACTTAACTCAATATCATCGAAACCCCTGGACAACAAGCCCACTGGCCCTACAATATTCCATTTCCACTGTCTCACTTCGAATTAATTTTATTTACTACCTAATAATGATAACTTTTGTTTAAAATTGGACAAAAGTACAATAACCAATTTATGTGTTGTTTTGCTCATAATAATGTACATACCCACATTAGAGTACACGCAATTTCTGTCGGGAGATCAATACAAGGTATATACCTTAGATTTCGGAAGAATAACATGATATGAAATCCGAGGGAAGCTTGTCGATAATTTACTGTTTGCAATTTGAGCAAACTTTCCAATGTATTTACTTAATTTTTAATACCACATGATTCATATCATGTGTAAATATCCTCGTGTGGATGCTCCTCGTCCGCTACTCTGTGTTACATATGTGAACCCTAAGTTTGCATTGACAAAATTAGGGAATTGTTAATTGAAATATTGCACATGTTAGCTACATAAATTTCAGTGAAACCTCGATTATTCGGACTCTGTCGGGAAAAGCTCTCAGAAAATCAACTGTCCGAATAACCGAGGTCGTTTAAAAATAGTAGAATTGGAACTGGGACCAGGGGCCATCGGCAATGTTCGAATAATCGAGGTTACACTTGGTATGTTGTACACTAAGTGGACAAAAGTATTTCAACACACGAATATATTGTCATAAATTGTATACTCTTTCCCGCTCCTATATATTGTATAGTCTATATTCGTAGCTGCAATCTAGTAATTTGCATAGAATAACATGTTTCTCACGAAATTCAAAAAATATTTTCGATTTGCATTTTTTGAAGGTGCTAATTATTAATAATTATTAGATAATTATTGATATTCAAAATATGTGGCAATTCAAAGCCTATTAAGAATCTATAATTTCTGACTTGATATTTGAATTCTACGCAGGCGAGTTACCCCAGATTGAAATTTCCAATCGGATTGAACAATTTTTACTAAAGTTATAGAAGAGTTTCAATTTTGTCCCACTTGTGCCCCTTTTTGCCCAAGGTGGCACAAGTGGCACAAATTAAAATTCATCTATAACTTGGGGAAAATTGTTAAATCCGATTGGAAATTTCAATCTGGGGTAACTCGCCTACGTAGAATTCAAAAATCGAGTCAGAAATTATAGATTCTTAATAGGCTTTGAATTACCACATATTTTGATTATCAATGATTATCTAATAATTATTAATAATTAACACCTTCAAAAGTGTAAATCGAAAATATTTTTTTGAAATTCTTGAAAAACATGTGTTAGGCTATGCAAATTACTAGATTGCAGCTACGAATATATCCTACACAATATATAGGAGCGGGAAGAGTATACAATTTATGACAATATATTCGTGTGTTGGAATAATTTTATTCATAATCAGATTTACAGCATGATAAATAATTGGAGCCTTTCTCCAGCAATGAATCCTTTGAGTATGGCTTCGACTCAACAATCGCAAAATTTGTCACAAGACGAAAACTAACAAAAGCGTTATCCACAGTAATGTGGCTTGTTCTCAGTCCCTCATATATCTGGATGTACCCACTAGGATTCCATTCTTAATACTCGAAATTTCTTATAGAATTCTATCCGATACAAAATGCATTATAGTGCAACCAGGATTATCAGGATCAGTACCCACATTGTTGATCGAAAACTTTCCACACCAAATGTGTATCCCTTAGTTATGAGAAACCATTTCTGAATCGAAGTTACCTAACTGTCTAAAGGTAACTATTGTTGTTGCTAATAATTCTTGCCGTGTCTTCCGGATAGTGACTTTTGACGATATCTTAAAGCCAAAAATAAGATAGAGAGAGGTATGGACAATAAGGTGGATGCTCTAACTCGATTAAGCCGATGCTCGCTATTGTTTCTTTGACTCAGTATTGTAGGGGCCTGGCATTATCATGAAGTAAACTCATCCCTTTGCGAGCACGTTAAGTCAGTATTTTCTTGTACGTTTTTCCACCTCAGGTAGATATTCATTCACGTAAAAATGGTAGTTACTATCTTCACATGATGGATAAGTATTTGATCTTACGTTCTCTATCCCGTCGTAAAGAAATTGTACATAATCTTCTTTCGAAACCTTGGGCGCAATCATGATCTTTCCAGTCCAATGCCTAGATTGAGATTTACGAAGACATTCATCATAATGAACCCAAGTTTCTTCCACAGAATCAATTTTTTTAGTGTTTCCTTCCCGATTCTTAAACGACACTGCATGTTCTTTTTCAAGAGTTTTTGAAGCACTTATCGAGCTGAAATCTTTTTCAGTTCAGATTTTGAGCCAGAATTGTCTGAGCACTTCCCGTTGGAGTACCAACCTTTGTATCTACGGCCTCTACATTTGGATGAGGACAATCTATTATTTACGGGCAATGTGGGCGATGTTACTGTTTTGATTGACATCATTTGTGGCCCGCATCAAGGGCCATCTTCACATGATTCACGTCCCTTAAGGAATCTCTTCGCCCATTGGTAGACCCGTGAAGATGAAAGAGCATTATCCATAAGTATAGCAACTCGGTCATAATGACTCGCTTTTGGTGCATTTCCTAGATATTTTCGATAATTGATGACACTAGTTGATTGTAATGTAAACTATCCAATTTAGAAGCTATATTTTTGCAAGCGTTCACAAGGTTACCAAAACACAAGCTAGTTAGGGAAGCTAGTATTTCTAGCATAAATATCACTGGGTATACAATCTATTAGAGATACGTAGAGTATTTATAATCAGAGAATCATTTGGTAAGGTTGCAAGAGAAAGAAAATATGGACTCAATCCTGGAACTGATTGGATGCCCTGAATATGAGTGTTAATTTGATTTTAACTGTTTTGAGCTTCAAATGAGTCAAGGTTAGAGCTTGGTGAGATAGAATTCCTCACTCCTATTTTTGGTCATTTACTCCCCAAAGTTGCCATCTTTTGGCATCTTTTCTTATCTGAGGGGAAGAGAATCGTCTGAGTTATGCGATGCAGCAATTGACAGCCTGTAACTCTTAGACTTACAAGTTATTCAAGTTTCAGAAATACGATTATGGAAATATTTGAGCTTTAAACCTGAATATCTCTGTTAATTATGGAAATATAGGGCTGGTAGAAATGGTGAGAGGGCCGTTAGGGAGTAAATATACATAGTTAGGAATGTGGTTCGAAATCTTTTGAAAAATTTCATACAAAAAAATCAAAAAATGTACAAATATTCCTAGTTCAAACGGCAAAAAATACTTTGGGGCTAAATTCTTGCAATGTGGATGCATTCAACCATTTTAGGACCAGAGAAGTAGGAAGAATCCACGTTTTGTATTTATAATATTGACCCTTCACTAACTTTATAAAATACATTAAGCATATAACATTCGTGTTTCAGTCGAATCGATTTTCTATGCAGATATTCATGATCAGCATATAATTACTTTCATTATTGGGACCACATGACTATGTTTGGGACATTTTTCTCCTCGACAGCGCAGGTATGTTCTACTGTACATTCTTCAAAGTGGTCGGAATATGGTCAATACCCTGCATATTACTCGAAATTTCATGTCGATTAAGAATATGGTGGTAGCAGTTGACTCATTGAATTTTGAAAAGGTTATCTCCTGGCAGATATATCAGCTATTTAAAATATTTTTTAGGTCAATATTTCTGTTTCTATATCAGATTTTTAGATTCAGCATGTTCAAATTACCCAAAAAACATTTGTTCCAAAATTCACAATATATGCCTTCAACACCTATAATTTCAAATGTGGAGCCGACTACCTTGAGATTAAGGTTAATGAAGAAGTGACAGAATTTTTCAAGGTGCTGAGAAATTACGTTACAACTGTTTGTTAAGGGTAATCGAGTCTGTACATTCCTATATTGACAATTTCCAATCTGCATCTATATAATTTATCACATGACTAGACTTGCGCAAGTATCCTTGAGCTTTCGCACCTTGCTTTTTGCATAACTATGAAACAGCTAAATTTGTGGTGCTTTTTGCTCGCTAAGTGACGGGACATACTCGTCACTAACTTATCCGAGCCAGGCCCAAAGTACACCTCCTGTATGCCAAAAATCGGGCCTAAGGGTCTTCCAGTTTCTTCATCAATTCCTTACCTAAAACATTTAAACAGTAGAACTCGATTAAGAGGCACTCGGCTTAAAGACTTTTTCCGTATAGGACGTACTGTCTCAAATACCCAAATTTTCTCATATCTAATCCATTATACATGATTCTATTATTATGTTTTCGAATAAAACGTACAATCGGGTAAGATATACTAAATTTTCTCCCAATGAATAAAATGGTTTGAATTATACTCTGATAAGACGTACTCAATTCGAAGTACAGTCTAAATCCTTTATATCATCAAATTTGATTCAAATGACAAAATTATAGTTATCTTTTCGTTAAAAATCAGGATAATGCTCTACTTTTATTGAAAATTTTGAGGTAATTATTCGTATACTATGTATATAGAATCAATCCGATACTGAGAACCTAGGTTAATACTGACTCGAATATGACCTACTTCTGTTAATACGTACCTTTTATTCCCCAAACGAGTGTCCCTAAACCGAGTTCTATTGTATACGGTGGAACCTCGAGAACTGGGGCACAAAAAGTAGCCCGAACAAGTGCCCCAGTTCGGGAGAGTGCCCCAATTCGTGAGAGTCTTTAAAATGTACCCACATTTCCAAACGTAACGCATAGGCGGTAGATATACAGTTCACATTAAGCATTCATAGTCACAGTCAATCACCAGTCAAGTTAATATCATTGTTCAGAATCGTTGAAGAACTCAGTGATGCTCGTCTGGCGAAGCTCAGAGGCCATTCGGTCTGTGATGAGTTAGCGCGGTCAATAGTATCACCGATGGCGTTTTCATCTACACGAAACATGGCGTACATTTGCAGTGTCCTGATAGCAGCGAGAGCCTCGGAGTTCCTTGGGGCTTCAGGCGCGATTTCTTCCACTTCTCCGATATCGCTGAGATCCATTTTGTCTCCTCCGGAGTCCGCAACTGTAGAGTTGTCGAGCATAGCCATATCGAATAGAGCCTCGGAGTCTCTTGAGGAGAGAATAAGACCTTGTCATCATCCTCCCGGACCTGCATGTCCAGTTCCTCCTGTTCTAACTCATCGCAATACCCGAACTTCATCGCAGGAGCGAGATCGGCCACTATACCGACCTTACAAAATCCGCGGTTTCCGAAGCATTTCGAAATTATACGTTTCTCGACTTTTTTCCAGGCCCGAAAAATCCACACCATGACCAATGCGATGTTGATGGCCTTGAGGGGGTCGTCATCAGCGGTCTGCTCGCTAGATAGGCAGCCGAGTATATGGTTATGGAGCTGCTCTCTGTACTTCAGTTTTAGAGCTTGAATTATCCCTGCGTCACATGGCTGAATGCACGACTTAGTATTCTTGGGGAAGTACACGAGCTTGACTGCCTTTAGCGAAATATCACGCATATTATGTACCCCTGCATTTCCATGGTGAGCAGCACGTTTCGGCCCTGGGCGCTCATCCTGCAGTCGAAGTCTCGAAGCCACTCCTTGAATATGCGACCAGTCATCCATGCAAATTTCTGTGACCGGTAAATTACAGGCAACTTTCCAAAATTGGCGCCTTTGAGAGCTCTCGGGTTCACTGCCTTTCCGATCATCAAAAGCTTTCCCTTCTCCCCCATCCATGAGCAGCAGATGAGCACAGTCAGCCGTTCTTTCTGAACCTTCTTCCCGTGACCACTGTCCCCAGCCCTGACCAGAGATTTCTTCATAGCTTGTTTGAAGATTAGGACGGTCTCGTTGCAATTAAAAACCTCTTTCATCCCATATTCTTTCAATATATCAGACAATTCCTCCATCCAGTTCTTAACCAGTTACTTGTCCACAGCAGCCGCCTCTCCACTCTAGTTCTTTCTGACAATCCTGTGTCTCTTCTTCACCTTATCAAGCCAGCCTTCTGAAGCCTTGAAGTTATTGATGCCACGCTTAGTCGCTTCTCACTTGCCTAACTCCGTCAACATGGGACCAGTGACTGACATACCCCTCTCCTTCGCCACTCAATGAAGCTCACCACAGCATTTTCGATGTCTTCATACTGCGGGTTGATCTGTACGATCTTCCCTGAGCTTTTCGATATCCTTCTGCTGCCGCTTCAACTGCTGACGGTCCCTTTGCTAGTTCCCATCTCTCTGGCTATCGCTCGTTCGGCCAAGCCTTCCTCGGACAGCTTGAGGATCTTCGAACGTTGTTCGAGGTTAAGATGTGGTTTGGATGAGGATAACATACAGGATATATAGAAAAGACTAATAAAAACAAAATACAGGTTAGACATCGAATGCGTGCATTATTCAATTCATGTTACAAATTTGAGATGATGATGACACACACACACACACACACACACACACACACACACACACACACACACACACACACACACACACACACACACACACATGCTCACATACAATCACACACAATCACAGAAACAGAGAGAGAGCATAAAAACAAAAAAAATTATCAAAACAAAGCGCCCACTCCGCGAGGGTAATATGTTAGGAACGGAGTCAAAATGTCAAAATTTCGTGCCAACTGCCGCATTTCAGGAGGTGCCCCAGTTCTCGAGGTTCCACTGTACAGGGTTAGCATAAGTTTTGCAATAAATTTAAATTCAGCTAGAGGTTCTGCGAATGGTTTTAGATGAATATTTATTTATCATATATTATCTTCAATATCTTTTTACACCATATTTCGAATATTGATTCCTCCTAGAAAAATTTTTTGATTTATGGACAAAGAAGCAAAACGGTCATTGATAATCTGGTATCATAATGAAGGCAAGTCAGCTTCCGTAATATCAAAAATACTGTCCATAAACCGATGAATAGTCTACCGTACAATCAAACGTTACAGGGCACTGGCAGCACCCAAGACAGGTTCAGAAAAGGTAGGCCTCGTTCTGTTCGTACTCCTACTGTTAGGAAGCTCGTCCGGGAGAGGGTCGGGAAGAATCCTGTCAGAAGCATCAATGCATAGCAATAGACTTCAATATTTCAACCAGAAGTATGGGGAGGATAGTAATAAAGGATTTAACTTGAAATGCTACAAATTTCGAGAAGTACAGTTACTTTCTGAGGTGAATTAGAGGCGTAGGTATGAAAAATGTCTGATTTTGAGAAAAAGGTTCACTGGTGGCACGCACCGGAGTATTGTCTTCTCCGATGAGAAGATTTTTACCATAGAAATGACATATAATCGCCAAAACAGTCGAATTCTTGCTCCAGATCAAAAGTCTACATCGTCATCAATATGCGCATCCAAAACAACTCAGAAACTTCCATCGGTCATGGTTTGGGGAGCTATTACCTCTGATGGTCGGACACCTCTGGTGTTCATTGACAAAGGGGTGAAAATTAACAAAGAGGTGTATGTAGAGTGCATTTTAGAGAACGCATTGAAGCCTTGGGCCGGTGAGCACTTCAATGGCGCGCATTGGGTGTTCCAGCAAGATTCCACCCCCTTCCATATAGCCAAAATGACATCTGAGTGGTTGAAATTCAATTTCCCGGAATTTAAATCAACTGAAGAATCGCCGGCCTCTTTTCCAGATCTAAACCATATGGATTTCTGTATATGGTCCATCTTAGAGTCCAGGGTATGTGCAAAGCCTCACAAGAATGTCGATAGTCCGAAGTCTTCCTTGAGAAGAGTGTGGGATTTAATCAGTGAGGATGTGTTGCGTGCTGCTGCCGTTAATTTCTCTAAGCGATTGAGCCTATGTATCGTAGCAAAGGGCAATACATTCGAAGAGCTAGGTTAATTTCGTATCCTTAGTATTTATATTCACTCATTCATTACGAATTTCAACTACTATTATAGTAAGGTAAGAAATATGCTAGTTTATACTTGTTGCAGGACTTATTCCTAACCCTGTATATATATATATATATATATATATATTCATTACGATTTAGTTATCATAAGATTGATCATTTTTCACACCTTATGCATATATAATTCAGGATGACAATAGAAATTTCGTTTCAACTGTTTGTCACGGGTAATCTAGTACGAAAATTGACTATTTGGAAATCTATATGTACATTATGGTCATATTTTCACTATATTGTTTCTTATAAATTTTGTTCATTTGTAACAAACATCCCTTGAAGCTCGACCTGCATTTCAATTTGTTGGCTGACATTTGTTCTTATCTTCTAATTTTTTCATTATTCATTACTTTTAGATATCAATTTCTTGTATTCAATACATCTGTTGACTTCATGTTTGCTTCTCGACCATTTTTACGTCATACAACTCGTAAATATTTTCTCAAACCTCTACTGTCTATTTCTAAGGTTCTTGACACTTGCCAAGAAGCAGACTCCGAATGGAGGATACTAATTTTACAGCAACTCATCTTATGTTTACTAGAGTGCGGCAAGAGAGAAGATGTTTGTAAGCTCCTAGATGTCATGTTGGAACTATCCAAAACAGTTTCTGATGATTTGCTAAGAGAATGTCAAATATTCGTTCACACTAATAATTTATGTGATCTTACTCACTTTAACTTTTCAAATGAGGTATTAGTGCAGGAAAAATTATTAAATATTGGGGTAAACTTTAAACAAATTTCAACATAAGCAAATTCTCATTTTTCTGGTAGCTCTATTGTTGGAGTTTAACAGGAAAAAGCCCTAGGCCCAAATCTACGTAGGGCTACTATATTTTGGGTTGTTGACTTATGAATTTCCTAAAGATTGATAGAATAATATGGAAAAACTATAAATGTGATCTTCTCGATTCTTACCATGGAGAAAATATTATTTGCATTATTATTATGTAACGGATTAGTTTCGATTTTCTGCAAGATATATATTTTGGAATCTTCACATTGAATATCACAAACAATAATACATCTTTTGATACCCAATTTCAATGGGCCATGTTTTCCAAATATGATGGACGTTCAGGAACGCTGTTGTTACATACTGATCCTTCTTTATTCTATCATTGTATAACACTGCCCTGCGTCAAATTTGCTGATTATTATCCATGGGTTGTTTTTAGTTAACTTGAGTATGCTGATTCTCAATCTGTCATCAGAATTCCCCTATCACGTCTCGTTTTTACTCAAATGTCATTTTAATGTAAGTCGATTTTTTTAAGTACACTTCCCTAGAATAAATGATTATATTTGATACTTGTGTGAATTTTTGTCTTTTGAAATAAACAGATGCGTGCTTTATTGCATTTTCTAATTAGTCCCTTTAACTCCATTCTTTTCTACATAATTTTTTTATTTTTATTTTTGTTATATACAGCTTTATTGTACTATAGTCTACTATTTTGATATTTTATTATCATATGGCTTATCGGAGAAGGTGCAGTAATGATCCAGACGTCTTTTGTTATATTTGTGGGAGTTTTATGACTTCTAAACAAACTACGGCAATAACAGGATTTGTTAAAAAAGCATATTTAGGATATTTTGGAATGAGATTAGGTGATCAAGACAAAACATGGGCTCCACATAAAGTGTGCCGATCTTGTGTAGAAAATTTGAGACAATGGACAAAAGGAATCAGAAAGAGTTTAAGATTTGGAATTCCAATGATATGGAGAGAGCCACAAAATCACATTAGCGATTGTTACTTTTGTATGGCGAATATTTCCGGATTCAATGCTAAAACCAAGTCATTGATCAAGTATCCAAATTTACATTCAGCAATACGACCCGTTCTCCATTCTATTGATGTACCTGTTCCAAAATTTACTAATTTGGATGTTATCTCGGAAATTGATGATTGTGAAACTAGAGATTCATTAATTAGAGAAGATGAGGATTTTATTCCGTGTGTATTATCTCGTTCTAATTCTCCACAGTTATTTAATCAATCTGAATTAAATGATTTGGTACGTGATTTAGATTTACCTAAAGAATCTGCGGAGTTGTTAGGTTCTAGGCTAAAAGAAAAAAACTTGCTTCTCCCAGAAACAAAATTTCACTCATATAGGAACAGAGAGATCGAATTTTGGAAATATTTCATAATGGAAGAGGGATTTCTGTTTTGTCATGATGTTTCACCGCTAGTTAATGCTCTTGGATGTCCGTATGTACCCAATGATTGGAGACTCTTTATTGATAGTTCAAAACAAAGTTTGAAATGTGTTCTACTTCATAATGGCAACAAATTTAGTTCCATACCAATTGGACATTCAGTAAGTTTAAAGGAACGATATGATAACATGAAAATTGTGCTTCATAAAATTAATTATAACCAGCACAATTGGGTAATCTGTGGTGACTTAAAAATCATATGCATTCTTTTGGGACAGCAATCAGGATATACAAAATACCCTTGTTTTTTATGCTTATGGGACAGTCGTGCAAAGAGCGAACACTATTCTAGACAGAGCTGGCCAGCTAGAACCAATCTTAATGTTGGAGATAAGAACATTATTCACGAGCCTCTAGTGGATCCTCTCAAGATTTTGCTTCCACCACTTCATATAAAATTAGGATTGATGAAACAGTTTGTAAGGGCATTAGATAAAGAAGGAAATTGTTTCAAATATATTACCGAGAAGTTTTACTACCTAAGTGATGAAAAAAGAAAAGCCGGTATATTCGACGGTCCTCAGATAAGACAACTTGTTTGAGATGATAATTTTTCAAATTCTATGATATGCAAAGAAAAATGTGCATGGAATGCATTTGTAGATGTCATGAAAAACTTCTTGGGAAATACGAAATCTCCTAATTATAAAATACTTGTGAATGAGTTGATTGAATCTTACAAGAATCTCGGCTGCAATATGAGTGTAAAAGTTCACTTTCTTCACAGTCATATTGACTATTTTCCAGAGAATCTTGGAGCTGTTTCCGAGGAGCAAGGTGAACGATTCCACCAAGACATAAAAACAATGGAAACACGATATCAGGGGAGGTGGGACGTTCATATGATGGCTGATTACTGCTGGTGCCTCAAGAGAGATTATATTGATGTTATTCATGCTAGAATGTCAAAAAAACGGAAATTTACTCCTGATTCAGACTAATATATTCAAATTATTTATTAACTAAGATTATATTATCAATAAAAATTTACAAATGGCAGATTTTCACTATTTTACTTGTGAGGTATCATGCATTCATCGATAAATATACCAATATTTAAAAATAATTTTGCAAAAAAACTAGACGTGATACGTATATTTTACAAAATTATTCAAAATCAGTATTAAAATGTGGATTAGAAAATGTTTTGCAATAACAATCAGCAAATAAAATTTTTTTTTCCGCAGGGCTGTGTAATTTGAGCTTACATAATCTATGTAGGCCAATGACATGATTAGCTTAATGAATGGTGAACCTACTCTGTTACAATCTTGTACGTATTGAGAACTGCAAATTTTTTAAACTCTTTATATATTTTCTTCTGAAGGTTTGTATTTATTGCAATCAAATATCAGCGATTGTCGTTGGCAGGTTCCATCTCTGAGCTACATTTTGTGATGATGCATACTCTGGGGTACTCAACCTGTTTCATCTAGTTGACTAAATATGAGATCCGCTTCCTTGTTATTTATACACGGTAGATATAAGGTTATATTACTACAGGTTCTTGTATCTGAACCAAGTGTATACTCTGTTTCAGGAACATTATTGCTGATTTTTGCAGGGATTAGCAACATTGGTATCCTGAATGGTTGCTATTTGCCTAGCTGATTCACTTTGTTTCATTAATTTACAAAATTGTACACTGTAATCACATGCTACCATATACGAATATACTATACGCAATCTCTATCTTTTATTTTTCATGATTCTAATATGTACTGTTTTTCTATATATGTCTCTTTTAATCAAGTTACAATGTTCAGCTTTATAAGCTATAATAGCACGTAGTAATATACATTCTCCGTGGAAATTGAAAGAGTATTTAGCAAAATTCTCATGGTTACTTTCGAAAACTTGCTCTCAGACAAACCCAACTCAAAGGCAGTTTTTGATTGCAGTTTACATGATCCAGGAATTCTTCGAGACGCACAAGTAACAATGAATTTTTGCTGTTGATTTTTGAATTCATTGATTTCAAATTCATGATATCATTTTCATTAATATATTTTTTGTTTGCAATTTTTAGTTTCTTTCACATGAGATTATGCTGCTTCTGAAACTACCCGTATCATTCTTTCCTTCACTCTCAATGGTTTTACTAATTGCTTGTTGAATTAGATTTGATCCACTCTCAGAACAGGTGACGGTTTGATAGGTGGGTAATTGTTTAGATCAGTGTTCATATAATTATCGATGAGCTTTGGACTTTATTTATCCACCTGCGTGAAATTGAATGGCGAACCAATCAGAGGTTAAATAATTACAAGTTGAAAAGATTAATACTGTGACTCTCCTAACACTGCTCTAGCGATTCGATCAAATAGTTCCTCTCTCAAAACTTAGCTGAACATCTACAACTGCAATTGGAAAGGCTTTTAGGCGATTATTAAATTTCAACATTTTGGAGGCATGCGTACTCCATGACATTGTTGTCGTTGCACAATTCCAAAAATTCTTTGATTGTAGAATTCTGAAAATCTCCTCATAATGATTGTTCTTGGAAATCCAGCTTCTTCTAATCGACGAAAATATGCACGATCGGGCATGAATAATTAGCATTTCCACCCTTTATTCAACATGCCATACTGAACTCTTTCAAGGGAGATGTAAATATATTTATTGGATGCTCTAAATTAAGTTCTGGAATAAGTTTACATATTTGTTCCTAATTGTGAGGTTTTTTTTGAAGCATTAGATGCTGCAACTAGCATGCTAAGTTTTGCGATATTGAGAGATGATATTTCATTATTAGGTAGGTTCGACTAACAACTTAACAGTCCGATAATAGCTAGATCATGCTTCAATTCAATAACTTCATTTCGTCTATGTTTTGGATTTCTCTGCCCCATAATGCCCATTTAATAACCTCATGCGCAGATTCCCCTCCTTTATTTCTGCTGAATTGGATTCCCAGCCCGTTCACGCAGAAAACTTTCAACAATTTGTCAGTTATATTTTCTCTTTAAAGAATATTAGAACATTCTAGGCCGTATTGAATGGTGTACAAGAATGACCAATAATGGTCAAGCTAAACCATTTTGAACATTTCTCAGGCAAATCTCTTAGTCTATAACGAATTTATCTGTGCGTTTTGATGTTTGAAATCAGTTTCAGATATATCGATACATTCCTCAATTTGAGTTACATTCTCACTTTTGGACGCCCAATATTTCCCTCTTAGATCATGCATAGCTGACATGATATGTTTTATTAATTAGGCAATATCGGTTTCTATTACGCAAAGAACTGGGAGCTATTACCAATAAGGATTTTCAGCATGACGAGGAGTTACTTGACACAACCTTCTACATTACTGTTTCGGAGAAATGACTACTTCGTTTCCTCATCTGTGTCAATTAAATATAGATTGCCTAACAACATTTACGATCAATTCATTGTTTGGTCTCAATTTATTTGAATCAAATTTCCGAAAGCCTACCCGACAAATTAACTCAATTTCTCCTACTTGAAAATTCTGCCATTTTGAATTGCACAATAAATTTAGAAAAGTTGAATTATTTTTATCTTATACATATACATATAAGTAAATATGTGGCCAGTGCTGGCTTTCATCCATTTTCTCAGACCATACGCCTAGAAATGGATTCTGTTTCATTCCATACGCCTAGTCATATAATTTCCTAAATTTATGCGCCTGTAAGCCGTCGCATACGCCTGGATAATACCCTGGGCCAGTGCCACGGTGGGTTTCCTGAGTTGTCGGGCGCCCTATACCCAGGAAGAATTTAGGATTACCTTCTATGGCAAGAGATGTTTAGACACATACTGTGGGCACCCAATTTGTCCAATATGCGGCGAGTTCCATTATATCCCTCCAAATCCCATAAAATCATTTGACCAGTTAAAAACTTGTCTATATATTCTATTTCATGAAAAAATTTCTGTTGATTTAACTGAGAATGTCTCTGCTACGTATTTTCAGAGAAATTTATTAATAAATCGGTCTTTAGCCGATTATTCCCAATAAACGGGCTATTTTGGACATTTTTCTTTAAATTTGTTGAAAAGTTATTTTCATTCTGTTTGAATTATATTAGAAATTTATTTTTACACAAAGTTGGCTAAAAAGATAGTGTCACTTTCCAAAAGTGCGAAAAACTCAGGCGATACTCCACTTCATTGGGCCCATCACCATTACTCCCAAGACCAGATAGTTTGGCCTTCATATTTATGCCTATCTCCACACAATATAGTTCTATTGCATCTGTAATTGTATAAGCTCTACCATCTGGGAAGTCAATGACTTTTGTAATTGTTTGCACTTCACCATCTGTAATGTATCGATCGTAAATAATGCATTGTTTGAAAACGGAAACATCAATCGTTTCATCATTGCATGGAGCAAAAACATTGAAGATTTTTGGTGATTGGTGGTATTAAAAGAAACCGTTTCCTTAGAGATTGATAATCTCTTGTTTCAAACGTCCTGAACTATAGTGATCATTTTCACTGGGCCAACTCAATTTGTATCATTAGAGTATTCGGCTCCTAAGGATTTCGCAAACTCTATGAGTGGAATAAAGTTGGTTGTATGGGGAATTCACCTACTGTCAATAATGTTTGGCCTCGCGCCACGCAAAAATGGCCTAGGGAGATCTATGGTTTGACACTTGTATAATTTACCAACTAAGATGCTTGCTCATTATCAGAGGCAGATTAGCCCTACAGGACACAGGGAAGTTCCCGCTGGGCCAGTTTGATTTGGAGTCCTAGTGTCTGCAGCAGACCCTAACAGGAGATCTTTGTTTGCAAATTTCCATGCGAGTCCTAGTGTTTGTTTCACCTATACCTGACAACCTTATCTCAAACATATCCCTTGACAAAAGGGTTGTGTCCCCTACAAAGTGGACATTTCCCGGACATTCGTAGAGAGTTCAAACCATAACTTCCCATCGATCCCTACGCTCGCTCATTATAATGGATGAGAGAACATGCATTGAAGACGGATGACAATGAGGAAATATTTGTGACATGTTCTGAATTATAGAATATGAACCTAGATTATGGATAGTGGTTATGCTAGAGAAGAATCCTAGCCGTCTAGGGGTCCTTTTCAGCAGGTATGATTACTATTTAGTGTGCCCCTAGGGCACTGAATGTTTTCTGAGAACAAATGGTTATGAAGGCATAACTTCTAACTCTTCTGTGGTGGTTTGCCAAAATTGAAGTAGTTGTGTTGCACCCTATTCAAGTTAACCCTTTTCTAATTAAACCTCAGTGAAAACAGGCCCAGGAACAGAAGTAGAGGGCTCACCCCATGAACACTCCATAAACACCATTGCAAGTCTTCGTTTTCTATTTCTTGGACGCTGTACATTATTTTATTACACACGTTCCTAGCATTCTTGAACCATGGTTAATAATTTAATGAATGGCATTTTTTCTTATTCGCGTATTCTTTGTTATTCCTATACTGAGCTACACTCCTCTTTCATCCTCCAAATGCTATAGAACCTTTGCTCCTGGACTTGAGGATATTTCCTCCTGCGCAAACGAGGAGCCAGCTCAACCCAAGTTGCTTTTATTTTGTGCAGTTGGTACCACTGTTTGCCAGTTCAATCCAAACCGGTAATGAGCGTTTAACTGGGTTGAAAATAGTCCAAAGACCAATAGTATGTTCTTACGCTTGTTGTCACTTAGTTTTTGCAGATTATGACGCTTACCGAACCAATAGATTGCAAGACTTTGTTCACCGAAAATGAAGATGAAAGATCGCAATTCCAGCTATCCGCGCACAAGTCTTCTATTGTGACATGAGGAATATTCGAGAAAATAAAGTTGTCGGCTATACTGTCAGTAACCAGCAGCATCATAGTGTTGCACAAACAGAAATTGACTCAAACCGCGATTACATAATCTGCATCATCCGCTCAGTCAACCTCTATGCACTACAGGCCATTGCTCTATGTTGCCATCGTGAGCAGTTCGGTGTTGATAATCTAGCACTAAACCGAATAATAATAATAAATAACCCCACACTCAACCGCAGTAATTTCATTGAATAGCGTGTATGATGGCGTGGTGCATAAACGTCTCGAATATAGGCCAAGAAACCCAAAATACATACATCATGACATGCAGAACGATATTTTGTCTTTTGCCAGTGTTTTAGTACGTCAGCTCATAATCACCCAAGTTGGCGAAGTCGGAGTATATTCTCTTATGGCGAACAAAATTTGCGACACGTCCGGAGCAAATGTCGATCGTTCTTAAGTACTTTAGGGACTTCGGAATGCATGAGGCCTTCCTGTGCTACAAGGAGTGCGAAGTACTGGATGCTGCTGTGCTAGGTGGACCATTCCCCAACCTTCTGCCTACTAGAAGTATTGACCCCAGCGCTGTTGTTCACACTATTGCGACAGGGTGGCAGTTGTGAGTGGTCACCTCAGCGGTGTACAGCAACGGTTTGAAGAGATAGTACCATATGCGACTTATTTACATAGTTACTCCCACCACTTACTCTTGTTGTAGTGGACTTAATAAAGTCTCACTTCATAGTTTGTGACATGTTCATTTATCCACAGCAACTCCACAACTTTCTCTCTATCTGCCTAATGCATTCCCGTTATTTTGCTATTCAAAATGAACTTTACCCATGTCAGAGTCGCGAGATTCCCAGTATTCTGAGACTCGATTAAATACAATTGTGTCAAAATACTTCTCCATTACTAATCGATATCATTAGTTTTCTACATTTATTAAATTTATCTAGTACCGAAAATATAATGAATTATTGATGCACCTTTTATGGTAGTTTCATAAGTGGCGGATAAGCGTCTCGTAGCAACCCGAGAAAATGTCCTCATAAATGCTACATGGCCATCGTTAGGTTCCGGTCCAGTGACCTGACAAAATGAAATTATTTGAGGATAGATCTCATTTAATGGTATGTGCAGAAATGGAGTTTCGACAATATTTACTTTGGCATAATCATCACACATTAGTACGAGCTAGAGTAGCGAGCGAACAAAAACTTTTCTTCAAGAACGCTAGGAACGTGTGTAATAAAATAATGTACAGCGTCCAAGAAATAGAAAACGAAGACTTGCAATGGTGTTTATGGAGTGTTCATGGGGTGAGCCCTCTACTTCTGTTCCTGGGCCTGTTTTCACTGAGGTTTAATTAGAAAAGGGTTAACTTGAATAGGGTGCAACACAACTACTTCAATTTTGGCAAACCACCACAGAAGAGTTAGAAGTTATGCCTTCATAACCATTTGTTCTCAGAAAACATTCAGTGCCCTAGGGGCACACTAAATAGTAATCATACCTGCTGAAAAGGACCCCTAGACGGCTAGGATTCTTCTCTAGCATAACCACTATCCATAATCTAGGTTCATATTCTATAATTCAGAACATGTCACAAATATTTCCTCATTGTCATCCGTCTTCAATGCATGTTCTCTCATCCATTATAATGAGCGAGCGTAGGGATCGATGGGAAGTTATGGTTTGAACTCTCTACGAATGTCCGGGAAATGTCCACTTTGTAGGGGACACAACCCTTTTGTCAAGGGATATGTTTGAGATAAGGTTGTCAGGTATAGGTGAAACAAACACTAGGACTCGCATGGAAATTTGCAAACAAAGATCTCCTGTTAGGGTCTGCTGCAGACACTAGGACTCCAAATCAAACTGGCCCAGCGGGAATTTCCCCGTATTCCGCATGTGCTCGCCGCTCCCGAGTTTAATTAGTTAATGGGTTTGTTCTACATTTAGCAAAAATTATTATTCTATTATATTATTGACCCATAAATATTTGGCACAAACATGACCTGTTACTTCATGTTCACATTTCCAGATTTACTGAGCTAAGAGTAATGATTTTTTCAATCTACTGTATCGATTTACTACCTGCAGCTTATCTATTTTGCGTATGTAAATACCTGTTTCCCCATAATTGCAATCCTGCAACATTGTGAGTATTTTGGTGACTTTGAGGCGCAATTACGATTTCTTCTGCAGCTGTGCCGCTCACTCGCGAAAGAACTCGTTAAGACGCTTCCTGAATAATGAGAACCGCATAGTGTACAACGGAACGGTGTCTCTCCCTCCAGGAAGTCATTAGTTCTTTTATGTCTCCAAAACCAAGTCATTTTGTTGACACTATAGTGTGTTTTGCGGAGTTATATTGGATGTTTGAATATTGAATTACTAAAGGACATTTTCTTTTCAGGATAGAGGAAGAAATTCCAAAAGGTAGGCGGGATTTTGCGTATTCATTTCTCCACACAAGATTCAATTTCTCCGTATTCTCACGGAGATCCCAATTGCTACGTCAGTTCCTGTTTCGAGCTCATCTATGGAAGGATCATTCATTGCCTTGAAACGGAGTAAGCTTCCTTTGATGAAGATGTCCTGAATTGGTTTGCTGAAAAAACCGCCGTATCTGCTTGGTTTAGAACAAAAATAATTGACCAATCTGAAGTAATCATTACTATGTCCATATATGGCTATTTCTTATATTCCGCAATAAGCTTTTGTTATCATAACAAAATGTATTATCAAGGTATGTTACTCGGGTATATACTAAATATTTGTTATCTTGAGTTGACCTAATTTCAAACGATTATCTAATTATATGTAGATTATCAGAAATTGTATCATCTCTGGTCCCAGCTGTAGTTCAAGAACTGGTTAATTTTTGTATGATAATTTTTTATCTTTTGTATTAAACTCTTCAGATCATTTCTTATGTTCAATTTTCAATGAAATGGGCAATATTAGCGTTCGACAGAGTATAGAAGTAAGCTGATTTAGCCAATATTTGCTAATAGACACATTATTGTCAATCCCTGAATTTTTAGCATAAAATAGTTGATCATTAGTTACTCTAAAATTATGCAATACATTTATTCGGGTAAAATTTATCGTTTCTCAAAATAGAAATCACAGAATTTGTTTCATCGAGTTCCTTATCCCTAGTTTAGAATCCACGTGTTGCTGTTGGGCCTTATGTATAGTATGCTGTGCTATATGATTAGTTCTGATTCATTAATTATTATTTATTGAATCCAAACACAGAATTGTAATGAAATAGTTAAAATTATGCCCCCCCCTATTGCTCCCCCTTTGTCTACATCTACAAAATATTTTCGGATCCAAATGCGTTATCTGAATGATTACGAGGCGATTTTGTTAACAAAATCCTCCAATTTCAAGCAGTGTGAAGAAATACCTATTACCTTTATATCTATTTATCTCGGTTCAAGCCTCTATCTATACTATTTCAACGAAATTTATCTATAAAGCGCGCTCGCTTGCTAGGTTGCTGCGCGTGAAAGCTTAGTGCTCCAAGTTACCTAAGTATAAAACAGCTAAATTTTATAGTCTTATTGGTAGCTACGCGACAGAATATACGGACCACTACATGCCCTGAATTCACATTATAGGTAAAGATTTTAGATGTTATTATCCCTGGTCCATTCAAAGTACTTTCAATGGCCTTGTGTATTGAGACTTGAGGTGATGTCGCTTTGGGTTAGGAATGTCGGCACTAAGTGCCTCAGGTATTCACAAATCTAAAATTTTGGAAATAGGAATTTTTTGTAGTCATGTTTACGTAATACTCCCTTAATAAGTTAGCTTTTGCTCCGAATAAAAACGTCAGGAATTTGTCAGATTGAGGGGTATCTGTGATTCCCAAAAGGTGACAATAACGTTATAATTTCGTAATGGGCATGAATTTTCTTCCAAGACTAAAACCTGTCCAAGCCAGGCCCAAAATCCTTTCTTTTCCAAAAATCACCCATGGAGGTCTTCAAGTTTCTTCAATCAATTCTGATATATGCAAATATATAAATATATAAACACACACATATAGATTATTTCGGCTTTAATAGTATAGACTTGCGCGCTTCGCTTTTCTAGTTTGCTACGCGATAACTGGATGCCTCAAGTCAACTGAATTATTCAATAACTAAATTCTTTCGGTTCTGGGTCGCTATGCGACCGGGTGTTACACTCGTTACTACGTGCTTTAATCATAATTTTTTGTGGAAATTTTATTTATTTATTTTCCATTGTCAATCCAAATTCCCTTTAATGGCCTCCTGTGGTAATGCTGTAGCTGGCTAGCTGCTACATCACTTTCGGTCAGCTGTCTGGCCCTTTGCTGATGCGATTAGAATTCTGGTATTTTCGAAATTTTTGATTTATTTCAGTCATGATGATGTAATAATCCCATGATGAGTTACTTCTATCACGTTTATTGAGTTAGCAGTGATTAATAGTGTGATTTTTAGACAATCCAAAGAGGTGACAATGATGTCATAATTTCACCATATGTTTGAATTTTCGTCCATTACTCAAGCTTGTCCGAGCTAGGCCCAAAATGCCGCTGTTTGCCAATAATCAACCCTAGGGTCCTCCTATTTCTTCAATCAATTCTAGCCATAGAAATATGTATACAATATACATTGTTTTTATTCGTATAATCTTATTTCATTTTAGATATCCAATTCAGCTAAAGTTATGCGATTAAGACGTGTTTTGTTAAACAGTTTCTTTATCTCCAAATCAGACTTAACCACTCTCTTTAGATGTATTACCAAGCCTGATGTTAAATTCCAGCCAGCCTTTGCAGATCCAAATCTCATTTCACTGTCCCTTAGGGAAATTCGAGTACTTGATCCGAGTTCGCGATCTATAATTTTGGTTCTCATTGCACTTGTATCCTTAATTAATGGTCATCTTTCCTTAGCTGATGAATGTTTGCTTGAACTCCAACAGGTTCGTTCTACTATCTTACGTGTTTCACTAATTTTCAATTCCTATATGCTTTTCATTTATAGATTAGCTTCGATACATTTTGCGTCAGTGTAATATGCTGCAGAAAAGTTTAAACTCCAAGCAATTATCAAACAAATCAGTTTCCCTAGGGAGCCCTGATGTACTCCTACAGTACAATTCTGCAATGCCGTGGAGAAGGTGTGAGATCGTAGGGCTGGGTCGGGATTGGAGCCCCCTCTTTACGAATTACCTTTATGAAGTAAGAATAATTTTGGTTGTGCGTTAAATATGCCACGATTCAAATTCCTTTCTACACTAACCGAAACAAAGTACTTGCACACAACTAAATATACAATTTTAGGATAATATACCTGAAAGAGCTATTTGATTATGATAGTTAACATTGCCCTGACTTAATCGATGAATATTTTTCATTAGATATTTATAGTCACACTTTTTTCATTATATAGATAATGAGCTAATTAAATAATCAATTCCAAATTGCAATGAATTCAAATGGGATGGAAAAATATTGATAGCATATTTGAATTCTTTAGGGCAAATCTTGTTGACTTATTGGGTTATTCCATATCAAACCATTCACTGATTTCACCAACCACCTAAGATTTGTCTGAAACTTGCACACTGAGCGACCATTACTTGTCTATAGTAACTTGCAAGTTACAGCTTATTCCATCAATTTTTCTTCTGAAAATCAATTTTCGAAATATGTCCCAAAATTCCAAACCGGACATCTTTAAATTTACTACTTTTACCAATGTTGTAATATTTTTATTTTCAAACTTTCAATTTATCTGAAAGTTGATATGTAGTTAGATTAAACATTTTAGACCACCATGCAATCATTTCAAACTGATTTGGAGCATCTGCTAAGGGAAATATTGATTTGAACTTGGTGCAGGCTCATTTTTACGAAATGTTGCTCAACGCCGTAAGGATTCTTAAGTAATAGATATATCTTATCATAAATTATGCTATAGGGGATATCTCAGTTTGACCAAAATTTGGACTTCTTCCATTTGTTCCCTATGAGTTATATATGATGACTTCACGCTGACCCCTAAATTTTGTGATGTAATCTGAATCATAATGAGTATACAGATATTATTCTATTATTTATTTGCTAAGAGGCTTAGTAAACCCTTCACTGCCCCTATTGTTACTCAAAGGATGTCCATAGTATCAGAACAATTTTAAAAATTTGACTTTAGACACTTTATTTTCGTAAGTATTTCAAGATTTCTAGTTCGAGTTTTGTCTTATTTGGTTCCTAATTTATTGATAATCGTGCTAAAACATATTTGGAAATGAATTATTTTAAGACCTCTTTATTGCTTATACCAAGGAACTGTTGATATTGGTACTGCTTAGGCCTTATCCGGAGTGATTTCTTTCAATTTTATTCGAAGGGGACTGATAAGGAGACTATATTTGTTCGTATTATCCGTTTGTGTGTATTAACTAAGTTCTACTGTAATTCATTTCGTTAATATTATCTGCGTCAATAAACGAATGTTAGGCAGTTTTCAATTTAAATATTTGTGATAATTCATTTCCCTAGTTACTACTGAATCTTGAACTCATCCAACGCATGGCAGCTATGGAATGCCTATCTAAGGCCTTAATCATTTATCCATAGTTACTATAATTATTGGTAGTTTAGAAATTACAAACAGTAAATAAGTTCGATAATTCCATTTGTGTGTGTTATTATGAATTGTTCAATCGGTGATATAGAATAGTCTACACTATGTCACAGGACAACATATACTAATGGCATAGTTCCATATTGTAAATTGCTGGGCTCTCGGGAAAAGAGATTTAATTAATAGTATGGCGGACATATTAAAGTAGATCAATTCAATACAATATGTCTACACTAAAAATGATTTATTTAAATAAATTTGTGCTCTTACACCCATTTACGAGGATCTTTAGGCATCATGGAGAGAAAAACACATCGAAGGTGAGATTGAGTATAGAATTTAAGTAATATGTATCTAAATTATGACTTGGTAAGTAGTAAAATAATAACTCAAAGTTTGGCGATGGATTTATTCAGTCTTGAAATATCTCTTGTTCCTGGGACAAAGCTATGTCCACTCTGTTGTTCTGAAATTGCAAAATGTTGAATAACCGTAAAGGATATGAAGATAGCAAAGCTCTTACTACAATAAACAGGCCAATAGGTTTCTAGGAAGTATTTGCAATCTCCATTAATCAAAACTTGATCAGCAAGATTTACACTAACCCAGGTATTATGTTACAAACAAACTGTAAATTGATAAGTTAAAGTCTCGTTGTACACTAAGGGAACAAAAGTGCTTGCACACCAAAATTTACAATTGTATATCGTGGAAATACTGCTAGTATTTGGATATGCGTATGATAATTTTATTGAAAGATCTATTTAACTGTGTTATTAAGCATTGTACTCATTAAATTGGAGAATATTATCGAATCACATATTCTCTAGCTTAATTTACTCATTAAATTGATAATGGACTAGAACTATATTCTATTCCTAATTGTCCACAATACAAATGAAATGGACCAATTCTTATAGCATATTCGCAATCTACGGGTGCGTATTACCCCAGGATCAAATTCTCGAACTGATTAGAGCTTGTTGACTTATTGGCATTTTCATATTTGTGCCTCAAGTGTCAAAAGTGGCAGGCTACTGGATTATTGGCACAAGAATTGAATACTGTATGAAAATCATTTGAGACTCTCATAACAGTCGGTTTTTAGGCATGTTAATAAATATACTATGTGGTGCATACATACTTTTAATGTGCCTCTTCTGCCACTTGTGGCATAGATATGAATATGCTACTAAGTCAACAATATTTGCTCCAAACAGTGCAAAATACTTGTGCTGAGGTAATACACGTCAGAATAATTAGACAATGCGATCAGAATTGCTCCATCTCATTTCAATATAGTAAAATAGGAGTAGAATATATTCCTACCTAATTATCTATTTAATGATTAAAGTCAAGCTAGAAAATATGTTATTCGAAATATTCACCCATTTTGTCAGGATAATGTAACTACCTAGTTAAATAGTGCTTTGAGCGATATTATCGTTCCATAATTAAATATTCGCCGAATTTCTAAGGATTTACAATTGTATGTATAGGGTGTGAAAGTGCTAGTGTTTGATTTGTGTTAGTTATATTCATTTTATTTCATATAGGAAAATGATAGATGTTATTGAAGGTCTTCCCGAAGCACTTGGCATAACCCCTGTACAAAACATAGGAAAAACATAAATTTTAGACAATTCCTCTCCATAAAACGTTACCCAGTTTGAAAGATTGTTTCAAGGTAAATTTTAGGAATATATATATACATCCATATTCTGTTTTTGGATTACTTGTATTTTATAGATCCCGAGCATTTCTGCAAGTGATGTACATTTGTCGAACTTAGCTACTCTCTCAACAGATACCAATATACTCTTTAACAGTAGAGCAAATTGCTGAATAGTTTGATCTATTGATGAGTTTGATTAATAACCAAGTAAAGAATTCTAACACTCAGACACAAATCCAGTTACTTGCATTTGCTCCTCAAAATTCCTCCTGTGTATCTTTAACATATTTTTTGAGGTTTCAAATCATATAGTCCGTGAATCAAGAGAATTATTCTAGAATAACGGATTACTTGGAGAGGTTACATCAAAAGGGGTAATATAACATATACATTGCACTAAATACAAGTATATTTATGAGGAGTGAATCTATAGCAAAACCATTACTTGAAGAAGCAACCAAACTAGTTGAATCGTTTTATCAGGATGATAAATATTCACCAATGTCTGGAAAGAAGGACTTTGTCAGTGTTACGTGTAATGTTCACATGCATAAGAGATTGATACTGTCCAATTACAGGAATTATCTATTGAGTTCAAAAACACCTATTCCAATCATAAGGTTATGATCAGTTTCTTAATCTATATATTTTGATGAATTTGAAGGTGAATTATTAATGACCAATAATGACTACATTCATTGGTAAATATGTATGTATATATTTTGTATCAACAACCCAAAATGATTAAATATTCTCCATAACATATATTCACATTCTTGAAAGACATAAATTGCATACACTTTATGATGTTTTCTTGTGTTCTCTTTGTAACACATCCTTCTGACGCTTCCCGATAGATTTCTATACTACCTACTGCCTTACAATCATTCCAAACTCGTGTTCTGCATCAGGTTGTACAAGCCACTATGACCCGAAAGGCAGAATAACTGTATACACGATGCCACAGATGCCTGATGAACTGAGACATGTTTGGCCCTTAGCACTACACAGAGATCATATAGACGAACTGAAAGTTGTGTACGTGTGCTCCAAACATTTTAAGAGGATGAAGTCAAAACCACATAAAGATTGCCGAATGGAGACGGAACTAACCAAGAGATGCCCTGCAGCCATCTCTCTAGAGAACAAGGATGACGAACTTCTCAATATAGCTGTTTTACTCAGCCTAGGTTAAGTTACCTTTTCTTTCAGTTGAATATTTATGGTTTGTTGCGTAGCATTTTGAGATTCTTGTATTAAGTAACTCCATGGGAACTCATATCGTGGTATTTTGGGAGAGTATAGACTTCTGAGATTTAAGTATGTAACACGAATTGTACATGTGGTTGATTGTAATACTCAACTATCTACACTCTAGAGATGAAATATGCCTTACAAATTTCAATATTTCACCTATATTTCATACAGTATACAAAGTAGTAATTATTCACTTACTTTGGTTCGCAACATGACTGGAATAACATTTTATTGATTTTAATAGTTTCAGGGAGTGTGCAAGTAAACATGAAAGGTTAGTGTATTAAAGATCCATCTTGGTGAACATAAAACGTCTATTTCTCTCGAAACTAATTGTGTCTTAATTAAACAAAATTTCTGAACAACATATCAGAGTTTAATGAATTAAGATAAATAAATACAAAGTACATAAATTGTAATATCCAAACAAACATGTAAGTTCACAATATATAGATAAAATATACATGATATAATGTGAAATTACATAAGAGGAGAAATTTCAGAAAACAAATAAAAGTTTAACATAAGAGTTTTCTGAATTATCAATAAAATTGTGACTTCAATAATGTAGGAGTTTATATACTTATTTAAGTAACACAAGGGCGACCGTGGGCACAATTTTGGCTGGCCTGGAAAAAGTACCTGATCAATCCCTTGTAACACAGAATCTCAGCAGACATTTATCACTCAATTACAATAACCACATGCAAATTCGCGTTCCATACATTAATCTGGGAATTCTATACTCTACTCAAAATAGTACGCAACAGGCCTACATAGTATCTGAATTTGTGTTTACGCGTCTACGTATCGATAATAATTGTAAGATTGAAGTGATTACATACATATCAGTAGGAATTGACTTGTCCATTAGCTCATATCATAATGGTGAACATTTCCCAATTCCTTAAGTAACCCTATGTGATATTCGACAATTTAAATCGCTTTTTAGATATATTTCTGCTTTATCAACCAGGACTGCATCAACTTATTTTGAGTTGGTAAAATCAACTCATATTTTTCTACCAACTCATTCAACCCATTCTTTTGGATGTAACCAACTCATTCAACTCATTCAATTCATTTAGCTTATGTAACTTATTTCAACTCATTTCATTGAACTATCAACTCATTTAACTCATTCATTTGAGGGTTACCAACTCATTCAACTCATTCATTTGAGGGCTGCCAACTCATTCAACTCATTCAATAAAATGAGTTGATACAGCCCTATTATCAACCGTATGCACCACCTGGAGGTTATTTCCAATAGTTCTGATAATGTCATATTGCATCTTGGGACCGATATCCAACATGCTATTGATATGTCATTGATAACATGTACGATTCTGAATCTTTTGATGACTTAATTCCTTGCCAGCTCCAGAACAGTATTGTCCCAAAAAAAGGCTAAGATCTAACATAGTGATACAGATTTTGCCTCTCAAAACACATCTAATCTCCCTAACAGCCTATCATTATCTTCAGAGATTGTCTTGTATATCTCTTCCTCATTCCAACACATTGCAGGGGTTATATTCATATTTTGGTTTGAAATCGAGTTCTTCACGTATCTTAAGCAAAGGCTACACGAGTCATTAGTTACGCATTATTATATATTTCTTGGCCTTACTTATAGATTAACATCTATAACTAAGATAATCAAATAATTCTTTCAGCCACATTTTATCTTATACATATTCAAATATTCGTCACATTACCAGGATTTACGACTGTGTTTAAGTTGTGTGAAAGTAATTTGTTCGGTTAGCGTATGTATATAAATTAACGTAATAGTCAATATAATTATAATACATTCAGAATTTCAGTGATTATATAAATGCATTTGAATAATCTAGTCAGGAAACTGATTCACCAGATCAAAAATTTGTAGATCCGGCCGGGCCCAGATCCAACAAAAATTGTCCCGTTCCGGCACATGCATAGAAATATGTGTTACTTCATCGCAAAATTCCTTCACTATAAGCATAATTTTGAACAATAGCTAGCTAACTGTGGATTTATGAGATTAGAAACTAAAATTATATTGGGTAACCGTAACATAAATGTCTCTAAGGAAGGCCATTGCTATCCTATTTCTATACTAGTACGGTCAATTGATGTTTGACTCTTAAAATTTGCGACAAATTGTTTCATTGCATGTGTTCGTACTATCTTGTCTTGGGAATAACAGACTAAGAGTTCAATAAAATCGGATTCCAATAAGATAAAAATTTGGAGTTTAAAACTTGGTATCCTATAGGAATCGCCGGTGTTGTAAATGTTGGCCAGCGAATTCATTTGGTTTCGGAACAACTTGTCATATACCTGCTTAGCATCAAATTGCCATCCGTTTGATTTACATTTTGACCATATTTCAGGCATTTTTCCCATCATCGCTAAGTTCATCAGTAACGTGACAACATTCCAATCTCAAATTTTGTCCTGAAACCATCGAGTGACCCCTTTTTCGACGCCGCTATGTTAGCTAAGTTTACTTATGTACCTATCAACCCCCCAAATGATCTTCAAACACCTCCACCATTCCTTATTTCTGGATATTTATCACATAATTGACATGAATACACTATGTTATCGTCTGTTTTGTTGTTTATTTTTCGTTATCATTTGATTCATTTACCAAATAGTGTAGATCTCAGCAATTGGCCTAAAATTTAACGAAATATGTCCAGAAAAATCCTTTATTTGAGTATTCTATATTACTTACATCTTATAATATATCCTGAAAGATTTCTCGTTTGCATGGGGATAACGTCAGTTGGTTGCCAAACGAATACATGGGATAGCTTGAGACTATCAACATACCTCACACCTGTATAGAACATCGGGTATCCCCATGCAAACTTGTGTTCTTTAGGATAAATGGTATGATGTAGATAATTTGGACTATTAAAATTAATGATACTCTCGACTTTTTTTGTCATAATTATTTAGGTCAGTCACTGAGATTTGAATTTCACCTTGAAATATTCTCTCTTACAAATCTCATGGCGGAATCTCCCATGAAAATCTTCCGACCTAGTCATGAGTTTAGAAAAGTATCTAAAGAAGCAATTGCCATCATCTTTTATACTTTCACGTGGCCAAGGTATAATCCCTGAAGGGTTTTCCAATTATAGATAGGATTGGATCTAACCAAGATATAGATTTGGACTTTTCCGCCATTTGAGAATCTGAGAAATAAAGGTTTTGCCTTATTTGTTGTGTTATAGCATCCTAATTTACAAGGAATTTTAACTTGCTGTGTTGTTTGGAAAAAGCTAATATTCAAGAAATTATTTTATTTTAAGTGCCAAATCTTTGAAAGGACTTCCTTTTGAAATACTCCATTAAGGTAATTTCTGTCTGAATCCTGCATTTATCATGGGTATAACATGCCATTCTACCTTATTTCAGCAAGTAGGTAACCATAATTCATCTAGAATATTTACCTAGGCTAACCCATCCACAAATTTAGTCTTGATTGTTACTTCGGGTAACTTCTTAATAGTTTATTTTTTGTTTTTCGATAGCTTTTGGTTATTTGGAGTGATTTTCTAAATCATTTATGCCTTTATACTAATATAAATAAACTTCATGTGGACTTGGAGAATTTGATTAACTAAAATTACCAAACGTAACTTGAATTACACTTTAGTTATATAGTGTACGTATGCCTTTGTCTTTTTTAGAAAATTGCGTTTTTGAAATTTCCTAATAAGATGTAAGGGAAACCTTTATATTTTGTTGTCTTTATTGCATTCTGTATGGCTACTTGATGTATGAATTACCTCAAATGGTGCGTTATATTTACTTTCTAGCTTAGACCCAGTTAGATTCTTTTTCTTATTTTTAACTAATATCCTTGATCAATATTATTGCTGTAAAGATTGATTACTATATCATAGCTACGTGATTATCTAATAGTATTAAATTTAACAAATATATAACCTACTTGTTCATTTTGACCTACTTATAATATATAAATTTTGTCTCTTTTGTTCATGTATTAATTTACTTTCCGCTATTTGTCTATACAGGGTGTCTCAAAAGTTTTTTCACCTTATTCATCAAGCCAGTAAATTGTATCCTTAAATTCAGATTGCATTGAGACCAAAAGATATTGTTCAGAACCATCTTTATTGTGAAGCTTCTAATGTATGAGCAAATCATAAATAATTTATTTCATGTTTCTAAGTAAGTGCATAACCTTAAAAACATTTCAATTAATCGATTACCTTGCAAAGTTTGTCATTTGGTTAACTTTGTATAGTTTGACCTTTACTCGGAAATTTTCTTTGCATGAGCGGGTACCTTTGTTCTTAAGATTCAAGGAGGATATTTTTCATCGTGTAGATACTTTTATATGGTATTATATTCGTATTCTTCCATGTTATCTATTTTTCATTTATTAAATAAGGAGTCTAAAACTCAAATAGCAATACAATACAATTTTGACACTATTTTGTAAAGGGAAGTGAAATATTATGAGGCTTCAATTTTCCTATTTTGAGTTATATATCATTGCAAGGATATTTCCATGGCACTATAATACAATTGAGTTAAAGTATTGTAGCAAGTGTACGTCCGTGGTCCAGTAATACATTTCATTTAAGATATCATGAAATAGGTCTGCACTATTCGGAAAATGAATCAATTTCTAGATAAATATACACAACATAACACACGATAACATCGTGTATTCATGTCAATTATTTGACATATGTCCAGAAATTTGGTGATCAATTGGAAGGTCGATATGTACATAGCTGGACTCAGCTAGCATAAATGTGTAGAACTAGGGGTCACTCAATGGAAAATTTGAGTCAGGAGTGTTGTCCCATTCCCGAGGAATTTTACGTTGCTAGATAAAACATCCTTTCAAATAAATGGCTGAAAATTTGATCCTGATTACGAATATTTTGACTTCTGGGGATCCGATTTGATAAACTTTCAGCATGTTATTCCCCAGATAGGGTACTCCCGAAAAATGTAAGAAAACAATTTGTTGCATTTGCTGGGGGTTGGGGCTATTTCTTCATATTTTGACTTGTCTATACTGTAACCTTCAGCTATTCATTTCAGATATAGTCTTATAAATATGTTAGACGTTATCTATATTCGATTTGTATTTTCCAGTCTGTTTCGGAAATCTCAAATCTTCTTAGAGGTTTGTCTACCATCATAAACGTGGACAGGCCTGTGTATCTTCAGGCTATGATTGGAACGACAATTCTTCGTTTGCCGAAACGATTTTTATTTAAACTGGAAATCCCTATTAGGTTCTTTAAGTATAATTCAGTGAAGACTATAGATAAGAATTGATTATTCATACATATATAATTGTACTTATTTCCATAGAAATGTTTGTGTACCGAATCCTCTCATTAGTGATGCCTGGGTATTGCGATTAAACTATAGTAGTACTTATCACCACCTAATTTGAATATTTTGTCTTGAATGCATATACCGCAAAGGCTAGCCAACCCTCCCACTTTCAAGCTATCTGTGTTGCCATATAAGTAATTTCAATTCCCAAACCCCTTTCATACCAATGTGGATTCCTATATCCGCGGCAACCCTGCATATCATGCTCCACAAATCTCCCGAATAATCAGAATATCCCTTTCGAAGATACGTTCAGCTGAAATTTGAATGATTCTGCGATCGTCATATTTCTCGTATATTGGATACTCTCTGTGTTCATGTTTTTTTTCTCAAAACCAGTTCTAGGAGTTTCTAAAACCTTGAAAGAATTTCTTATTTGTGTATTTATCCGATGTCTACTTCAATAATGGAATACTGTAATTGCAACTTGTATTTTTAGATAAAATATTACGCTAGTTGCATGCCTTTATCAAAATTCTCACGATATCGTAGATTTTCACCCTAAGCGAACATTTGTAAAAGTATTCTGGGCGCTGGGTACATGAATGTATGCACTTCCGAGTACCCTTGTTTTGACATTGGAAATTAATTTTCGTAGGTTTAAGATTGAAATAACCCTTGTCACGCCTTCTGAATTTTTCTAGTTATTCCAATTTATTTGCATGATCAATTTTATATAATGCGATTATTACCTTTCGCCCATCCATAACATCCTCAAGCCATTTCAGATTAGCATATAAATGTTAAATTCAGACTCAATGTTGATTTCCAACAATTTAAGATATATCTTTTTAAAACCAATCCATTCACCTAGTCATTTTTCAGGACCAGGGGTGATTATGGCAGCAACGTATTATGATGTGCTTAAATATTTCATAAAAGTGCACTTTTGGCAAAATGCATGTATTATTAATACATAATAATCAACACAAGTCATGTCAATCAAATATTCCCAGTTCGAAATGCTTCATCTGTTTCGTTAAAAGGGCAATATGTTATTAACATCTCTCCATTTTTAAAGCTCTGATAAACTATCAATAGTGCTTCTTTAATTTCACAATTTATAATAAGTGATCTAAAGATTTATACATAAAATAATAACTTTGGGAATTATACAGTTGTCACGTTATTGAGTTATACTAGATGCCATGAATGGCACACCTTTGAAAAATATCCATATATAACTCAATTGTTGCAGGAGTTTTGTCTAATCAGTCAAACCAATACATACTAGATACCCAACTCCCGATAAACTTGTAATACATTTTGATGCGATTTCTCTAACCCATGTGGAGCAATCGTGAATATGCCCATATTTGCTCATTATCAATATTACATTATGGTGCTTAGAGATAAGTTATCAAAATTGTATCATAAGGGAATGGGAAATTGGGTAAGTCGGATATATTGGCTGGACTGATTTGACTAAAGACTCTGGCAATAATCGAGTATTAAGTGGATATTTGCCAAAAATGTGTTATCCATGATATCTAGTATAACTCAATGTGAGAATCTGATAATATCAAAAAGTATGCTTCATTTCTACAGTGGCGGTAGGTAGGGCATCCGGGATCAAAGCCTCAGATTTAGAAACCTCTGTCCGGACTCCGCCCCATTATGTTAGGAATCGATTACCTTGGAACCCCGGATTATATTTCACCGCTTAATTCAGTTAATCTGAACGCAGGGTTGGAATTCAATTTTTAGAACAATTGAACTAGCCAAAACGCGAGCTAAGAAGTCACTTTCCTATTGGTCAGTGTTTCATTCTATCCATTGGTAACTATAATTATTATTATTCTGTCTCACCGTTTAGTTATTCTTTGTGCTTCGATTTAATAAACTTAAGTAGAACCTCAATATGTAGATGGTCCGGTGAACATAATTCTAGTACTATGACCAGTTCCGTAGCATAGTTCCGTTTTGAGTATCGGAATTGAATTCTACGTCATTCTTTACCCTTAAATAGCCTGTGGAAGCTGATCTCTAGGACAATTTGAAATATTACCTAAAGGTGTCATAATACGATTGATCATATGGTAAATAATTGTATTGTGTGTATATACTAAATAAAATGTATTGGCTAATAGAATTTCTGTCTACTTGCAATACAAATAAATTAAGGTACAAATATGGTGACCTTAACTCCTGGGTTTCTGCAAGAACTATGTTTATGTATTTATGCCTTATCGCAAAACCTACAATCTGGTTGGGCTAAGATACAGAGATGTCAAAGGTGTGGAAATATATACATTGGAAATCTTTTAAATGTCAGGTGCTAAAATGAATGTTGCTACGAGTACAGATGCCAAATTTGGCGTCCTACTCTCTAAATCTATGAACCACATAGCAAATCATATATATATATTTATATATGCTAATTTAACCCTTTTAGAACTGAGCCGCTATGCTATCTAATAGTATTAGTCTGTACATTAAAATTTTGCTTCGGTTTGATATTTATAGTCCTGCCCCTGCATATATAAACATTGGGGGCGAACTGAATAATTGAATAAACTCCTTTCATACATATTTTAGTTTGGATTATATTAGTAAAAATTTCTGCAACTTTTGAGCTCATTTGATTTATATATTGGTTAATTATGGATGGAGACAGTTTTACCTTTTGTCCAACTCCCAGGAAATACAACTGGTAGGTAAGAACTATTCCAAATCGGCTGAAATTTGTTGGGAATGTTTCTATATATTAGAATGTTTTATACAATGGTACCTCCGCAGCGGAGAATTTTTTAAAAGCGGGGCGTAAAATATACTTCAACTACATCATTTTTCATGCAAATTTATGTCTGATAGTGAGTAAACATGAGCCAAATCTTGGGGCCCAATCTCCTCGCTTGGAGGGGTTCTACTTTAGTTCGAAACTAATTGTCAAATCATTCATTTTAGAATTCCCTTTTGGGATTTACAAAATGCCAACAAAATCTCGTTTGGAATCAGTATAGGGCATAAGTCTTTTTGATTTTAGCCTCTGACGGATGAACCAATCATGCTTTTCCTCACTCACCACAAACACACTGAGATGCCTCGGTTTACTGCTCAGATTTGGTTTGTAAAGAGGGTATCGTAAATGTCTTTTGATTTACGATGCCACTCTTTCATGTCATGTTCCGTATTACAGACGACTTTACTGATGACATTGAGTGTGCTTGAAAGTTTTATTTTGGGACACTGAAAGGCCTAATATAGTTTGGCATTACTGTCCAATTTTGCTAATGAATTTTCACAAATATCAACCCTGAGCACATCAACCTTACCACCCACTTCCAAACTAAGTTGATTATCCCGCAAATCCAATTCACGTCTCACAGCTTCAATTCGTATTCTACGTTCATCATTGCATAACAAAGATGGCTAAACATTTTTTGGGTGTAAAGCGAAGGCATTTCTTTGAAAACATTCTTCGCTACCTCTTGTTCTGTCAGACTCTTGTATGTAAGGTGCTTAAGCAACATCAAAAAATTATTTGGTCCGTCTGCGTCTGTAAATTCCTGATGACTTTTAATTTGTAACCAGCATGATGCTATGATTTCATCACAATAACCGTAGGCCCTTCAACTCCTAAATGAATTATTGTTGACATATACAACCGGACAATTCTACTCGCCAGAGAAAGCCATCTGGAATGAAAAATAGGATCTTGTTTGAGTAACTCTACATCCTCCAGACAATTACTTTGCAAACATGCCTGGTAAATCATATAGAGATAACTCTGATCAGTACTAAGCTCGTCTATTAGTTCATCTCAGGGACTCATTGTATACTATTGGCTCAAACCTTATTACAGGAATTCCAGAGAGTTGTTTCTCAGGATTTGCCGATTCGGCCACTGAATGAATAGGCCCGCTACTTTTCCCGTCAAAATATTCAAACAATTCTCTCAGGAGCAGTCAACTTCCCATTATAATCTTCTTCCATGCATTCTTTCCAAGTTACAATAGACTCATTCTTCCTACCTACATTTATATTCGTACCATCATAACCTACTAAGAGAATCTCTTTTTCCAATCCATTTTTTTGGGATGGGCATATATTGATGAAGCGATATTGATTCCGTGAGCAGATTCAGGAGTTGTATGGAAAGGACATGTACTATTTTATCAATCACAACAGTAATTTTCTCAACTGAGATATGAGTACAACATTTACCATTGATGTGTTATTTGAAAGTGTTTTATCGTGCCTTCCATCAAATTAATACCTGTAACATCAATTCATTCTACCAATTCTTTGAGTTCTATTTGATTTCTATACTTTTACCTGCTCCTGCCACCTTTTTTTGTCTATCACAAGACTTGGGTCTTCTTGTGTAATATCTCCGAAATCTATCAGAGTGGCTGCAGCAATTGCAGCTGCAGCTCGATTAGAAACTCAATGTCGATTGGCATCCATTTTTTACTAGGATTAGAATTCGAATTCGAATCCACATTTTCATTACTGTTCTGAGTATCCGTTTCTTCAATATCCTCAATTTGAAAATTGTTGTGTTACTCGGCTTCAATTTTCTCTTTCTTTATTTTCAGTTCAATTCTTTCTTTTAGTGAAATTATGGCCTCTGTTGGAAAGAGATATCAGACCACTTAGACCGATTATATATAGCTATAAATTATATAGCGCTATCAATCTGCTAAGTAGGAAATTTTGTATTGCAATCTCAACAATAATAATTCCTTACAAAGTGTATATCAGGAATTACGACACTTGTGTACATTGACATTTGTGTACAGATTTTCTGTGTGGATTATTAGAAACCAGTCCAAGGTTACAGCTCCCTTTAACTCGGCGACCCTCACACCATAGAATCTGTCATTTGCGATAACACAGAACTTTTCTTTTTGTACACATATAGAGTCAACATCCGTTATTTCTAAACCTCAGAGGAAATCAAATTCTGTTCGAGATAACGAATGTTCGAATTTATGGGCATTCGAGATAGCGGTTGCTTGCTGTAGTAGAATTATTTTCTTTGTGTCAGTAAAATTATGTTATATTTTTAAGAGAAAATTCAAGAAAGACTCAAGTATTAATTGAACCCAAGTCCAAATGAATCAGATTCCAGATCTACTCAAGTTTCCAAGAAATTTCAGATCCATTTAATTATAAATGTTTGTTAAACTAGTGATGATCGTTCCGAACGAACATCAAAATGTGTTGAAATACCCTATGTAACACTTAAAGGTCGCATTTCAAAAAATCCTGAAAACTCAGCTTTCCCATTAACCTAATGTGAAAATGATGTTCGTCGTGAATTTTCTCTTAATGATTATAAGTATATTTTATACTAAAACAAAGAAAATTGGTACTACAGTCACATCCGCTATCTCGAACAGAATTTGCTTTCCTCTGTGGGACGGATGCTGTATGTCAACTGTATATGTGTAAGGAGACAAATTCTTTTGGTTATCGCAAATTAAAGATTCTACTGGTGTACAGTTCACCAATTTAAAGGGAGCTGTAACCTCGGCCTGATTTCTAAGTATGTACACAGAAAATCTGTACACAAAGGTCGTACTTGTCTTGTATACAAATGTCTCTGTGCACAAGTTTCTCTCTTGGTAAATTTATAGGATAATTTTGGTTTGCATCAAATTTACAAGATTTGTATGTGAGATTACTTTATCATATTTTAGGAATACCCCTTATGAGTATGAGTAATCACTATTAAGACAGGTACTAAATGAATATACTGCGAAGTATGTTGTATTTCAAATTGGCTCAATCTATGCATAAATACTACCAAACTTAATCCAAACAATGATACGATTGTTCCAATATAGAAAGGAGATCTTACATTTTTAGTACTCCCTAGTATATATCCTTAGGTCACTTGATAGATTTATCCTGAAATCAAAGACCCACCAGTGATAGTTTATCAGAGCTTTAACAGTGGGGAGATTTTTAACAACATATCGACCTTCTAACAAATAGATGACGTCATTTCGATCAGGGAATAGTTGGATGACATGACTTGTGTTGATCATTATCTATCAATAATACATTTATTCGTGCCAAATTGTACCAAAATTGTTAACATTACCTAGCAAATTTAATAGACTTGAAGTAATCCATTTTTATAACAAGTGAAATGTTATAGGAAATTTCGGCGAAATGTAATAATCGCAATATATAAAATTGAAAATACCAAAAACCTGAACAGATTCAGAAAGCTTGACAATTGTGTTTTCAATTTTAAGCCTACCAAAATTCATTTCTAAAGTCAAACCAGGGTACTCTGAAGTGCATACATTCATGTACCCAGCGTGAGGGAGTGTTATACTTTTGAATTGTTTTTTTTTTCCATTTATGTGAATTTTAAGGCGGAAGATGGCTGAAGGGCATGACACAAACTGTGTCACCAGTGAATATTATGGCCCGTATGGTGAATTTGCAAAGGCACTGATCCCATTCAAACCTATTTGTCTCCAAGAGGACACGATAAGGCACATTTTATGCTTTTTAGACCATGTATACTACATAACATCGTATATCAAGTTTTGATCGTGTACAATAAGTGTTACCAATATTCTCGTCATACCCTCCCCAAATCTCTATTTTACAGGTTTACCTTAAATTTTCATTGATTAACAAGCTATATAGGTGGTGAAAGAAGTCATAAAAAGCAAAGCGATCGGACAACTTTTTTTGAATTATTGCCACTTTATGACATAGGATGCTATGGAACTATACAGTTGATTGATTACACTGGCCAACAACATTTTCTTGGCTGATATGTTGAGACTATTTCTAGAGTATATCGGGGTCACTAAGTTCGAATATGGCACTAGTTCTGGTCAATTGGCTCTACTTTTCGTAATATTGTAAAATTATGTTTTTCAGCATCTGTGAATCTGTTCACTGATCCCATATAGTATGTATGTGTTACATTACAACTAGAATTAAACTTACGTAATAAGCAGATAATTTGAGATATAATATGATCTGAATACTTAACAATCATAAACGAATGTTCCCTTATACGAATTCCTCTTGTGAGGTCCTTGGGGGCAATCACGCATATGGCTCCAGCAGTAATCTGCCAGCATATGAGTGTCCCATCTTCCTTGGTACCGTTCCTTCATAGTCTTGATGTCTTGGTGGAATCGCTCGCCCTGTTCTTCGCTTAAATCACCAAGATTTTCAGGGAATCTCTCTAAATGGCTATAGAGATAGTGAAGTTTTATTCTCATTCTGGCTCCCAGACTGTGGAAGTTCTTGAGCATGCCTTCGACCAGATTCTGGTAGTTAGCCACTTTGGTGTTGCCTAAGAATCCCTTTACAACATCGACAAAGGAATACCACGCGGTAGCCTCAACTCCAGTCATGTGTGAGGCGAATTCTTCATCTTTATCAGTTTTCTGATTAGTGGTCCATCAAAAATTCCTGCCTTAAGTTTTTCGATACTCAGACCACGATATACTGAGCAAAGGTAGTTGAAATAGGTACCATCTTTGTTCAATGCCTTTACAAATTGTTTCATCAGCCCCAACTTGATATGTAGTGGTGGTAGGATGATACGGTCACGGCTAACTAGTGGCTCATTAATGATATTCTTTGCCTCCACGGCAATCTTTTGACGAACTGGCCAGTTCTTCTTTTCCCAGTGCACCTCATCCGCTCTGCTGTACCACAAACAAAGAAAGCATGGGTATTTAGTGTAACTACTTTGCTGTTCTAACAGGATATTGACCATTTTCAAGTCCACACATGCGATCCAGTTATGTTCATCATAACACAGATTTTGGAGGGCCATCTTTACAGTTGCATGGTGCTCTTTCAAGATTACTGAATGGCCGATCGGAACACAGACAAATTTGTTACCATTATGCAGCAACACGCACTTTAGACTCCGTTTAGAGCTGTCGATAAATAAACGCCACTCATTTGGATTGTATTGGAACAGTCCCATTGCTGAGAGAAGACCTGGGATGTTATTACAAAACACAAACCGCCTTCTTCACTGAAATAGCGAAGAAGTTCTTCGTCTCTGCGTCAGTAATAAGTTATCTTAGCTTCACTGTGGAGAACATGGTGTTCACTGAGACAGGAAGCCAGGATCTCTGAAGCTTCTTTTGACAAGCCTAAGTCTCTCACTAAGTCGTTGAGCTGCCCCTGTGTGAAAGGCTCCGCTATACTTATCGGTACAACTCATTACAGCTATTGCTGTCCGACGATTCATCAATTGCATCAGTAAACGCAGTATCAGGTGAGGACGTAAAAACAGGCACCTGAGTTTCGCTGCAGTGTGGAATTGGGCGTCTTGCAGAATGTATGTCAGGATAATGCCACGAATTCTTTTTCTGCCGGGTCCATCCAGACATGTCAACTATGCAGAAGTAGCAGTCATCGTGATGGTTCTTGGACTTTCGCCAACCATTGATACCCCAAACTTCATGGATTTGGCTTTTCCTTGAGTCCATAGGCGGAGGGTTTCTGTGCAATATTTGCACACTTTGTGAGGGCTCCATTACTTATCCTGATCGCCTAATTTGATACCAAAGTATGCCTGATAGCTATTTTGTGACATCTCTAATATTGCAACGAGGTTCCTTGCCATATATTCACCACAAATATAGCAAAAGACATCGGAATCATTGAGGCAACAACATCTAATGCATTTTGAATCCATAAAAGGTTCTATGTTATGGACAAATAGTTGTAAATGTTAATATAAACATACAAACCGAAAATAATTGTAGTATTACCTTAAAATTTAAGGTTGTGAAATATCTAGAAAACTAGAGCCAATTCAGCAAAACTCATAGTATTTTCGGATACAGTAACCCCGATATACCCTAAAACAGTCCAACAATCTGAGCCAAGAGATAGAAATATTTTTTGTTGACCTGTTTTATGGTCGAAGTGTTACATTCATAACAAAAAGGGGCACGTTTATTTTACCACTTTGTTTTCACCAATTCCCGCGCATAAATTAGGATTGCAGCACATTGTTGACTTCATAAAATCCCATTTTCCCGGCCGTATTCGGTTCGACAAATATCTTAAACACACCATATACGATGCTTGCATGCAACAATGTTGCATTGAAATAGGAAAATTATATATTTTTTGCAAATATTGGATGCAACAGCTGCAATAACAAAGTTGCATCTTGTATTGTAGGCATAGGCGTAGCTAGGACCGAAGCTCTACCCTAGTAAAGTTTTGTAATCGGACAGGTTTTCGGGTATATATTCACTTTTATGACCCTCTTTAGATCAGCTGGTATCTTAAAAAGTGTCTCTCCAGACCCTTAGATACCCATATTCATCATAATGTTGTCGACTATATATTTTATTCTGACTTTAGTCCTATTTTTAAAAATTCTTTGTAAATTTTGAAACCTTTAGCACGTAAAATTGCCGAGTTCTGATAGTTTACTCAACTACGAGTCAGAACAAACTTCTAGATAGACTTTATTTTTGATCTATGTTATTTTATGATTAGATGAGAGATTTCAACGCCTCACTGGGATTTTTAACTCTATCTTGTCTTCAGTGATCAGGCCCTGTCCCATACTACGTTAATCAATTGGTTTTCTGGGTTAACAGTTTGGCTAATCTCTTATGACGCCCAGCCTCAAAACGTCGAGCGTTCCAGGGCTGCGGGAAACATATGTCCACAATGTGGTCATTTTGCTATGATATCTTTGGTAGAACAAGTTCGGGAACCACGAGTTGGTAAATGCATACATGGTTATCATAATTCTACTAAACTATTTTGTACTCCCAAGAGCGAAGACTCCTAGTCTTTCTGGCACAGTAACAATGCAATTTCACACAAAGCTGTCGTAACAATGGATTATATTGCAGAAAAATCCATCCAAATTCTTTTTCAGTACCCATATTCGCCAGATTTAACCTCTAGAGGTCCGGTAGGGGCTTGCGAATCGGCGGTTTTGGACTCTAGATAAAAGAATTAATTTATGCTTTCTAGAGTGGTTTGGAAGATGCAACTTTTGAATAGATACTAAAGAAGAATACTTTCAGAAATCGTGAAAATACTAAGAACATTGAGTATGAGAATCTAATTACTTTGAGAGAGATCGGCGTATGCACAGTTTTTAAGCCATAAATAGAGATTGTGGTCTCAGTGACGTAAATGTTATTGTAACTTAACTTTATTTCGCATTTAGTGGAGGCCGATTAATCGAGATATCTTCTTCAACGTGACAGAGTATTGGGTAGAGATTTTTTTCATTTAAGTCCATGGGATAATTGGGTCATCGAATCGGTTAATCAGGATTTCTTATCCTCATTAACCGAATTTTAAACATCTCGAAAATTATAATCGTTAAATCATTTTCTTCTACTAAGGTTGACAAATATTTCGAATTTGTATTCGGTTAATTAGCATTTTTATCACAATATAGCGATTCTAGTTGCGGTATCAATTTGTTACTGATCCTATATATTTATCTATAAGTATATATATATATTCCGAATCACTTGTAAATGTTTTTTTTTACTTAGAATTGGCATCTAAATTATTACTATAACTTTTACATACATCCTACAACAACTCATCTCTACTAGATCATATGGCCAGGATTTAATGATGTCAACCACTAGTGGTTGGCATATATTCTGGCCATTGGATCATAAAAGAACTAGAATCCTTAAATGGAACATGATTGGTTAATGAGACAAACATTGACCCCCTAGGTTTCCCGAATATGCGGCTTTCACTGTATTCCAGAAAATACATCGGCCAACAAATAGCATCTTAAGGTCTTATACCTACTAAATATTGGCATATTTGCAAGGCATATAAATCAGCTGTGAAATGAGAGGGTTTCGGCTGGTACAGCACTATCATAAAGTTGGGACGTCCTGTCAAATACATCTGAAATAATATTAACTTGAATAAACTAGGACCAATTGCTTTGATGACAATCGTGAATATGAAACAGAGGAAGAATACACGTAACGAACAAAACTTTTCTAAACGAACCAATGGTTGAATATTTTTCGAATATTCAATCGTTTTGATTACTAAGCATTTCACGTCTTCGCAATATTGATGAGAAATATCCAATTTTAATTTCATATTAAGGGAAATTGAGATAATATATAATTATGTATTATGATCTATTATCGTTATTGCCAATTCTCTACTTATGAATGAATCCATAAACAAATGTAGTTAATGAATTAATGCATCAAACTAATATTCGTTCATTCATCTCGAAAGTATATTCTAGTATTCACTATTTTCGTTTCAGCCCTTGTCAAAATACAGGAATCGTGGCTAGCATTGAGGCAGAGGAACCTCCGGACTTTTTGCCCTTCTCATCTCTCTATAGTAATGCCAAATTTATGAGGCTAATACACATCCTTGCCTCCTCGCTAAGATTTCTATTTATTTGTCGGTTGTAATCGAGAGTATCAGTTCAAGAATGAATCTTCATCAGTTTTTCTGTTGAAGTTTAATCCTCTTGCACTTTCTGATAAAATTCTTCATTCTTTAGCGATCACTCCTGATTTCAGGTCGAATAATATTCGTCAGGTTGTATCCACGAGTGCCTTTATGCTCATTCGCACCCATAATGAAAGGTCAAAAGAATGTGTAATTGTTGGAGTTTAATTCCAGAAAGTAGAAGGTCAGTGTGCACATTTAGGAAGTCACACTTGTATAAATCCGAATTCTATGTGATCATGAAAAATTGTTTATTGCTTTATTTGGAAATGCTGCTTGCGAGTCAAAGTCCTCCGCAATGGGCCTGCTCACTGAGCATATGTTTCACTGGACGAGGGATAAAAGGAAGTTGATATATTTGGATTTGGAATTCTAGAATTGCACCTAATTACTATACACTGTGCACATATAGGTAGTTATGTGGAAATAGGCATCTTGCCTCATGTATCGTAAATGAAATTATCCATATATACCAGGGGCCTTAAATCTTTTCCCGCGTGCCCCATTGTCATCCTGTGAATTGCCACACGCTCACTTATATGTCTTAATTAAGAAAGACAATATGGTCTTCTACAGAATTCATCCATGAGCGTTTTAAGATGAGTGTGAATTAACTCTTGATGATCACCATAAAGGAGTTTTTCTTGAGAGCCTCATCAAGGTGTAGAAATGATCCTATATTTCCATCCTAGAATATACGCTGCCATATGTGAAACTGGGCGATATAAGCGTGAATGGCATCGTAATGACAGATAATATTACTGTTTCTACCTTGAAGCCGTTTTTGAGCTTGTTTAAGTCCTCGAAGATATCAACTAATAGGTACACTAAAGATATCTCCAGCTTCCCTGAGTTTACAAAAGCAAGCTGGTCAACCTTTTTCTGATCTCCCCAAAATAAATTCACTTCGTCTTTAACACATAAAATATTTTTTCATATTCCCTTTTGATTAACAGCGTTCATTTTGTGTGGAACTGAAATACTTCGTAGTCTGCTCCAATGTCATCGTTATGTAATCACCGTGTACTCGGGCTCTTGCATTTATCAAGTTGACGTTCTCGATACTGCATCAAGTGTATTTATATGCTCTAATGGAAGGGTCAGTGCTGCAAGTGTTTCACGATGAATGAAGCATTGAGTTCTCACAGCAGAAGTTTGCCTCTGTTTGACCTTAGTAACACACCCAGAATGAGGACCTAACATTTCTGGGGCCCCTTCTGGGTAAACATCAACTAATTTGTCCTGAGAGTGATTGGGACAACAGCAAGAATATTATCTGCTTTTGTAGTTGTTTCTAATGGGCAACATAGAATTCACTTCTTCATGGATACATTTCCAATGGAAGGTGCATATACAAGTAATAATACAGTTAGCCGCATATGTGGTCACACTGAAGGGCGAAGAATGGCTATGATGAACCTTATCCAACACCAGCGTTTTAATTTATTCTGTTATTTCATTAATCCTGAGCTTAAGAGTAGATTCTGATAGTGGGATTTAGATAACCTTTTGCAGAATGAGTAAAACAAGAGTTGGTAAACAATAGGAATTTGAGTGGGAAATATCTATATGGAATATATTATTTACGTATGGGTTATCATTCCTAAAATATCCTAAAATATACTCAAAAATGTTTCATGATCTATAGTCATTGAGATATTACGTCTTTGTAACATTTCATTTTCTAATATTTTGTAGTAAGCTCTCCATTATCGAATTTTTTAGTTATAAAATGTGTTATTTTACATATGGGTTCTAGTTATAAGGAATTAGTCAACATATCCAAAAAATTCTCGGCCATCTAATCTTTAAGATGTGGCGTAGTCGTTAGGCTTATTATGTATGGCGGACGTATTTTGCATACGGTACAATCACCAACTGGGTTCGTTAAATTCGGATACATTTAGATGATTGGTCGAAATTTTTCATGCTATTTCTTTCTTCTACGGCTTTGTGATATGCAGGAAAATGTGTTTCGCTATATTTTAAGAGCAGGCGTAGCTGGCTACATTTTCCCATCGGAATTTCTTAATAATTTAGAAGGAATAAGCCCTTATTAACTTCCAGCTCTCTTTTCAAAATATCACCAAATGTACATAGGTATTCGTCTTATACAATTGACTTGGAAACTTTTGAGAACTCTCGGGTATCTGTTTGGTTGAACAACAGTTGAAGGCAAGAGGCACAATTTAGTTTCTGAGGAATTCTCAGTAATTGAGAGTTCTTTGGTGGATTCGAGGAAGTTCGAAAGTCTATGAGGCTGTTGTAGTAAAGAAAAGTCAATGAGCATTTCGTATGGTGTATAGAGCTAGAGGTAGTCATGTCTCCTTCATCTTCATCTAAACATGTCATCGGATCAGAAATTTGATGTCCCTCAAAATCACATAATAAAAATACGTTAAGACACCATTCTACCTTTAAGCAATCCAATTAATTGGAGCATTCAGAAAGTTCCCATCCTTAGTTTATTGTAGCCAAGCTCTACTCGATTGCATGAAGTGCATAGTGTATCCTAATAGTCCTATCGAATACCTATTTAATGCTGTTGAGCAATTCACTCTAGCTATTATTTATCTTAATCTAAACTACTTTCAATTTTCCCTATTTTTGAGAGTAAATTTTGCACAGCATCAAAACACATTCCAAGCAAAGCCGAAAAACGAGCTTACATATAGATTCGTACCGTACACTGCAACAAACCACTCCAGATACATGAGGATCTCGTCACCGTTTTTATGGGGAAGTTTTAGCGTATCCCACTGTAAAGGAATGGGCACGAATATTAATGGCTGTTAGAGGCAGCATTGAAGATACCACGCGGCCCGGAAAACCAATTTCCGCTACCATCGCTCAAATTGCCTTTAAAATTCTGGAACCTTTGGAAATTTCCCCCTCATTTGAGTGTTAAAGATATTGCCCTAATCTTGGACCTCTCATCGAGAAGTGTTCATATAATTCTACAGGATTATCTCGAATATTGAAAGATTTCTGCACGATGGATACCAAAAATCCTCACAAAGGTGCGAAAGGAGAAGAGGGTTTCATGCGCGAAAATATTGCTTAATGAATATAGAGATTGTGATTCTCGAAAGTTGTATGAAATCGTTACTGGGGACAAAACTTGGATTTAATGTTACAAACCTCTGCGTGAACAAAGCAATCATAGCTCCCATAAGGTTCTTATCCCCCCGAAACGGCACGTCCGGACTTCTAAGAAGATAGGGTTCTCTGCAGCATATTTTTATGCGAATGGGCCAGTGGCTGAAATACCTGAATCTATAGGGGAACGACTCAATGGAGAATTTTACGCAGATAAATGCCTGAGTGAAGCCGATAAAGTTTATCAGACACGACATCCGCGAACAGGGAACTCAAGGAATAAACTTCTTCACAATAATTGCAGTTCTCATGTTTCAAAATGCGTTTGGAAGTTATCGAGGATATCGGGTTAGAAAAGATGGAAATCCTCGTGTTCCCCAGATCTATCACATTGTGATTTCTGGCTATTTCCTGAGCTGGAAAGTATCTGCGAGGACGGCTATTACATAACCGACAAGAGCTAGCAAACGTTTTTACTACTACTCCAATTTAGTGGACAGAGACGAGTATAAATCAAATTTTCGAAGTGGGTTGAAAGGCTACAACTATGCATCGATGTAGAGGGGAGTATTTCGAACATTTTAGGTAGAAATTTGATTAGTAAGTTGTTATAGTGTCAAGATATTCAACCAAAAATGGGAACTTTTTTAATGCCCTAGGTATCTTAACTTTTTACTTTACTACGTAATCTACTCAGTACTGCTGCCACATTTCCCTTGTTATAATATCTAATTCGAAGTATTGACGATAGAAATTCAAGGTTGTCAAGATGCAATTGTCATTTCCTTTCAATGGTCTTGCAAAATCAAGACGGCATCTAGCATGAACAAACTTTTTTGCCATAAAGAAGGTATAGACGTTGAGCAGATTACTAGTTTAATACTGCATTCATCAATGTTGCTCATGTGTTTATATATGTACTAGTATATTGTTAGAAGAATTATCAGAATTAGTAAATGTTTGAGGTTATATATTTGATATTAGTTACAGATAACTTTTTGCCTAACAATGAGAAATTTACAATGGAATTCGATCCAAATTTTAAGGTTGCGCATTATTTCGGCCTTAGCCATTTAGAGTAATCTTCTATAATGTATTACATAAATCTCAGAAAAGTTTATTATTGTTGTTTTGTGTTGTTCAGTCCTGACTACACAGAAAATATATTATTTTTATATTCATCATTTTTGAAGGTATATTTTGAAACTAGATGTATCTCAAGCAATAATTAAGAAATAACACTGGAAACTAGTTCATCGATTTCACGGTCTGAATAATATCTAATACGATTGCTAAATAAATATCCAGGGCCTATTATAAAGTTTTGCAGAATTTGGAATCTCCAAAACACCTATTTGAGCTATGTTTGCATCTCTCATTTATGGTAAAATTCTATTGCTTCTAGGCTCTTAATTAATTATCTATTAGAAACATACCTTAGTCAAACAATCCAAAATGATTTCGAATCAATAAATATCATCTATTGCTTCGCCCTCTCACATGATGGAAATTACTGTCCAAATCAAATTTACATGTAACTCCTACTTATAGCTGAATTATTCGAAAATATCCTGGTTGACTAATACTTATATAGATGGTCATTTAAATTCGCCCATTTTGTAAGTATATACTAAAATTTATAACAATTTTGAATTTTTGACTTGAAAATTCCAGTTATGGGAATTTTGATGAATTAGATTCAATTTTATATATATACAGTATTCTAGTGTCAAAAACTGGAAAAAATCCCTGTGGAACGTCGGTGTTTTTCCCAGTTTTGGATAATTGAATATATCAATCAGCCTAGTTTCAATGACAAATATCAATATATAAATTCCGATAATAATATAACACAATGAAAATGCAATTTTAGCATATTCTATAGAAATTTAAATAGGAAATTGTCTTATTTCCTGGGTTTTAGGTAAACATCGGGCATAGGCCGATTTCATTTTTTCTTTCTTTGGCACATCATAGCAATCATTTCGATGCAGCTTAAATAGTCAGGAATTTCCCTTATTTGATCTCCATTTATTTTACGAATATTCGTGTTTTCAAATATATTGCTTATTCAGAAGAGTGCTGCATTAACAAGTTCGAACAATTAACAAATTCGTGTTCTGGAACGAACACCATACTCGGAAGTATCTTTAAATTCCAATGCAGGCTCATTATCACCTAGTATTGGGATGCTAGGGCCAACAGATAGAATCTTCCTGTAGATCCTTTGGCAGAAATGAACTAAACAACATTGTACAACCATAGTATATTTTCTCCAATTGCGTTTTGGTACCATATTCAAAATCCATGATTGAGAGCTGATTCTATTTCACGAATTTCTTCACAAAAGGATTATAACTGGATTTAGTCTTATCTTTATTCAAAGCATAACCGCAAAGAATATTAGCGTCATCTTTCTCGGCATGATAGGTATAGAGTTGGAAGAGTTTTTCGGCCCTCATAGATGAAATTTTGGTCCTAGATTGCTTCATTAAATTTTTGCTCGCGCAATTTAACTTTAGGAAATTCACGTGAATTAGATCAATTGTCTGTTTCATTACAAAAGGCCTTGGTTATATTTTTATAAAATTATTGCTCACTTTCAGAGTGAAAAATCATGTCATTCTTGCCTAAAATGATTAGTTTTACTAGTCTACATAGTCTATTAGGACAAATATGAGCAAAAAGGAAAAATCGAGGGCTAAAGAAGGTGCAATGTGAGAATGCTGTTTCTTTAAAATTATGACATCTTGCCACTCTGATAATGTCTGGCCCCTCCCAAAATTCCCATCACTTAGGGACTAACTAGTGAAATCTAAATTTGCGGTAATTCCGCTTCTATTACACTACACAATTCGCATATTTTATGATCAGCTGAACACGTGTTGTTTCAGCAAATGTCTCATGCCCCACTACTTTATCACACTTCTGAGTTTAGTCACTAAGTTGTACACTGCCACTCTGCCATTATTTACCATCGTCCTTGTAATTTCTATAGAAGTCCACTTTTGATCCAGAAATGGATATGTTCTACACATATTTACTTTTGTCTCTGCAAGCCAAGAAGATCACGAATAGAGTTCATTCTAAGAGAGGTCTAAGAAAATTCCTATTTTTTTTATCTGGATTATGTCAACAAGTTTCTATTGCTATTTCTTTACATAATATTGTTGCTATTGAGGTCGGATCTTCTCTCATATGGCATCTTTCATTATATATCTTAAATCCACATTTTCGAAGGCATATTAAGAGTACCCTTTTCAAGGTTTGTAGTGAATTGCCAATTTCTTGGTTAATTTAGTGTTATGTCCAACTCAATATACAGGTTTTCACTCTTCCAAAAAGATGGGTTTTAACGTTAGCCATTTTTTGTCCTAATTTTGGAATAATCTAGCTCTCCATTGGGTTGAAAATAGAGTTTCTTTCTGATTCCATCCCTGAGGAATCCCTTTAGCCACTTTTATGTTCCCAGGTCGTAGTTTATCACGTTTAGGCTGAATTTACGTCATAACATCATATCTCTGATTAATATATTGAATTTCTATAGTTTATTACTCTTCACATTCATCTATCTCAGTGCTATTTCTTCTGAATACATTTTACCCATTTGGTCACTTCACCTGAACGGGATGAATGCTGTGCTTTTTGCTGTCGCAATGGCTGCTGATTAATTTGGAAATACTTTGAATAGTCGCATTTGCCCACTAAAGGGAGGGGGGAGATACTCGATCCTCATCCAATAGGCATCTGATTTAATTGATGCATTCAGTAGAGAAATTCTAGTTGAGATTTATTTGGTAATAATTACTATCATATGAACGGATATTTTGGAGCACAGAATTCTAATTTACTTCTTTACATATTAATACTTTCTCTTATATCTTTCTTTATGATTAGATAGTCATCTTAAGTTTATTATTTTTGCTAATAGTACAGCGAATAGTACTAATTTATAACCCAGGTGATAGAAGTTTTTTGCCACTAATTGTGTGGTTTTCGTATTATTCGCTAGATAAGCCTCTAGCTCCGGCGACTTTTGGTTGAGATAGATATTTAAAAGCGAGGTTTACCTATGAGCAGGCCTAGAGGCGTTTCGAGTTGTTCGAAGTATTTTCTTAGTTTGGTTACAAACGATTCCCTGAATGTTGTCCCATTGATTTTGAAATTGTATATTTAGTTGTTTGTTAGCGAAACTTGCTTATTCGCTGCGAATTTATGGCTTCTCTGGCGAATTGTATTTTTCCAACTCTAATGATGAGGCTTTTGGAAACTTGAGAATTCAATAACAATATTCACCCTGAAGTTGGAACTAGTTTTCCTTGTAAGACACGTGTATGCTAATTCATAAGAGTGTCAATATATATGCTGTATATGTAAATCCCATTTCTTAAATGTATTCCATATTCAGGATTTCGCGGAACAGTGTTCATAACCGAAGTGTTTGAGGGGTCTGCTCTGCGCGCTCATGAGGAGTATTTCAGTTATTAAAAAGGAATCTCTGACGAAATTTTCTGCATAGGCTTCTTACTTGCAAACCCCATTTCTTCGCTGAACTTCATTTTGATTGGCGATCATTGTTGGCTACTGACATTTCCAAGTCATATTTCTGCCATATCCGATGACTTTTTGATTTTGATGTTATAGCTGTCATTAAATTTCCAAGGCTGCAGGGATTGTGTAGAGTCGGCAGTTTTTCATTATAGTATATGTTAATTAGTTACATAGTTAATATTTATAATCATAGATTCTCAATGTAACGTTATTGCTAAATACTTCTCTTTACTTTCAGTGATATTTATACAAAACATATGCTGGTATTTCATACCACGGTGATAAGTGACTAAACCTTAGTTTACCTGGGTGTATGAGCACTATGGTTACATGGGATGGTGATTATTTCATTCACAAATTATATTAGTTATATTCTTCGAATCTATAATACGCTGTGACTTGGTAATCTTAACTTCTCGTCCATTCTTGTTAATGTGGTTTGCCCTGTGAATTTCGAAGGAAGTCCTGACCATCGTATGTAAGACCAACTGATTCATTCAAACTCAAGTTGATCAAACCTAATGTTGAACGATAATGGTATTGAAATCTCATGTTAATACGCTGAAATTTGTTCACAAAGTTGAATATTAACTTTGAGCTAGTTTAGCTCCCATCGCTTGCATCTTACATTCACTAAGCGAACGACGCGAAGACATATTTACATAAATAGTTGGGATAAACCTTTGAAAAATTCCTGGAACTAAGACACGGAACTAGTTTCTTATGTCGGGAATTTATTCCACGGAAACTCAACAATTTAATTTGTCCAAGTCCATTACGAGTGTTATCTTAGCAGCCGATTCAGCAACCGATTCAAATCCCCACTAAAACACCTTTTTATCAAAAAGTATGGGTTCTATTTTGAAAAGAACCATACCAGTGTCAAGAAGAAAGTTGGTACATTTCATATCATCACTCATAATCGCCAGGTTTTGCATGATGAGTAAGCAATTTTGCATTACATTTTGGTCGAGGTCTTTTATTAATATCTCCTGAAATAATTGTGATAATAATATCTTATCATTTTTATCATATTTACATCTTACTTGGTATATTGTGTATATCCAATTTGAAATTAAAATAAATATTTTTGAAAAAGTTATGAACGCTCGAACTTTACATAGGAACTACATAGACGACCAGTTTGTACTATCAATAATGATGTATGACATTACAGTGTACGTAGATTTTGATAAGGATTTAGTATCATTTTCAATTCTATGGTTCCAATTCCATTGTGTGTTTCTAGATAATAATCAGAAGATAATTGAAATATAATAAATAACACAACGCCATTGTAATGACAGTTATCATACATATACAAAACATTATCATTTCTGTATTGAACTGATTGATGAACTAATGACAAATACTGATTGACTTTCCCTTGTCTATTAGAACAGGCTGAACCTAAAACAGGTAGTACTATTTATGCAAAATCTTTACAGCTATACGTATGAGGAAGAGTAACAAATGTCTTGACCAGATAAGATTTGAAGAGAAGATCAACACTTCGATTTGTAATTACTAATGCCAGAATGGTAAGAGAATCAAGAGTTAACCCCAGGACATGGGTCTCCAAATGAATGCTCAAAAAATAGATAGTAACTTCTTTCTGATTCAAATTTGTACAAATTGTAAAATAAATGTTTGTAAGAGACATTTGGAGATATAATTCCTAGATTGATTAAGATAATTATAAGGATAAGAATATAGATTTTCATGTGCATTGTTTACTTTATTATGAATATATCTCCCAGAACTTTACATATTGGTGTTGTGTTAGTTTCCAAATCCTGTGTAATATAATCTAGTTTTTAAATGTATCTTGGTTAGAGAAAAGGTCATAAAATTGTTCCATATAATCCAACTGCCGATACATATACGTATATACTTACATTTGTGATTTTTGTTGCAATCAATTTATATATTTGGATGAGATCTCACAAAATATTCAAGATTCATTTATACAAAATATTTATTGATAGAATTACCCACAAAATATTCAAGATTCATTTATACAAATTATTTATTGTTTTACTAATGATCTTGTTGGTAAATTTATAATTTTCGCTACCATAAATTGAAACCAATGATTAGGTTTTAATAATAAATTAGAGATAGTATGGGCTGGTAATGATTACCTAAATTCTGAATATATGAACCATTTGAAGTTGGCTCCATTAATAATTGATCAAAAGTTGATCCATTACCTGAAAACCCAGCCCAACGAGTTCTAGTAGGGCCCAAAAACACCCAAATATCTATATTAAATAACAATGAAGTTGCAAATACCTCTAAGTCAGTAGCCCATTTCCCAACCTTATTCATCCCCATTTTATTTACCCAATCCTGAATATTCCTAAAATTACCTTGAGTATAAACATACTTAGTACGCAAAAACGCATTACAACTCGCACTTAATTTACCAAGCATATTTTCAACGATTATTGGCCGTAATTCTTTATGATAGGTTTTACTACCTGTTATTAGATAAGAAATTGTAGAAAAATAACAGTTTCCATCACCTGATATTGTTTCTGTTGTTCCGGGATTATATACATATAATCCTTCGCCATTATCAATTAAATTATTTAAAGAATAGACAATCTGATTACTATAATGTAGGTACCATTTCTTACAGGTAGCAATTTGCCATTCAACGTGTGGTGGACCAAAGCTTGATATAATATATCGTATTATCCTTGACTCTACCAATTCTTCATCAGTAATAATTCACGCAGTCTTAATTTCTAGTGATTTGCAAATCATGCATAACATAGACAACTTCTGACGCTTAATAGGGATTACTTTATCTTTTACGACAGTTTTATCTCTATTAAATTGAGGAAATTCATATGCTTTCGACTTCGAATAGCCACAATACTGTTTCATTTCCTGGATCATTCTCAACTACATTTTTCTTCTGAGAGATCTCTTATTCGCTTGCGACCTTTAAAAATTTTATCAGCTCTGGGATGAAAAGTAAAATTGAATGGGGAAATTCTACTAGTTTTACCTGGATATAATACTCTAATGAAATTTCCAGGCCTCAAATTTGGTTTCGAATTCGGAATACCGACAATTCGCATCTGATTTGATTGGTCAATTGATTCCGAATATGATTTTTAGCATTGTATGATCAATTTTTGTTGTTATTTATGTACATAAAGTAAAGAAATTTCAAAAAGTTCGTATACTTTTAACGGCTACAGAGATAATCGAGTGTTCGAATAGCATATCGTGAATATTCGACTTAGAGAGTGACTTTCAAAGCATACATAGGATACTTAGTAATACATAACACAAATTATCAGTTGATTAGGAGTAACCTAGGCACCCGAAAGGTGCCTAATGAGGACGCTTCGTGTCCGCAACCGCGTACCGCAAGGAAGAGTAGCTTACTTGTATATGTTGAATTTTTGAACTATCAAGTAGTAAAGTATGGATTGCACAATCTGTGATCAAAGAATTTATCCATACATTTGGAAAAAATATAAATAAAATCATTCCGGATTTATCATAATACAATTTGGAGCTGTTCTTCTATGGAAAATCTTTCTTATATTTCCCTACCATGAGCTGGCCTAACTCAAAATTGCTACTTAAATTCCTTTAATAATACGGTGGACTCCGCTTAATAGAGCCATCGGTTAATCTGGCCAACCCCTTTATCTAGTAAATATAGGTGATAATTTAATCTCTGGATGGGTACTGTTTCGGTTAAGTAAACTAGCCATCCACTTTTAAATATTGGCCTTGCTGGGATAGATCGGAATGATATTTGTAACAGATATTTTGTTCATTTAACTTATAATCATGATATCACGTAGGTCATGATTAAATGAACTTCATACTCCTACACAATTATCCTACAAAATGGGGACACAAGGATACTTGCCAATAGGATATCCAATTCAGGCATTAAGTGTTATGTAAAGTTTGAATCACCCGTTCGTGCCAGGAAATTAACCCTTTAGGTTTCTATTCGATAACAAGTCAGATGAATCAAGTCAAGTCATAAATAAACTATATTTAATGTCTAATATGCATGTGTGTACAAACTAATTGAATAAAAATAATGATAAATATAATAAAAATAAGAAAATAAATAATTATGATAACTTAAAATAATATATATAAGAGAGAGTTGTAGAAAGATCAAGTGAGGTGCAGCTACCGCATCATAACCACTGTCTTTCTTCCATGGTGGTTGCACCTCAATGGAGAGGATAGAGGAGAGGAGTGGAGTGAGAAGAGAAAGAGATGTAACGCATTGGTTGTGTGAGCAAAGAGGCGTGTGCAAAGCTAGAGTTCATACCAAAGGGATGGTGATAGTCAAGCGCACGAATGAGCACTCCCATGGGCCTGACGAGCAGGCAGCGGACTGTTGTGAAGCGAAGGCAGGCATGATGAGGAAAGCACGGGAGTCCCAGGATGGCACAGACCACATAGTGAGCGAGAGTTTGCTAACAGCATCAGAGGGTACTGCTGCTAAACTCCCCAAACTAGACAACCTGAAGCGGACGATGCAACGCCAACGTGCTAGTGTACTTGCAGCTCCAGCACAGCCTACCACTCTAGCAGAGCTAGCTCTACCAGCAGTCTACCAGCAGACAGCCAAGGGAGAACAGTTCTTACTCTACGACTCTGGTGCAGACGATGTACACAGATTCCTCATCTTCGGGACACAACACAACCTCGGGATGCTACGACGAAGCAAGATCTGGCTAGCTGATGGCACCTTCAAGACGGCACCTCCCCTCTTCGTCCAGGTGTATGTGGTGCATGGACTTCGTGGAGGAGATGATCCTATGAAGACCGGCCATCTGTTACCGAGCCTGTCGTGCTACTGCCCAACAAGACGGAGGCTGCCTACCTGAGGATGTGGGAACAGATCCGCCTACTGTGTCCACTTGCCCAGCCTCAACAGATGCTCCTGGACTTTGAGAAGGGCGCGATTACCAGCTTTGAGCATGTCTGGCCTAACACAGTAGTGAAGTGCTGCTTCTTCCACCTCACACAGAATATCTGGCGACATGTGCAGTCTGCCTACACACATGACGAAGAGTTGGCTATGCGCATCCGGAGGATACCAGCCCTTGCTTTTGCCCGACCAGCAGACGTACCCGATCTGTTTGATCAAGTGGCAATGGACCTCCCCCTTACGCCTGAGATAGACGAACTAGTCGACTACTTTGAGAGGACGTATATCGGCCGCACAGTTGCCAGCGGATACCATGTAGCGGCGATGTACCCTATTCACCTGTGGAACAACCACATCGGCACGCCCTTAGGACTCCCCCGTACAACCAACGCCGTAGAGGCATGGCACCGCAGCTTCAATGCCACTGTCGGCTGCCATCACCCTACCATATGGAAGTTCTTCCTCTCTCTCAAGCGTGAGTAGGGCCTAGTGGAGGTGCGGCATACCAACTACCTCGTTGGCAAGCCACCAACCAAGCGGAGGCGGTCCCAACAGAGTGAGGAAGCGTTGAAGACTCTAGTTCGTGAATATTATTCACCAAATCGTACAAAGATGGAGTTCTTGCAGGGTGTAGACACCATCTCAGCCTGAGAACGGATGTTAATCTTCCGTATTATCTAGCCCTCAAATACATTGATTAGAGATAATCCTTTAGATTAACATGTTAATCGGCTCCCAGGCTGAAATGATATGCTACACCCTGCAAGAACTCCATTTTAGAACGATCTGGAGAATAATATTCACGAACTAGAGTCTTCAACGCTTCCTCACTCTGTTGGGACCGCCTCCGCTTGGTTGGTGGCTTGCCAACGAGGTAGTTGGTATGCCGCACCTCCACTAGGCCCTACTCACGCTTGAGAGAGAGGAAGAACTTCCATATGGTAGGGTGATGGCAGCCGACAGTGGCATTGAAGCTGCGGTGCCATGCCTCTACGGCGTTGGTTGTACGGGGGAGTCCGAAGGGCGTGCTGAAGTGGTAATGCCACAGGTCAATGGGGAACGTCGCCGCTACATGGTATCCGCTGGCTAGCATGCGACCGATATACATCCTCTCAAAGTAGTCGACTAGTTCGTCTATCTCAGGCGTAAGGGGGAGGTCCATTGCCACTTGATCAAACAGATCGGGTACGTCTGCTGGTCGGGCAAAAGCAAGGGCTGGTATCCTCTGGATGCGCATAGCCAACTCTTCGTCATGTGTGTGGGCAGACTGCAGCCCTACAGACTGCACATGTCGCCAGATATTCTGTGTGAGGTGGAAGAAGCAGCACTTCACTACTGTGTTAGGCCAGACATGCTCAAAGCTGGTAATCGCGCCCTTCTCAAAGTTCAGGAGCATCTGTTGAGGCTGGGCAAGTGGACATAGTAGGCGGATCTGTTCCCACATCCTCAGGTAGGCAGCCTCCGTCTTGTTGGGCAGTAGCACGAACAGGCTCGGTAACAGATGACCGGTCTTCATAGAATCATCTCCTCCACGGAGTCTATGCACCACATACACCTGGACGAAGAGGGGAGGTGCCGTCTTGAAGGTGCCATCAGCTAGCCAGATCTTGCTTCGTCGTAGCATCCCGAGGTTGTGTTGTGTCCCGAAGATGAGGAATCTGTGTACATCGTCTGCACCAGAGTCGTAGAGTAAGAACTGTTCTCCCTTGGCTGTCTGCTGGTAGACTGCTGGTAGAGCTAGCTCTGCTAGAGTGGTAGGCTTGTGCTGGAGCTGCAAGTACACTAGCACGTTGGCGTTGCATCGTCCGCTTCAGGTTGTCTAGTTTGGGGAGTTTAGCAGCAGTACCCTCTGATGCTGTTAGCAAACTCTCGCTCACTATGTGGTCTGTGCCATCCTGGGACTCCCGTGCTTTCCTCATCATGCCTGCCTTCGCTTCACAACAGTCCGCTGCCTGCTCGTCAGGCCCATGGGAGTGCCCATTCGTGCGCTTGACTATCACCATCCCTTTGGTATGAACTCTAGCTTTGCAGACTCCTCTTTGCTCACACAACCAATGCGTCACATCTCCAACTCTCCTCTGCACTCCAAATGAATATCCATCCTCCAACAGCTTGTCTCCTCCTCTTTGTGACTTGGTCAGCCTAAAGGTCGGCTGATCGAGAGGTTCCGTCATTGTGAAGTTATAATTTCAAAGATATATTGTGATGATTGTAATGAGCAAACGAATCTGGGTTAGAACTAGATCATTTTCTATTTATGTCCGAGGATTGCAAATATCACAAGTGATCACACCCTGTTTGCTACATTCCTCTTTACCAAATATTGCCCTAAGAGTATTTACTTCGTGTGTGTTTACTTAATACTTACTATAACAATCTTTGGAATTCATATCATTAAATGGATTCATGGAATCATGTCATCTAAAATTAGAATTATCTATCCAATTAAGACTTTCCGTGTGCAGAAATAATTATTAGAAAATTGATTATTAACGTGTACTTAGATTAAATTAATTAACTAATATCATGTTAAATTAGGTGCGAATTGTCGTGGTGCGAATTGTCGGTATCCGATTCCAACATTTATCAAGATATGTATCGATGTCACATTTAAGAAAAGCATTACACACACTTTGAATTAACGCCCAGCTGAAATCTATCTCAATTTGTCCTATGTTAATATTATAACCTAATATTTTCTTTGCATCAAGATACCATTTGTGTAGAAATTAACTAATCTCAGTGCTAGTATGACCAGAACTGATCATCTCTGCCGGAGGTACGGGACTGGTAGAACAAGTTGGATGTTGTACTGTGAGAGCATAATAAAATACTTTGTGCTGGGAAGGTTCAATCTTTCGAATGATTGAGCCAGTTGCATCTAGGTGAAGAATTATGTTTTTATCTTTAAAACATTTTAATATTTTAATTTGGTCTTCAGTATATAAATGAATAATAAAGGGGTTATGTCCTAATGACTGTATGTACCCTCTAACATTACTACCCACTATAGCATTCCGATAATACTGTTGTAAACTAATCAATTCACTCCAATTATCATTAGAGAACCTCTGTAAACCTGACGAATCAAATTTTGCCTTCCTTAATACAGCAGCGCTTTTAATTTTATTTAGATTGCCGAAATTAAGCGCTAAATTTCTATTTTCTTGTAGACTCGAATTGATTATAGAAATATCTACTTACAGATGTGTTTGATATTTGTGTTGCTACTTTTAACCTAATAGAATTACACAAATTTCTTGCGTAAATAATATTATTGTCTAAATGTTAATCAGATATAATACTAGAAACTATGTAATTCACGATAATTCAATCATTAGTGTGACTTTCAAGAGGATTCTTGTTAATAATGAATGTAAACGTAAAACAATTGCGAAATTTTCACTCTGCATTTGCTCTAAAGAACAACTGTTCAGTTTCTACTTTTAGATTTGTTTATTTTGTGGTATTTAAAACAAAGTGCACAATGAAATATTCCTTCCAATTTGGAATTAAATAAGTTAGTCCAATCTTTTGGAAGTATAACACGATCACCCACGATTCTAGTAATATTTTCCCATTCTATAAATTTAAGTAAAAGCTACCCATACCTTGTTCCATAGTGCTGGACTCGTCAATGATTACTTCATTCAGAATATCACCATCATCTGGGGTTGGGACAAGTGACACATGATTAACGTTATATTTATCGATGAGAACACTAGTTTCTGAGTGTCAATATCAAATGCAAGTTTAGATAACATGTTTAGATGTGAATCAACTAACAACGGAATATTTGAAGAGTTAACAGTGCCTAGTTTTTCTGACAGAGTTGGATGAAATGAAAATATTAGATCCATGTTTTCTCGAATGGATAAAGCAAAGTTAAGAAATTCCTCGAGTTGTGCAACTGTGATAATGAGATAAGCACTTCCAAACAAATCCAAAATTCGACAGTTGATGTTGCCAACTAATATCCATGCTTCTAATAAGCACCTATCTCTCTTAACAAGCCTGAAGTTTCTTAGGTGTTCATATAAAAACTCATTAAATTTTTGCACCTCATAGATTATCCCATTAATGAGCATGAATTCGCCACTAATGCGAGGAAATTCTGACCCTAAAAATTTCAGTGCGTCTAACCATAGAAGATTATCACAATCAATGTACGTCCAAAAGAGGGTATCGGTGACCTCAGTCTGAGGAGGAGAAAAGGACAGGGAACTCTTGAAACTATATAGTTCAGGTTGTTCGCAACCAGATGCCAATAAGCCCAAAAATTTGCAATTTGACACTTCCCACTCCAAGCTATCTACACTAAAATTTGTATCTAATTGACTACTACTAATAATACTAGGATCTAAACTATTAACATAAATACTATCCGAATCTAACCTGGTGCTAACGTGTTCTACAGCCAACTGGAATGTATCAGTACCGGAATCGCTATTCAACTTACGGCTGTTACCTCCCATACTTTGTTTTACATAATCCTGAAAATGATTGTGATTTAGTTTCCATTTAAGTAGAGAGGAGCACGTGTGTTTGGCTTATTCTTATTGAATATGAGAATGGATAACTTTCCCCATACTGACTTCGCCCTTCGCCTGTCTCCGTTATCCAAGGCTACCCTAAGTTAATCAAAATCATTGTAGCCCAGTTGGGTAATTGCAGTTACAAATTATTCCAGAGATGTCATGGTTGGAAGTAAGAACACAATCTATGCCAAAAAGAACGACTAATTTTCTGACACATTTGCATATAACTACAGTCAACTCCCCTTATATCGGAAACAAGGAACCGCCATAATCACTTCTATATACGCGGATTTCAATATAACCGATGACATTTATGTTTCTTTAACTATTTGTGAGTATATATTTTTATAATCTCAGACTTCGATATAGCGAGGATTTCTTATTATCCATGTTCGATATACCGGGAGTTGACTGTGTAACATTACAAAATTAATTAAGAAAGATACTCACATGACTGAATTGAAATGAAATTTAGTAGGACCGTTGTATGAAGAAAATTTATGGAAGAAATGAAGTTGAAATATAATAAAGTTGAAGAATATCAAAGTATTAAGGTTGTGAGAAACGAAATAAATCAATTACAGTGTTACAAATGCTTGTTGATTGAAATTACATTCTTAATTTACGTAATACTAAGTTCAAAAATTTAAACTGACATAACTGGTCTTAATAATTGAGAAGGAATACATTTGACCTCAAGAATCTAGTCATCATAAGTAAATTTACACTAAGAATATTCAAGTAATCAATACATAGCTACAAAGCATACAAATCATCAAGCAAAAACTGGTCGTCTATGTAATTCCTATGTAAAGTTCGGGCGTTCATAACTTTTTCCAAAATAATTATTTTAATTTCAAATTGGACATACACAATGTACCAAGTAAGATGTAAATATGATTAAAATGATAAGATATTATCACAATTATTTCAGGAGATATTAATAAAAAACCTCGACCAAAATGTAATGCAAAATTGCTTACTCATCATGCAAAATTTGGCGATTATGAGTGATGATATGAAATGTACCAACTTTCTTCTTGACACTGGTATGGTTCTTTTCAAATAGAACCCATACCTTTTGAGATAAAGGTGTTTTAGTGGGGATTTGAATCGGTTGCTGAATCGGCTGCTAAGATAACACTCGTAAGTCCATTTTTCTATTGGCCATGTTTAATTACAGCATGCTAATTAATTGGATTACACAACTACACTAACCGAACAAAAATACTTGCACACAACTAACATACTATTGTAAATCCTAGGAATACGGCAAATATTTGAATATTCATATGATAATATACACAAAAGAACTATTTAAGTATGTCAGTTTACATTTCCTGACTGATATTATGGATATCTTTCGAATTTAATATTTTCTAGTCGCACTTTGCACACGTATTTGGAATATGCGCCACTTCATAATTGAATAAACAATGTTGCAAGAATCGACTTTATCTCCGACTAGTGATACTTGCAAGTCTGTATAGAGATCTCAAAGATTTTCATGCAGTTTGCCAATATTCTATCGATACTGCCAATAGTAGCAGGTATATGAAAACGAAAATATTTCATTTGGTCTAAACAATTCATGGTATTCATACTGGCGTATTTCAAATCTGCTAACAGAATTAATGAGCCTCATTAGCATTCTATGCATCTGCAATTGAATAATTTATTCGCTCATTATCTATTTACTAGGGCGTTCAATAAATCTTGCAAGTGATATCATAGAATATGATACAAACACTATACACACTAATTCACTATATTATTTATTCAAAATAATCTCCTCCTACTGATACACAAAATTTAACCTTTCCACCCACATGTAAAACATATTTCTGTACTCTAATTCGGGATGGATTTGAAGTACTGGTACAGGTCCGTTCTGAGTGCTTGTAATGTGTTAAAATCTTGCCTTGAAGGTAGATTTTAAGCTTGGGTAATAGCCAAAAATCACACGGAGCTAGGTCTGGTGAGTATGGTCGTTGGGGAAGTAATTCTAACCCTTCTACATCCAATAAATTTTTGGTAAGCTTAGTTGTATGGGAACTGGCGTTATCAATTAAAATCTTCATTCCTCGAGTTTCCGTTTTCGGGCGGTACTTTTCTATAGTTTTTATCAGATTTGGAAGCACTTGCTCTGTAAAGAAAGTAGCAGTAACAGCCTTGCCACTCTCACAAGGTAATTGCAAGACAATTCCATGACTACTGAGGAAGATGGTATACATAATCTTAGGTTTTCTGAAGTTGGGCCAAGGAATTTTCGTCGGTTGTTCGTTGCCCCTCACCCATGATCGCTTCCTATACTTGCTATATGTTGTTGAATAGTACACCCACGTCTCGTCATCAGTAATAATCTCTGTTAGGCGTCTAGAATCGCAGTTCTCATAAGTTTCCAAGAGTTTCTTGGCAATATTCAGTTGTGCCAACCTTTGATTCTCACTGAGCTTATGTGGGACACATTTCCCACAAATCGATCGGTAGCCAAGCTCAGTCGTTAGAATTGTATGAATAGCTCCCGATGAAATCTCCATACTTTGTTTTAACTGATTAACAGTAATGCCTTGTCTTCCATGACCATACTTTCAATGAGTGCGATATTCTCTGAAGTGGTGGCGGATACCGGTCTTCCAGATCGAGGCAAATCTGTGACATCAGCATCACCAGATCTAAATGGGCAGCCCATCGCTCTACAGTAGATCTGGAAGGGCAATCCACGCACAATATTTCCTGTAACTCACTGAAGATCTGTACGGACTGGATCTTGAGTATTGTGCGAAACTCTATATAAGCTCGCCATTAGAGGTTGAAATTATCATCCTTTGAAGCTATAAATTCAACAGCGGGTATAAATTGACTACACGTAACTATCCCAAAAATTCATAATTTGTATTGAATAAGCTTGAAACTTTCGGTCTTTGGAGTTTAACTATATGGGCTTATAATATATGAAAGTTAGATATATTACTTGACTAATTCCTAAGATATATCGTGACCCGCAATACTTATTGAACGCCCTGATAATGAGTAAGTCTAAATAGAAAATATCTAATTATAGATATATTCATCGATCCAGTCAGGATAATGAAAGCCAACATAATCAAATAGTTCTTTGGGTATATGTTCTTAGAGAATTTTCAAATTTTCTCCCTATTTCTATGTTTTAGAAATGTATATTTAGAGTGTGCAAGTACTTTTGTTCTATTTGTGGAATTAATTTGAGACTGTAATGCGTTTGACCAATTCTGGATTTCTATTTCTATATTAAATTATCCTGGAAGAACATTTTCACAGCTATTTTAACCGTGTAGAGATTTGCTTCCAACGACTAAACTAGGGTAATCTATTACGCTGATTTCAGATTTATCCTTATCATTGTCATATTTTTGTAAGTTATTCAGTTATATGTATGTAGGAGCGAATAATCCGCTCGCATATCTAGATTTATCTAAAGATAGTTAGCTGATAATCTTGGACCTACTCTACCTAATGCCTACAACTACATTATGATTTTGGGCTTCACCTTGTAATATCATTGTATATAATATCTATGAAGATTATTGCGGGGTCTAATGGCCATATATGGACATATTCACTATTACCTCTCATTGGTAAGATGATATCATTATGTACTTAAGGACATGGATAGTAGCTATTTACCACAAACGGGCGTTTCTGAAATATGGAAACTACATGCAAATGCAAAAACTCCCTGTTGTCAGTATGTTGTACCTATTTGAATTGTAGAGGTATACGCTCTGTCAATTCTAGTTGTATACCCTCACAAACCCCCAACTTTCGGCTCCTATGCTTGGATTATAATCTTATTCAGCTAATCGGAGTGCTGGAATGAGAAAATATACACGTGAGCTAATTAGAATTCAATTTAATTATTGAGAGGAATAGTTTCGTAGCGAAAAATATTAATTATCTCACTAATACGCTTTCAAAACTATTTCTAGTCTCAGTTTGCCGAATGAAAAACTTCGGGTTGATTTACTAACCAAGAGGGTATTACCTCCCTGATTATATCTTCAGTCAGGGATACAGCATCTATGCATATTCGATTCTTGCCAATGACCAACCAAAGGACATAGTTTGTTAAAATGTATTCCAAACAAAATGAGTCCTGCGCTGTTAAGAGAAATATTTTGAGATTAGGTTTACTTGACAGTAGAAAAGCAACTAACAGGGGTTCAATTAGCGTTTTTGCATAGAGGCATCCCGCAAGAACCCCTCTTAGCATACAATGCCCTCAGATCCCTGATGCATGATTTCTACCAAGGAAATTCCAAGATACTCCACTGTATTGCAATTATCCCCAGTTACCCATTGCTGTATTTAGGTGTTGGTAAGCCTGGACACCAGTACCAACTTCTCCTATTTCGCCCGAAAAATGCTCAGATTAAGAAATTACATTAATTCTAAGGGGAATTACTTTTACAACAAATCCAGATTGGGATTTTACCAGCTTCGGCCCTGCAAAATCATCTATCATATCATCAAAATCGATGTTATCTAGTATTTCATATTCAATAATCATGAGGCTTTGCGAATTTAGTCTTTGTTTTGTCATTGAGTTCCTCAAATCACTCTTAATTGTTTCAGTTATGAGAAATTCTCTCACCCATCCAAGATGTTATCATAAAGGTGAGAAATATTCTGAATGCGCTAATAATACTTAGAAATATGGTTATCAACTTGGTTGCATGTATTGTGCTATACAGTTGAAGAATACAGTAATCTTCCGTATTCACAATCTGAAGATATTATTTAATGTTCATGCATTCAGGATATGCTCATCAATATTAAATTCCTTTGGATAAACCTCAATAATACTTTGGGATTTTTGAAATAGTTTTTAAAATTTAGTTGATTCAAATTGCAGAACATGCCGAATAGATGATTAATATGATTGTAGCTTAACTCTGCTGAGTAACTTAAGGATAATGCCCCAATACCCGGTAGAAACGTATTTATTCGAAAGTTGTCCTTCCCCCAAGAATCTTATGTTCTGCATTTCAGACATATCTTTCAGTGCATAGTGTGGTATTATTAAATAAGAGCATTCTTTCTGAATCAATTTTTTCACATTCTCTGGTGTCGATTTAGTAGGTAATATTCACATATGTATATTACTCGCGACCGGAAGTATAAATATTGCAGTTTAACAATCGATAACACAAATTCCTCCACTCTTAATAGTTGTCATGTTATCAAAAGGCAGGTAATATTTTATACTGGCATTCTTTCTGAATCAAGTTTTTCAAATTCTCTGATGTCAATTTAGTAGGTAATATCAACATATCTATTTTACTCGCGATCGGAAGCATAAATATTGCAGTTTAGAGTTGAAATAGTTTGACAATTCCTCCTCTCCTATGAGTGGTCATGTTATTGAAAGCCACCACATTATTGATAACGAATTTGGGATGATATTACATTACATTGAGAACTTGATACCATACAAATTTAGCTACAATTATTCTGATTTTCGATTAATTCAGGCTGAGAGGAAATAGTTACCGAAAAATTACTGATTTTAAATGTATTTTTAGTTTAAAATGTTGCATCTTTTGCTGAACTAAAGTGTAATCATGCATAGCCGAGTTAAGACAAAGTCTATAATCGCCGATGATAAGAAACTCATTTATTTGAACCCATGTAAATATATTATTGATATGAAAGAATTCACATTAGCTGCATTTGTGAAGGTTTTTCCGATCGAAGTGGCGTTATTTATTAGCGTAATTGTCGAATATATATTATCAACTGTACCATCTTTGAAATCATGTTTAACGTTTCTTATTCATCAATCTTCAATGTTGAAATTATTTGTAGCTATGATATTTATTCTCATATAATTTTTTGATATTAGCAACTCACTTGTTCAATAATTTTATTACAAACAAGATAGAAATTTGGATAATTTCTAGTTTCCGGTATGAAATTCCACCCTAAACTATTGCAATTTACCAAATAAGTTATGAAATGATGTCTTGTCAAATGAGAGGTTAGACAGTGAAATACTTTATTTTGTTTGGTGTAAATATTCCATTTTCAAATATGTTAGTCTTTATCATCCACTATCAGTTAAAGAAAAATGGTAGTGATTAACAAATATCAGGTCTGTATATGCCGCTCAGCTCTAATTTCTCATTCGAATCACCACTATTATTGATTTTACAAATAAATTTAATGTAGTGTATTATTTAGATATTTTGTTAGTCCTATGCAAGTATATGTAATTTTCCACTTCGTGCGCACTTGTGCAGGTTAAATTATTTTTTAAATATACTATCAACATCTATTTTTTAACCATTGTGAGTTCACGCCACGAAACACCACAACAATTTTCATCAAATATTATGTGGCCGTGAAAAATTATCTTTAAATTGTCATCAAGTTTATAAGGTTGTAGATTCAAACACAAAGCTAATGTAATTTAGTATAATATTTACATTTAATACTTCAATGTACATATTTCAGTAACTCTAATAAAAGTTCCTACCAAGTAACCATAGTGAAATTCCACTAATACATCTTGATCAATTCTGATAAACCGCAAATTTCAAGCAACAGAAATGTGCAGATATTTGTTTTCACAACAACCAATACACTTGTTCATTCATAATGAATTTATGTATTTCTACATTGAAGACATGTTAAATCAACTGAGATAATTGAAGCAAACGTCTAATATTCTAAAAATTAAGCCTCTTTCCACCTAAATAATCACTGTTTTATACATTATCCTATAGCTATATCGAATCTTAAGGGACTTGAATTATACCTTCCATTTATCTGGAGTTCGATATCTTACTTGCTACATATGTTGAGAGCTTATGAGGGTATTATCCCTTCATATTAGTAGTATGCCATAAAACTGATGAAATTTGGGAATTAACGATTTGGGACGAAATCTGTACAATTTCAGACTCCGAAATCAGTACAACCTCGATTTTCCGAATATGCCCTGGCCCCACTTCCTTTTCCACTGTGCCTCAACGACATCTATTATCAGAACTCTTATTACAGGATCCAACGAGTTCGGATTATCAAGGTTGCGAATTCAGCTCCAATTTAACCCTCAGCCTTTCGTTAAATATTACATTATCTCTTGATTGTCGACTAATTTCAGCACTTATACCAGGTTCCCAAAATCTATAACTGGTTTATTCGATAGATATTCTCTTTGATATCCATCTCATTGGCGTAACCAGAGCTTTTGTGATGCACAGGTCTGCATTCATGGTCCAAGATCTAATGGATCTAAGTGTTTGTTGCGGTAGTGTTGTGAGAGAAATGAATACTCTGCGACCGTTTCTCAATCTGGTAGTTGGACTTAGATTACGTTTGTCAAGGCACAGTTTGAAAAATTATGGAATTACATCACCATATTTGACAAAATTAGTCATTGTACGTATTTAACAAGTCTAAATGTCAAAATGCCCATACATGAGCAAAGTTATTATCAATTCCCATATAGATCACAATATATAGCACGAACTGGGGTACTTGGGGGATCGGGCTGGTTCCTGACTCACGCAACCAGCCCGGTCTGCTATGCCACTGATCCATCTCACTAAGTTGTGAAATAATATATGAATATCTTATATGAAACCTTTACTCAAGTGATAAATGTGCTCCATTAGCACACGGTGAGCTACTAGGGTGCATTAGGCCCAAAATCTTTCTATTTATACCATTTTGAATTATGAATTAGATTCTAGATATATTCAATGAGCAATATGTAAAATATCACATGATATGGTTAAGTATTTCTATTTTTGTGGTCAATCAAATGTAGGACTTTACTGCTGTATTCTATGTTTATACATTCATTATATATATGACTTAAGCTATTTCAGTAATCTGCTGAATTTATGATGCATACTATTGTTTTTTACATGCTTTCCAAGCAAAGTGAGTGCGCTGAAATTGAATATATCATTCATATTCTTCAGGAACGCAAGGTTTGATCAGATATTAAGGATACAATACTGGGTAAATTTGTAGAAATTTCTCTTGGTCATCGGTCATATTTTGGTGGCAGCAAATTTTGTTTCCACTGGTTTGCACCCTGAATTTTTAGTATATATTCTTATCAAGTAATATAAACATTATATTCAAAGTACAAATGCGACTTCATTGCGCAACATATTAAATTTGTCGAATTCCATTCTCACATCTACGTTGCTACGATACAATGTGATGTAACTACATGGTAATTTTACACCAATGTAACTCAATAATTCTTTATATATACTGCATATTACGAGGTAGCATACAAGTTCAGTAACTTGATAACCTATTTAACCTTTACTTATCAATTTAAAGATGCCTGAAGCAACAATATTATCTGAAAACCCGAAAACACGTCTTGACTTGGCTATCATATTGAAGGCTCACATCTATGATACCAATCAAGCAGCAGATGAAATAGTGTGTTTACTAAATCTCGAGGCTGACAAGACATTCTGTATACTCACTAATTTTTAAAATATCATTTGAATCAGAAAGACTAAGAAATCTATTGAGAGCTTAGATGGTGATTGGTGAAGTGTAAGAATTCCTTGGATCCCTGTTAAACCTAAGAGCACCCAATCATTTCTTTCTGTTTCAGGTTGTGATGTAGAAAGCGGTGTTATATTGGTTCTCAATGTAGAGAGGAGATAATCAATTGATGACATCCAAGTTCGTTTTAAAATGATCAGACTTGATCACTGGGATACTTACTTCCATCTGTCCATCTGGCAGTTAGCACAACTTGAAAATATTTCTGTTATTCGCTACGTTGCTCTCCTCCTGTATATTGTAGCTGTAGAACAAATTGGTTTTAAAGTCATCGCTAATATCGCTTGGAGAATCTATAATGAAGAATCGATACCAACTCCCACTAACATAGCTTCCACAGAAAAATCAACATTCTTAGCATATCAACTTAAGCTGGGGAAAGGAGAATGGAAAGATCTTAAATATTATCTCAAATCAGAAGGCCTCGTTTTGGTAACTTGGGAAAAATTAGTGAAATTAGAAAATCAATTGTTCCAACATTCGACTGGTATCCAAATGTTTCCAATCTTACAGGGGTCTATACATCTTACTCATCACATGTAATTTCTCTCTTTGGCCGGTTGTCAAGAGAATGTGTGCTAAATTTCCCTGCATCACACTTCTATCCATTAACACTCCAAATCAACCATGGACTGGATGGTTCTGGATCTCATTCCTTTCTTGGGTTTTATCAGACTTGAATATAGACCGATCAAATTATATTGTCTTCATGGTTTCACCTCTCCATGTAATAGATCGATTCGCGAATGTTCTGTGGGAAAAATAAGCATCCTAACTCGTGTGTTTCCAACCAACCAGTAGCATTTATTTGCCAAAGGAGACTATTGACACTGTTATAGAATTAAGCAAGTAACTAAACCCTGAAATTGTTTCACTTAATGAGAATGGTTTTGATCACCTAAATGGCCATGGTAAAGTAGAAGTCAAAGCTTCAATGTTTGACGGAAAACGCTAGCAACAATGACAAGTAAAGGAAGAGCGCGATGTACTGCCTGCAAAGCAACCCGAAGTGATATAAATTGTATTACGAAAGTTGTTTGCCGGTTTCCTTTGGATTGTTCGATAGAGGAGATCGAAGAGACGATCCATCAGTTAAACCCTAATGGGAAAGAGCCGGTGATCTACAATACAAAGCAACGGTGTGGGATTACACACGAACCTGCAAGTGGCATTGATGTACTTCCTCCATCACCTTTAGTAGTGAAGTTGTCGATATAGACAGATTTCGTGTGTTAAGTCAAGAAACCAACTTACTAAATCTTACAAACATTTCCCTGGGCATCTACAGGGTGTATCAAAAGTGCTGTCGTATAACTAACAATTATCCGATGTTCATAATATCGCAACCCATTCCTTACTCTTATCATTTCGTTATCATTCCGATATTTGAATTTCTTTTGTATATTTATCTGCACAAATTATTCTATATTCTCACTTTGTGATATTTTTTTCTAAGTTTTTACATTGTTGTGCATTTTTCGCATAATGGATGTCAACGACCATGGTATTAAACTTCGAAATGAAGCAATTCGGATTCTAAAGGCTGGTTTGAATCTTAAAAAAGTATCAGAAGCTCTAGTATTTCAATTAGATCAGTCTAAATTGGTCCCGTCGGGAAAAACTTGGACTATCCTTGGGTACTTTACCCAGGTGCGGACGCCCAAAGATCCTTTCTCGCGCCCCTAAGATCATCATATCCAAGGCTTTGTGCAAGAGAGGAAAATCTACACGATCTATAGCACGTACATTGTTCAATTCTGGTTTTTCTGCTTCACATTCAACAGTCCATCGGTATTTGAGGCATTTCATCAGTGTTTATCCTTACAAAAGGCAGCGAATCCCTCGTCTCACCAATAAAATGATGCAAGATCGACTCCTCTTCGCTCTCAAACATAAGAATTGGATTGTAAACAGATTGGGAGAAGGTTTATGGTCCGATGAATCACTTTTTCAGCTATTGTAGCACCAAACAGGTAGAACAACCGAATGTGGTCACATAGTTCAGCCGATGTTCAGTCATTCAAATGTGTTAAATTCCAAACGATAATCCAAGTTTGGGGGATGATGTCTCATCAGCACTCTCAGAACTCCATATAATCCCTCAGAAACATGTTAAAGGAGAGTATTAACGAGAAATAATATTGAAAGGACTTGCATGGATGCGATAAGAAGAACATCAAATTCTGGCACTATTATGGGACAGTCTATGACTAAAAAGATGTCCCAGTTTATTTTTATGCAAGATGGCGCTCTAGCGCACACCTCCAAGCTCACTCAGACTTGGTATTCAGAATACCTGCCGAACTACTAGGCGAAGGTTGACTGGCCAGGCAACTCCCCGAAGTTAGCACTATAAATTCCCTCGTAATTCATTTGAAAAAGGTGTAGTCAGGGATTGACCCTGTGATTCTTCAAAATTTGACAAATGGTATGCCTAATCGCATTAGCGAAGTTATAAATCGGTCAGAACATTATATTGGCAAATAGAGTATAAGTTTATATTGTTTATTGACTATGTTATAGTCAAATATATAATACACCAGCACTTTGGATACACCCTGTATTAGAACCACACTCCACAAATTTTTCGCTCATGCCCATCAGTTTATTGAGAGAAATGACAGGGTAGGATTGTGTAGTCTTTCTGAAGAAGGGTTAGAACGAGGACATGTGTTGATGCAAGAATCTCAAAATATTTGAGCAGGAAATTAGATTTTCTAAGTAAATTAAGTGATGTTACAATGGGCTCTACATCTATGGTTGACCAATTCTGAATGAAAAATTCCGAAAGATTATCATTTGTTCCACCTGTGGTCAAGCAGGCTATCAAAAGAATTGTGTAATTACCAGACAAGCAAAAATAGTCTTCAAAATTCCATAGATGAACTCTTTTTGTAGTTAACATTAATTCATCAATGAGATACTTATATGTTAGCTATTCTTCAATTAATATAATTTATTCATATATTCATTTTCTTCTAATAATAACTAAGTTACGTGAATATCTAGATTTCTGTATTTCTGTATATGGTAATTAAGATTATGTCATATATTGAAAACCTGATGTGATACAACAAAATTGAAATCAACAAACGAACCGTAATAGTCGACCTACTATAAATTATTTATGCATTGTATAAACTTAATCTAAAATTGAACGTGTAAAACCCTAATACTGGTAATTCGCAGTAATATTCCACTGTACTAGCATAGATTTTAATTCTGTATCATCCTGTAGCTAGTTTTCCATCCCATAGCTTATTTTATCAATTTTGATGAAGATAGATAGCCATATCCTGAATTTTTGGGTATTTCTGGTGTCTGCTGGAATTGGGATGCTGAGGAAATTGACATACATATTGCCAATATCACCCTATCGAGAGTTTCGTGATTATTGTGCCATTCTTTTAGATATATCCTGTCTCATCATTTTTTATCTTACTTATACACATTTTTCTAATTTACCTCTTATTTATCACTTTCTTATGTATATTTATTTGTTATACTTTCCATTAGCTTGTAATTTTTAACAATTGTTCTACCCCGGACTGCCGGAGTAATTATCAGGGAAACCTTATACTCATGTATTTAAGGAACTAACTGGTCCACCTGAACTTGTAAATCAATGGCTACGTGCGCTCTGACGAAAGATATCGGAGGCCTGAAATCTGTATTTGTTTGTTCTAAACATATCCTCGCAATATGACATTATAAGTTATCCTGTCCTTCAATCAAATCGATCATATTTAGAAGTGCTCAGCAAATTAGCTAGAGAAGCGTTTTCAAGATTCCTGCCCCCTGTACATTTCGTTTATCTTTTTTTATCAAAGAACGGCGATTTGATCGAGCCTTGAAAGAACAAGAATTAATTGATACTGCTATAGATCAGAGTCTATTAAAGTACCATTTAGAAATTTTAGTGCCTAAAACAAGATGCATACATTTCGGTGATCATTGGATAATTTCGCCTTCTGATGATATTTCCCTGAAATTGTTCATGCATTTTCAAACACTTAGTGCATTGATTTCGTTTTCGTTAATACCTTTTATAGCTATCGAATCACTACATACTATTGGTTACTATGAAGGTGTACAACTTTATTTAACCCTGTCTCAGATATATGATATTCATGGAGTATATCTATTACTACAAATTTTTCACCATTCTCCAGCTACTATTGATGATATTTCTGTTGAGGCATTTCAATTGCTGAGAAGACTCCGTTTGCCAGCCTGTATTTTATTGTCTTAAGTTCATACTATCTCAGTTGGAGGACATTATGAAAGCGAAAAATATATTTCGAAACAACCTTGAAATTCTTGTACTCTCGCGAAAAGCCCGGCTTATATCGCATATTTCAGATAAATATCTGCAATCCTTGGATTGCGTATTTTTACCATATCTTTCTACTCTTAACCGCTTGTATTCAATTATTATTTCCGATTCTGAGTTTACAAACTTTCTGATCCTACTCAACAGTTTCGCATTCATGGTATCCAGTTTGTCGAAGAAATGATCAATTATTGTTCGTTTACTTCCTGTGCTAACTCATCTGTTATTTAATCATTTCCTACAAAGCAGTGATTCAAGATGTAAAAGCATGTAGTCTCTTTGTTCAAGATTAGCCACTGCCAGATACTTGAACAGAACATAGGTTAAATAGCCCAGAATCCTTGAATTCTTTCAGAAAATCCTTTAGAAAATAATATTTCACTCAGGATCTTTTTAGAATTATGCTCATCAACTTGCGACCAAGACTCTCCATTTTCTATCAGGTTTTATAATGTCATTTTGCCATTAAAGATTATTCTGCAAATGAATTAAGTACTCAATTCGCCCAGTCACTCACCTTCATTGCAGTTTATGTCTATTACAAACATTCTAGCAGATGACAATCTTGTCTCTCATTTCTCACAGAAGATATTTCAATAGAAAATGAAGAGCCTTCAGATTCTAATATATAATGTTGTAATAAATAATGAAAAGTTGTTACGATAATACATAATTGTATCATCTGATAGTTATTATCATTCATTACAAATTTTCCACTCAGAGATTGACGAGAATTTGCGCCTCCAACAAATTCATTTCCCACTTCAATCAACACAGGCCTGAACAAACTGGAAACTACTTAATCAATTTAAAAGATTGAGATGCTACATACAACAGTGTCAGTCTGAAAACGTTTGGATATAGCTGTGACATATAATAATACACTATTTTGATAGTACAGGAAACATGAAATATATCCCAAAAAGTCAACCGGCCAGAGCCCCCAGCCCCCCTTTTTCCGACGCCAGTGTATGAATTACTTGCTAGTTGTTACTCTTGAAGACTTATGTGGAAAACACTCAAAAATTGAAGTAGTTGAAACCCAAATGGCTTCTTATTTGTTTTGTCTCTAAACCCAACTCATATTTATCTAATGTGTGACTTAGTGTATTCTTGTATTCAACCAATAAATATGCCTTTACTTCTTGTACTGTGTAACTTATGTGATCTTATATCTATATATAACATTGTATTGTCTTATAATCAATTTAATTCAACGACATCTATGGTCCTTAAAATCGCACAAGAACAAGTTCTTAATTGTTATCTTGGTTGAATGCCATCTATTTCATTATTATTTGTAGTATAAACCAATGGTCTTCATAGACGTCCAAATTGTCACTCCAGTGAACAGGACTCATTATAACTTAGGTCACGATAGGATAAATTATTCTTTCATGTTTCCGTGTTTGAGATCGTGTATTCTTCTCACTCATCTACTCACAGTGCAGTGGAATCTGCTTGACAGTCTACAGTAGTTTGGGGTAAGGATTTGGGTGAAAATTCCTCGTTTCATAAAGATAATTCCTTTTTCCCATTGCTCATATATATCTGAATGATATTTATGCCAAGTTTTCTGCCAAATGAGAGACTAAAAGTACATCATTTTGATTGTCAAGTTTCGCATTTTCAGGCAAAATTTGTGGTTAGGAACAACTGCGAAAATCATATTCATACATTTCTATCCTTAGAAGATACCCATATAGAATATTGGTCTAATTGTTTGATTAATTGTCACAAAATGCAACTTTGTCATCAAAATTTAAAGATTTTCAATTAGTGAATCGTTACAAATAGTTTCAAAAGATACTCGATTTTTTATTCTTCAATCTTGCCTGAAAAATTATGTCTGCATTTATAGTTAGAAAACTCGTGAAGTATACTTCTAAAATCAACATATTATAACTATAGGACACGCTTCGGTCTGGATTATAGTCCAATTTTGTTCTCAACTTTTAATTGTTTTGCATTTCAAAAAAATACATTCTCGCTTTAAGAAAGTTTATCAGTCGTAAATGGGGTTATTTTTCTCATAGGGTTCACTTTAACCCAAAGATTTAAATTTCTTAAAATATCATATCATCCGTAATTTCATTTCGAAATGACCTATATGGTTTAAAAGTTGATCAAAATATGCCTGGACATTTTACAGGTTAACAGTGAATCATATCGAAATTTCTTGAGAACTTCAATATTTGTGCTAAAGTAAACCAATTGGACCAAAATTACCCAGTTTTACTGTAATCACATTCTTCATAGGGAGAATTTAAATGCTTTATCATGTGTTAGATATTCATAAGGTAGGTTGGGTTAGCCACATGAACAAGGTATATACTAGTATACGGTAAATATTTAATTGGCAGCATTGAAAGGCTGTGTAATAATTATTTTTAGCTTTGAAGTCCAGGTAATTCGCATCCATGGTCCGAATTGAATTGAGTGCTATCGCTTTTGTGTATAGGAGGAGGTGGGTATAGTGAAGTAAATTTTATTGACTAAGAGACCACAACAATACATTTAAGAAAATTAACATTTCGAGGTATATTCCATAACTCATTGAGTTGAAGAACTATTATCACTAAAACTCAGTTTATATGAAATATGGTATTCTGAAAACTGGTAAACAGAAATCTAGACATTTTATACACATGTAAAATATCTCCACTCCCACCTATTTCCATCTGTGCTGGGCTGTAACAAAATGATCGATCCCACAAGATTTATGTTCTACAATTTCATGAGTATTAATATTTGCGTTATTGTAAGTATATCAAAAGTATTTGTAGTGATTATCAAGCTAAGTTAACAAATCTATGAGTTAATGAATTCATTAATTAGTTGAATAATTCATACCTACCATTAACTCTTGATGTCTGAAATTATATATTCAAAGATTTCCAGAAGTGTCATGCAGATATAGCATAAATAGGATTAGAAATCTGAACATTTTGATAGCCATGGTGAGAAGAAAAACATGCGATCTAGCAAACTTCCATTTGGATTTCTTCCTTGTAGTATACAAACATTTGTAATGTACAGGGTGTCTCAAAATTATTGCCCTATTATAGTTCTAGCTATAAAATAGTAGAAAAGAGGAAAATATTAGCATTCATTTGGATATACAGAGTGTCTAATAAGTTCTGTCCTCATAAATCACATCTCATTGCATAGTTACGTATGAACACACAAGGAGTTTTAGATGCATAATTTGTGACACTTTTCGACTCTTTCTAACGATATAATAGGCTTCTACATAATATTATTTACGCTTGTGAAATAATGGCTCAGAAAAATTAGATCCAAATTATCGCACTTTTCGAGATAGGTAGCTCAAAAAAGGAAATTTCAAATGCCAAAAAATGGAAAGGTTTCACCTAAGCTAATATATCGTACCATAAAACGATATAAGGATACTGGAAGCTTGAGTGACAAACCTAGATCCGGTCGTCCAAAGGTCTGTAAGGACTCCGGCCTTGAAGAACAAAGTCCGCTGCCGAATTTTCTCGGAATCCCCGGAGATCCATCAGGAAAATGGCCCGTGAGTTATCGGTTAGTCATGAAACGATGTGAAAGCTGCTAGTTGAGGATCTAGGGCTAAAGTATCTTAAAAGAAAGAAGGTATACCACCTTAACCCGAGCATTCGGACTAAGAGGCTGGCTAGATCGAAAGCACTTCTTCAGCGGTTCGCTCCTGGGGCCGAAGACCGGATCCTCTTCTCAGATGAGAAAACTTTCACGATTGAAGAGGCTTAGAGCAGACAAAATGATCGGATTCTTGTTACCAGTTCCACAGCTATCCCAGAAAACTTATAATACATCGATAAAGTGCAGAAGCCAATGTCTGTGATGGTCTGGCGTGGTGTGTCGGACAAATCTGATTTTTGTCCCCCAAGGGGTCAAAATCAACTCTGCGACATAACAAGAATTGATTTGGAACAGGAAATCAGTGTAACTGGGGGCAAAATCTCTTTAGAATTAACACTTAGATCTTTCAACAGGATTCTGCCGCTGCACATGCATCCAAAAACACTCAAGACTGTTTAAGGGCAAGAAAAATCGAGTTTATTCGCAAAGCCGAATTGCCCCCATCTAGTCCAGTTTCAATCCGCTCGATTATAACGTCTGGGCTAATCTGGAGGCAAGGGCCTTTGCTAAACTTCCCAAGAGTTTGGATTCTCTGAAGCTATCCCTTCAGCATGAATGGCAGAAAATACCACAAGATGAGCTGCGAAATGCAGTAGGGAACTTTAGGACGTGGCTACAGGCTGTAATTTCTCAAAAGGGAGGATATATTGAGTAAACACTTTACTAAACAATTTATTACTAAATATTTTATCAGTTTGTAAAATATCGACCAAATTGGTTTAATATAGAAAATATGGCAGGCAAAACATTGAGGACAGAGCTTATTAGACACCCTGTATATTTACCATCCAATTCGATGGAAGTTTTAACTCTTTCCGGCTTCCATCTACTAACGCTTGCAGAAAACTTGGTTGTAGAGCTTCCCAGGCAGGTTCGAGCTGCATTTTTAGGTCCGAAATAGTTTTTGCGGCTCCTTCTTGTTCAGTTCTTCCTGAAGATATCCCCATAGGTTTTCAATTGGATTTAAGTCAGGAGAGTTCCCCGGCCATTGAGTTTTCTCCCAATAGTTTGGTAGGTTCTCCTTGCACCAACCTTGGGTCATTTTGGGCGTGTGAGCTGGGACACCGTCCTGCCTAAAAACAACCTTTGACATGTTTGGTACCATTTTCATCTCCCAAACTGATCCATTATTTTTAGTTCTGCGAAGGGTATCCAAACAAGACTTAGCCAGGATCTCATCTATATAGTAGGCTGTATTCACTTTCTGTTTGGGAGGGATGAAGTGTAATTTTGATATAGCTCGAAAGCTCATCATTCCCCAAACCATGAATTTCGGGGGAAATTTCACCGTTTCCTGTGCATGATATTCGAGCTATTCTTGGCCCATCCTATCATTTTGGTGATTTGTTGGGTGAAATAGCTCGAAAGAAGATTTGTCAGACCAAAGGATGTTTCTCCAGTCAGCAACAGTCCAGTTTTGCTTTGCCAGACAGAAATTTAATCTGTTTTCTCTCTGTTTTGCAGAGAGTTTTGGATGTTTGGGTCGCTTATAGGGCCTAACTCCCAAATATTTTGCTAAATAGCGATGAATGGTGTCTTTTGAGACAGGAGCACACGTTCTCATAATTTGTTTGGCAATACATCGCGTTGGCTTGTGTTGTTTACCAAGAGATTTTGCAATAATGATTTTGGACCGCCTTTTTAGCTTTTTGGGCCTTTCATCCCCCTTTCTATGTGTTGGAGGTCTTTTGAAGAATTATACCGTGCCAACCATCTCCGAACCTTTCGGATATCCTTTCTAAGTTTGTTTGCTACATAGTTCTGAGTAGAACCTGCGGGTAGCATACCGATAGCACGATTTCTAACCTGTAGTTTATTTTCATTGACATCCATATTGGGCAGTAAATCCAGTCAGGGCAAAGAGGACAAAATTTTTTAAATACTTATAAAATAGCAGCTATAATATTTCGAGTTGAATAGCAGTTATATTTCAATTCTTCAATCACCATAACTAATGTCTATACTGTTTTAAGGTTCAGTTATAATATATTTTGTGCTATACGCAATAGGGCAATTATTTTGGGATACCTTGTAATATTTAGGTTTTAATTCGAATAATTCATTTGAGTAATTCATTATACCATTACAAATTTTCCATAAATTTGTTAACACAGGTATTTAGTGTATGCAATACTCCATATAAAATAATCAAGTGCGAATTTAACAACTGCGTGATTAAAATGAATTTATATTCAAATATCATTTCTCGAAATATCTAGTAGGGTGATATTTTTTAGAATGAGTGAATATCGATGTTTCCAGTCGATGTAAATACCCAATCTGTGTCTCTTATTGCCATCGACCTGACAGGCGATAGCAAACCCTATTGAATTTAGAGAAATATTTTGAATTGTGCTATGTTACTATTTTTTATACATTTTCTGTTACTCCAAATATTTTGTAGATATCTTCCATACTTGGCGAAATCGGCTCTCAACATCATTCCTTGAGAGCATATTATTTTCGAGAACTTGCTCTTTGTGAGCAACAATGCCAAGAGTTTGAAGTCGCTTTGAATCACTTGGAACAGTCGCTCAAGTACATCAATGATGAGCATTGGATTATGAAACTTAATTATGAAATATCACTTCTCAAACTTAAGATGCACCGCTTTTCGTTTGCTAATGATCCGCTCATTCGGGCCGTTCAGTTACTCAGCAATATTTCAAAGGTTATGCAGGGGATTAAATTACGTGAAACTCTTATTAATATTGCTGAACTTCTTATTGGACATTCAATATCTCCTTTTATTGATACACAAGAGTATAATGTGAGTTCTCATTAGATCCATTTTACTACAGCCCGCCTAGGTGATTTATGGTATTTATTGGTTGCTATTAGATTACTAGTTCGTTTCTATCATAGATCTCTAGTACTCTTGTTAGTTTAGGCGTTTGCTTTCTTTTGGCAATACTAATAGCATTGTTGCGATGTTTTGTGTAAATTGAAGTATTTAGACTACCTCTGATTCCTGAATCATGTATCCATTGTTTCATCCATGTTCTTAGGTGCATACTTCATACGCCTTACAAACTTTCTGATTCTTTTTATATGCGTCAGGGCAAGAAGTGCTATTGCTAGAATATAATAGATGAGAAATTTCGCCCTCTGTATGCCAGTCACATATGCATGGATTTTACCCGGTATTGATGTCATATGACCGGCGCCTTTTGACTTCCTTTGGATATTTATCATTATCTACATAGGCTCAAACTTTACCTTAGCCAAAAGTGCAAGCTGTGTACCTCGATACAACTATTGGGACCACGCCATTATACATTTCTTAAATCATTTGACACTTCTTTTTTACCACAATTTTGTCATAACTAGTCGCTGAATCTGCAGTAATACTATTTGGATCATAACATCATTACTGATCACTATAGATAGTGTCATTTATTATCAATGAAATTTTTCCATTCATTCAAATCAAATAGTATGGTACATCTCTTATTCACAGAAATATAGCCAATGATTTTTAGAAATATTTTAGTTACATTTGGTTTGTTTTGTCTAAATAATTGCTTCAAAATATTCAATAATCGAACAATAGCAAAGAGCATACATCAATTTCGTAAGGTTCTGGAATACTCTAGCAACAACATCTTTTATGAACTTTTACAAGTATATGGTGACCAAGTTTTGCTTACTCCACAGTATGAAAATGGGCTCAGCTATTTAGTGAGGGTGGAGACAGACAGAAATGAGCCTCGGACTGGTCGACCTACATCTTTCTATGTGTGGTAATTCAATTGCGTTTGTGGACGAGTTTCTTCGATATGATCCTTTTTGCTCGATTGAAGAGATTTCCAGATATACTGGGGTCTAAACGGGAAACATTTATCGTATTCTAATCAATGTTCTCAGATTTAGAAGAGTTTGCGATCGGTGAGTCCCGATACGCATTCAGATGCTAGAATGTTGTAATGAACAGTTCGAAAAAATGTTGTGTATGCCGGCTGTATGAGGTTGTCATCATAGATGAAATGTTAATATAATGTAGTTACTTTTATTCAACAATATCCTGAATTTCCGGCTTCTTGCTTGCCAGTGCACAGCGATGATCATATTCGACCTTTAATTTGTTTCTAATGCTGGTTATAATTTGTAACAGAATTGAAAAACCTGATTCTAAAAGGTAGGTCCCGGAGAAAGGCCACATAATTTAAGGATACTTTTGTTTAGAATAGGATAGGTATCCTCCATTGAGTACCAAAAGAATACATCACTATTGAGATGTATCAATCCATCCTGTGACCAATCATATTTACCTGCAATTGCTTCGAGAGATGTAGTAAAAGGATTTTAATGATTTCAAATCTGCTGAATACTCCCGCTCAGGATAATAATGCGAAAATTATTCTTCCAGTGTGTTCCGAGATTATAGTCTTCATATCATTATCCAATTCAGTATAATGGAAGCCGAAAATCGGGACTTGGATAATCGAGATATCCGCTTAAATGGGATAAATCTTTGGGAACAGATTTCTTACATAGAAATTCGTGGAATAATTGAGATATCGAATCTGTTAGTTGATTTTTTATCCTGATTGACCGATTATTTCATGGTTCATAATAAATTAATTGGGAATTCTTGTCCCGATTTACCGAATATGAAAATTATGCTCGTTTAATTGGATTTTATCCTAATTAAACTATTGTACATTTATACAGAATCATTGTAATATGGTTTGTTGTTAAAAGTAGGAATTTTAATATTCTACACCCATGACAATACAACGCCGATTCGTTTACAATTTACAAACCAAGATTATATTATATTTGCTCCACTCCCTATATAAATTAGGATTTTGTAGTAGTGTAATACGATATTTCTGGTTATGATCTGAGACTATAAAAACTAGTTTTGAATACTTAGATATATCATATTCGGTTTATCGGGACAATCGGTTAACGGGACAAAACATTGACTCCCGAGCTGTCCCGATTAAGCTGTTTCCACTGTATCTATATTTTCGAATATTCGGCCATTTTTCAAACATAAGTATATTTCCTTAGTTAATTTGTCTTTACCAATAGTGAATTTTCATTCGGAAACTTTTGAGTATTTCACTCAAATATTTGTGTACTTTTCCTTCCCCTGAAGTGAGAGATTCAATGTATTGATGCGTTCAAATATATCCTCGAGGTACACTAATACGCCCAAGACTTTTTGGATGATTGATTTGTGCCAAAATTCATGTTTGCTATCTTCATCAGGGAATATTTTATCTTGGAAGGCAACTCTACAACTCTTTTAATGAAGTTAATGTACTTGTACGTGGAAAAGTGGATTCTGATGGCTAGCAGTCAGTTTTTCACAATGTTACCTGAAAATGCGAGTGTTAGACGCACTCGGTTTGGTAAAATTGACTCTTAATGACTGATGTTATCACTGTCAAAAACTGTGGTTGCATTGTTTTACAACCAAAGTGCTTACTATGGATCATGCAATGTATACCTGTGACTTGTGGTGTTCTTTCCTTTAATTTTGAAATTCAGAACGTGAGCCAAGTATTACTACTGTACCCTCGCTACAAATTCCACACATTCTTACACTCAATTCCATTCTCTTGAAATATTTATCAATCAATCGACATATCTTGAAGTTCGCGACATAGCCATAAATTTTCCCAGATACATAACGAACGTACCTAATTTTCTGAGCATAAAGAAACATCAGTTGAGTCATCAACCTATGAGGAGAACATTTTATAACTGCTTGACTCTAACTGTTAACAACTGGCAACAAATATTATTGGATATCTCAGAAGTACGCCTATCAATTGTGTCGTTAGATAAGAGAATTGATGATCACTTGCTAGCATTCTTATGTCCTAAAAACATATCGGATCATATCCATTGGTAGCGAATTTCGTAGCGAAACAGCATATGAAGCTTAATATAAGCAAATGATTGTTTGCAATATGCACCTATTGTTTCCAGTCTTGACAATTGTAATTATTTTCCTTTTTATATAATAATGAAGGATCTTTTTCTAAATACTCAGGATGAATTTCCAAGTGTCGTTTGGATTTACTCGGTTTTATTGATTTCTCCTAATTGCATGTCAACCATATTAAACCCATAATTCAATATAACTGTCCATATATTTTCGCTTTTTTGGGTTGTATGGCGATCACTTTTGACTATTTAGATTTTAGATTGAATGGAATTTAATTTTTCATGATACTGTGAAACTATTCATACAAGTACGATGTACATATTTTTCAAGAAGTAATATATATGATGTATATTTTGATCAAGAAGCCGAGAAATTACAACCGAGGTGAAAAGAACAACTCAAAGCGTATCTATTAATATTAGAGAATCCTATATTTATTTACACTTTTAACTAAAAGGAGTAAAGAATATACTTTAAAAAGAACTTGGTAATATTATTTAGTAAACTTCCGGGTGTTCTTTCAGAGATGAATTGTATCTCGCCAACCTCTTATAATGTTCCGCTACCTCCAGTTTGAGAAACACTGTGATACTGCAAGTAACCATAAAACTAAGCAGATAGTCGCATACATCGATGATATGAAGATACAAACACTCCATCACCCTCTTTACTCTCCTGACTTAAGTCCTTCTGACTTTTGGTTGTTTCCAAGCTTATAGGACACCTCTTTGGCAAGGAGTTCACAGTTCGGATGGAGATCGATTTTGCGATAAATAAGTACCTTGAATCGATCCCACAGACGAAGTAGAAAAGGACATTTCATTAATGGATAGACTGGTTAGAGGATTATATTCTTATCAAAAGGACTATTTTGAAATCAATGATTTTATTACATGTCAGTTATACCTTATTGTCAATGTGATGGGGGGGGTGATCCGTAGTTTGAAATGACCTAAATATTATTTAAATTGATGTATTTTTAGAATTATCTTGGTCGTACCTTCTTCCTTAAATCCATGTTACAATGTAACCTTGGATCAGATATAATATTGATTACTTGCTATGTCTCGTCATTTTAATCCCTTATGTTAACTCGACATTCCATGGATCGAGCTTAATCCTGCATTTGAAAAAGCTTTCTGAGGCATTTGAAAGAGGGCTAAAGACGGTCCCATCAATCTGCATGAAGAACAAGGAGCCAAGCAAGTGATGTAATCGAGTACTTGTATGAGAAAGTATGGAGTGTATGGGGAAGGTCGAGGGAGCAGGATAACTCCAGTCTTTGGCAGGCTCTGAGATTTGTGAGTTGAATTTGCCAAGAATATTCTATCTGGAACCAGTTGACGGATCAGTTCAGCGAACAGTAAATAGAAAACCATTGGCTATTCGTACCATTATTCAAACGGTAAATTACTAGAAAGACAGGGATTAGAAGTTTTCTGCTTCTCTCGAAAAATACTTATACAAAGCGATTCAACTTCTCATTGGGTCTCTGGTAATGAGGTTCTCAGAACATTGGTGAGTGTCAGCAATTATGAATGAGACCACTGGCTGTGCAACAGTTGAGCAAGTGGCTATCGTCCTAAGAACAGTCTCTTGGGATGTTGAAGTTTCGGAATATTTTATCGTTTATATAATACCAAGGACACCGCTGACACTTTAACAGGCCTGCCCGTCAGTATGTTGGGAAACATAAGCAAAGGGTCGCTTAAGATAAAATCCTGCCTGGACCAATGGTATGATTTGGATCCATGACGAAGGACACCTCACTGAGGTCCGAACAAGAGTTACAGAAATTCAATCAAATCAATATTTTCATACAACAATGGCACATGCTTGAACTGGTTATCAAGCATGGGCTTAGAAAGTTGACGTATTCGCTACTGTAATCGAATTTCCCCATGTTCTCAGAAAAATCTTGCATGCACAGTGCCAAACTTAACCTGAGGTCCTAGTGCACACGAACCAACCCAGAGCTATATTATGAGTTGATTGCAGAAGATGAGACAGAACAAAGTACGGATGTGGAGCTATTGGCCCACTATGTCGCACTCGATTTTTCATTACACAGGCAAGCCTCGATTCGATATTTTCAACTACAAAAGGATAGTCACCTTTTTTGACGAGGTCCCAAATTATTCTAACGATGTCAAGATTCGTGTGAATGCTGCCGGTCTCTTGAACATGGCATACGAAATTTCTACCCCCGTCGACTCCACCAAATTTGTGCATCTGCTTTATTTCCTTTCCATAAGTACATTTTGTCACCTCACGTGCCAGTCAGCCATGTGAAATAGCTTAAAGATACACTGGATATTAGATAGGTCTCAGAAACTTGAATCTAACCACTAAACTGAGTCGGAGATACATTGATGAATCAATCTGTAGAGAAGAATGGAACGTTTTACATTATGGAGGCTAAGGTATTGGATTTACATTCACCTGTTACTGGACACTATCAAATCGGGTATGCAAAATGGCAACGGAGGGCCCAAGGCAGAAGCTGTTGCCAGGATACCAAATCATAGCACTCTAATGAGTGCTTGCAGATGTATGAAACAACTTCCAAGCCGATCAGGGCTCGCTACGATCGGACAGCTAGTTGCTTCGCGATGATCTCTTCGCATTGCCCTCGAGGCAGCCAGATTTACTGGCTTTTGGTTATAATATAGATAGAGTTAGGACAATATAATTCACAAAAATACATATATGGAATGTATATTATTGAATTAATTTGTAAGATATAAGCCCTTTAGAGGCCGTTGAGATCAATTATCTACGTAAATTTGAGATTTTGCCAATTTATTTCTTGTATATTCATTAAAACAACAATTCATTCACATATATGAATTTGATAATTCAAAATTCGGATTCAGTGTACTGTGTGGCCCCGTGTAGCCATCTGGAGCAAGCCAATTCATAAATCCAACAATATATTACATATCAACGGAAAATACACTGATAATCAACAATTGAGATTTATTTATATTGATGTTGTTTACAATACCATATTCGTGCTCCACATGCTTGATTACCACAGTATCGTCGTTGAAAGTATGATTCTACCTCAATTTTGAAATTTGTTTACATTATGTACCTAAAAGTAAACAAATATTCACAAAATGTTGTTTACAATATCATATTCAGACTAAGCATACTCTATTACCCCAGGATAGTCGTTGAAAGTATGATTCTATCTCAATTTTGAAATTCGTTAACTTTTTATTCATAAAACCACAATTAACGTACATTTGAGAAACTTGAATATGCAAAATCAGGAAGATCAATTGAGTTCTTTCTCTATACTGTGAGATTAAATTATTGATATTTGACATTATTAAAATTTAACTCGAGATGTATTGGGAGCATGCTCCCAATACCCTCTATAACTTTATGCTACAACCTCAACAATTTAGTGTTAAATTAATTCCTTAATACCCAATTTTTCTACATTTAAGCTGTTTAATTGATTCTAAGATATATTTAACTTTTATACAATATTCCCAACACGAACTAAACAAATACGAAATTCAGACACAGACACCTCACATAGGTTGTTGTTGTGGTTCTTGTTCTAGTTGTGCTCTTGGTGGTTCTTGTGGTTGTTTGTTGTTGTTGTTGTTGTTGTTGTTGTTGTTGTTGTTGTTGTTGTTGTTGTTGTTGTTGTTGTTGTTGTTGTTGTTGTTGTTGTTGTTGTTGTTGTTGATGATGTTGAGGCTCCTCCGGCAGCGAAGAAGTTGTGTCCCCTCCTTTCCGCCCTCTGGCGGCTCCCATCTTCGCTCTAAATTGAAATATGTGGTGAGCGGTTGATTTATATAGATTGTGATTACAATGTGTACTCACCATTACTATGTTCTCATATGTTCTTACCAAGTTAGTTAATAAGGGTGGCCATAGCCACCACGCCCTGGTTTCCGCCCACCAGGTCTGCGACCACCCACTCTTCTTGTAAATGTTGATTAGTATTCATCTGTAAATAGTTGCAAAGTTAAGTGCTTATATCAATGACGATCAAAGTATTGATATAGCGGGAAAAATGTAATTAATTAATTCCCAATTAAGTTAATCAGAATTTTCACTTCCATTTAGACCTGGAATGCATCATAGAAGATCATTAATTAAATAATCCAGTAATTTATGTTAATGTTGTTTTAATGGACCCTTTGCTTCTTAATTAACGTAGTCTCCCTACTAAATGGTCCAATGTTGGCTGATCTATATCAGATTTGTCCATCCCTAATTCCTTTAGGTAGTCAAGTTGCGAGAAAGAAATACTTGATATTTTTTTATTATTTATAGTACACTCCAAATACACACACGAACACAAATGTTGTACTTATTTAAAACTCTCACAAATTTGTCTTACCTGTAACGTAACTGTACGAACTATTGTTCTAAATTGTCTATCCGTTCAATTAGTTATTTTTGTCTTGTTATCTAATCTAGAGATATTTCCATAAATATTTATATTACTCAACACAACCATTGAATCTCATTACCTGAAATTTACTTTCTTGTAATATTGAATTCTTCGGTCTTAGAGAAATTACTGTGTCATTGAGATATAATGGGAGGATGAAGGTGTGTTGAATAAATCAACATACAGTCTGTTACTTAATTATTTGGAATCATGGATTAGTTTATCATACGATCGGATTTACTCTTACACAATACTAAAATTGACTAAAATATTCTCAAGAGGTGTATAATCAATATTTAATTGGTAGACCTCTTGAGTAATGACTATTTGACACCTACGTGGCATTGAAGACCAATATGGCTCTAGAAAATTTGATTCTAGCCTGCTCCAGGTAATTTCCAGCATTTTCTTCAGCTTTGAAATTGTCTTTGGGCCTTGCTTAGTTAAATCTTGCTTAACCCACGCGAACAGATTTTCAATAGGATTGAGATCGGGGCTTTGTGATGGCCACGGAAGTACTTTTGGTAAATTAGTACTCAACCAATTCTTAACCTTTGTCGCTGTATGCTTAGGATCGTTATCCATTACTAGTTGCCAATCATTTCCATGGAAAACTTCGGCCTGAGTTAGGAGATGACCTTGAAGTATGTCTAGGAATAATGAACTGTCCATATTAGTTGTAAATATGCACAAATGGAAAGTTCCAATGGAGGAGAATGCCCCCAAACATTTATTTTTGGAGTATGTTTAGTGGTGGGGACAAATCTTTTCTGATCGGCTTTTGTCCACATCTTCATTCGACCCCTGGACAGCCAAATCGACATTTCATCAGCAAAAACAGTCTTGGCCCATTGCTTTTGGGGTATTTAAACTTCTTTGCCAATTGGACACGATAAAATCGATTTGTTTCACTCAGCATAAGTACTTTTGTGGGATATTTCTTAGAATATTTGGAATCGACTAAGGCTCGGCGTACAGTCTGGTAGGATACAGGTATAGGAGCTCTACTTGCCAATGTTCTTAGTGACAAGTATGGTTTTTGTCTTATTTGTTGGCTAATAGACTGTTTAATCCTATTTCTCAATTAGCATGGCCTTCCAGCTCCTTTTTGATGGGAGATATCATTTCCTTTTTCTAGTTTGGCCTTTAAATAATATACAGTAGACAAGCTTACATGAACAGTTTGAGCAATTTCTTTTGAGCTATGGCTGTTAGCTTCTAGTAATAACTTGATAGTATTTCTCTTATCCAATTGTGCCATCTGAAATAGCTAATACTTAAGACAAGAGAAGATAAATGGTAAACTTACGAATAATACGAAATGACGTCACAACAATTATTACAGAAGAGAGAAATGTTCGAGAAGTTGATTAATTGAACAAAATAAAACAATCGAATTACGTATGTACTATTATACAATTCAAAATATGTATTCACTTTCAAATACACAATGATTCTATTAAGTTATGGTATATTTTCAAAGTATATTAAAATTTCGAATTATTATGTAAGAGACTGTATGTGAGATTGAATTTGAATTGACATGAGTCTGTTCCCCAACGACACAGGAGGTTGTGATCTGTGAAGTTGTGTTTGTGTAAGTTCGTAATCTTTAATCGTAACATATAATTTGTTGAGAATCTATACAATTTCGATCTAAAATACTATTATGGATTAGTATGAAGAGAAACTTGGAGCAGTTCGTGGGCTTGGCACAATGAGAACATTTGCCGCCGAAATTGGAGTGCCGCAAGGTTCTAGTTTAGAACCTTTATAAGTTCTTATTCAGAAATCTTTATAAGAGCGCCCGCATATTCCGAGAATACCTGATTCTCAAGCTGGTGTGTGTATTGTATTGTAAATTTTGTTGTACTTCGCAATTCTATAGGCATATTTGAAAAAACATATTTCAATGCATTTTTCGAATTCTCCATAGTTCAATTAGTACGAAAATATCATTGGCAGCATTAGAAGCAGTTAGGAATCCTAACTACGCACAACTTTGTTATGTGTTTCTAATAATAGAAATATATTTTCAAACCGTAAATTCCTATGCCGTAATGCAAGTAATCATATTTGACTTAAATACTAAATATCAGAGTGAAAAACATCTTATAATAAATCTATATTATAACAACAATTTAATCATTGATAGGTTAGTCTAGATATTCATTTGTACTTTTTCCGGGTGTCTAGTTTGGCCCTCCCAAAGTTATAATATGGAATTTTTCTCATTGATTGAAGTGTAGCATCTCTTGTTTGACAAAATTTGACAAAACGCTGTTAATATATACGTAATGTTGCTATATTTAGTCAACTATTTAATCACTTTCCAGGCTTGCCAAAAGCTGCCCAAAAATTTATCACGTCATTCATTGTCCAGACCGGACAAAAATCCGAAATATATATTTTTCATACGATTTAAATTTTTTCAGTAAAATTCTATATTTTGCTGGTTATTAGTTATTCCAATACCCTACAATCACATATCATAATGTTTCTATGTTAAAGTAGCCCTTTTGCGGATCATGTCTGTACAAATCACGAATAATGAGGCATATAATTTGTATATTTCGAATGGCAGAAGTTTTATAGTCTCTGTTAAGAAGCTTATTGAGAACAACCATTTATCCGATGAAGAAACTGCTACTCTCCATTTAAAATTTAAATCACTTCTAACATCCAGAGAGGCTTACCGCAGGAAGGATCTTGAAACATGGGATAATATGATTTTCTACTCTACTCATCTAACAATATCCAATCCAAGAAAGAGAATATCGCTTGATCCTGAATTTTCTTTAGTCACTGATTCTGAAAATCGAAACTTTTCAGAACAGATTGTAACTGAATCCCGGAAGCATATTCTCGAATGTCACATGAAGACTTCCAGATCAAGACTTGGTGTTCTTTTAGAGCATGTGGACTTTTTAGTAGAGAGAGAAATGATTGAGCCTAAACAACTACTCGCTCTAGCTTTAGAATTAGTCTCAAATAAATCCTATTACCGTGATACTTCAGACATGTGCAGAGAAATAATTGATTAGGGATCTTTTAGCGGTGTATTGAACAAAGTACAAATCTCTAAATGTGCTTATATATTGGACAGTTTAGAAATTGGGGCGAGTTAATACACGAATCTGAAAAGAATTCTCAAAGGTGATGTTAAGCTTCCTTCCTATAAGCTTGTCTCGCAATATCGTAGGGAAATAAGCCTAATAAATGAAATGGAAATAGTTAGAGACCCCGAAGCATTGTCAATTGGGACTTGCGTCTCTTACCATTCTATCCTTAGTCTGACCATTCAACGCTTGCTTTCAAC